>WHYT01017475.1:368263-394234 GCA_009806455.1 Tetrax tetrax | reverse complement strand
GGGTTTCTCCCTGTCCTTATCTCAGACCTCGAGCCTTTTTCCTATATTATCTGTCCCTATTCTCTCGGAGGGTGAGGGGAGTGAGAGAGAGACTGCATAGTCTGGCCCCGACTGAGGCTAAACTGTGGCAGTATATTTGTTTGATATCTTGGCAAATGTTAGGGAGCAACATGAAGAATTTTATTCTCCACTGCACAGCACAGAAATATTGAAGTTTTCACTCCTCTTTGATAGTCTCTACCGGTCTGTGCATGAGTGATCAAATGAGCAAATTGAAAGATTTCTTCTTTACAAAACCAGTAGCCCAAATTAATGCAGGATCTATGGAAGCTCAGACCTTTGTTCATTGCCACTTGTATGCTCTGCGTTCCTTATGTTACCTACCTGTCCTATTAGAATCATAGAATCATAGAATGCTTAGGGTTAGAAGGGACCTTTAAAGGTCATCTAGTCCAACCCCCCTGCAAGAAGCAGGGACACCTTCAACCAGATCAGGTTGCTCAGAGCCCCATCCAACCTGGCCTTGAATGTTTCCAGGGATGGGGCATCAACCACCTCTCTGGGCAAACTGTTCCTGTGTTCTACCACACTCACTGTAAATTTTTTTTTCCTGATATCTAATCTGAATCTACCTCCTTCTATTTTAAAACCATTACCCCTCGTTCTATCACAACAGACCTGGCTGAAGAGTTTCTCCCTGTCTTTCCTGTAGGCCCTCTTTAGGTACTGGAGGGCCACTATACAGTCTTCCCCAAGCCTTCTCTTCTCCAGGCTGAACAGCCCCAACTCTCTCAGCCTGTGCTCGTAGGAGAGGTGCTCCAGACTTCTGATCATTGCCACCTGTATGAAAAACCAAGACCTTTCATGATTACCAGATTGCACGTTTTAATTATGTGGGGAGTAATAGTCCTTGAAGCTGAATCAACATGAGGGGTCTACTGCAAGGACAGTAGTTCTTTAATTATATTTAATTTGCTTTTCAGATTTAAGTTCATTTTCTTTTCTGATTTAAACACTATGTTTTTCATAATCTTCTAGGACTGGTATACTCACTGGAGATTGAATTCTCCATTAACTCAGTCATTCTTGTGGTTCGAGGGTTGTACTGAGAGAAGAAGCACCGAATGACAATGTTCTTAAGTACTTGTTCTGTGAGACCACCTAGAAAAGATATTCTCAAATTCAAGGTCACAAAACTAGAACTGTAAGTGATGTCATGACACCACTTATTAGGGGAAGATAGCTCTTCAGTCAACATTGCAAGGTTTTTCAAGCTAATCAAAACCACAGCAGTACACTAATGCAGAAACTGCTGGGAATGATCTCATATACTTGCCTGGTTCTTATATTTCTCCCAGATGTTCAAAGTTGGCCAGTGCTGGAGACAGTGTATTAGGCTCAGACTTTGAACAGATCTGAAGTGATTGTTCTTGCATTTTTTTTCTTCTGGACAATTACTTTGCTGTGTGGTCAGTCATTGAGATTGCCTATAAAGTTCCCTTTGGCCTTTAAATCTCTGGGTCCTACAGTGCTGACGCACATGTCATTCCTAGTGAAGAGAGCAATTCTATCAACTGTCATGTTACTGTTTGGATGTTTATGAATAAGATCTTGTATATAGAAGGTGAAGAAGAGCTGAAGCTAGCTGACTGAGATGTCAGAGAGACAGTCAGCAAGAAATGACAATTTTCAATGTGAGACAGATAAAAATGTCAATTAATAATCCAAATGTGAATGAAGTTTTCTACCTCATAAAATGGTCATGAAGAAGGCTGAAGGCAGATGCCCACAACTCAGGTAGAATCATAGAATGATTTGGGGTTGGAAGAGATCTTTAAAGGCTCCTTTTAAGGTAAAGAGTTTGCAAATATGGCAGCAGAAGGTGGTAACCCGCTATAGAACACCAGGCACAGAGTCTGTAGTAGAAATTGTTCCACGAGTTACAAAAGATGGAAAAGCTGAAAGGATATCTTTTGCAGATTGATTTAATGTCTCTTTTAAAGTATAAAATAGCTAGTGCTCTGCAACTGTGAAGAAATTTATGTAGTAGAGTTTTTTAAGAAGAGATGTAGAAATGATCCAAGAGGTTGTACAGTGAAGAAGTTAGTTTACAGTTGGAAAAACAGTAATGACAGAAATGAGGCATAGAATTTGGAGGTAAAAAAGGTGGTGATTCTTTTAAACTTCTGGACTCAGATGTCTGACAATTTACAGGCTTCACTCCCTCCACTTTTAAACCAGCAGAATTGTCCTCTGTCAATCATGTACGTATCATATACAATCATCCAGGGCAACGTGAGACTTTGGCGGATTCCAGCCCTGTGTTGTCCAGCTGATGCTGTGAATCAGCCCTGTGGTGGTATTATTAATGGCAGAGTGAAGTTACTTTGTACATTTCCTGCAATCCTGTGTCTCAGGCTAGCTCCTTGTAAGGCTTGTTTCCCTCATCCCTATCCCTGGCATTTTGGACATCACCTCTAGTATGGGAGACTGACATTTTCTTTCTCACTCTTCATGGATTTTTCCTGATTTATATAACCACTGTGCCCAGTAGCTAAATATATTCCATTTTTTGGTTTGCCTGAAGACAAATCTTATAATGACAGTGGTAAACACACATTTTAACAGATGTGTACCTCCATAACTTTTATCATTTTGTAAGAGACACTTACATTTTAAGGATGGCAAGCACAAGCAAGAAGAGACCTGAGGCTGAGAGGATACCTTAATTATGTAATAGTACATTACACTTTGATTTAGGGAGCCCTTCGCGTGGTGCTGTCACAACCATGTAATGAATTTCCGTCATGATCTCCCTTGCTGCTTGTTCTCTTATCAGGCTGTGAGCTTCCCTATGAGATCACAGCACTGTCACCTAGAGGAATAGTGCCTTGGGTCTTTTCTGCTTAAAGTTACTTGCTTGTTCATTTATCTGCTTATTTTCAGAGTGGCCCTGATTTTTTTATTTGTTTTAAATTCATATCTTTGAATGGAAATGAATCAGTTTGGCTTCTACAAAGCTCAGGTCATTCATTTATGAAAGTTATTTGTTTCCCTCCTTAGATGACTTGTTTTGTTAACATAAATAATTTGTTTGATCTTATGACCTGCTGATCTGGAGAACGTTATCAAAATGAAAATTTACCCCCTTAGACAGTAATGATCTAATTGGCCCTTTTAATATTGCATTATAGATCACGTACCTGATTATTCCGTTTGATTAGCAGTGCAGAGTTCTGCTCCATTACCACAGGGACCACCTTTATTTTTCCTAAGGGGGTCAAGGAGGGGCAAAGCGGGCAGAAGAAAGTGACAAGAAAAACTTGAAAGAAATATACAACACTCAGATGGGATTCTCCTGTCTGAATTAAATTAATTTCTGAATAATTTATCTTTTTTTTTTTTTTAACCAGTGGCAATTAAAACCAATGACTCAGTGCTTGCCTTGATGTTCAGTAGAGTATGGTAATTCAACTGTAAGTCTTTTAGTTTTTTGGGTTTTGGTTGTTTTTTTTTGTTTTTTTTTTTTTTTTTTTTTTTTTTTTTTAACATTCACATTCTCTTATTCCAGAATAGTAAAATGCTAAGACACATGGAATATAAGGAGGTGATTGGTGACAGCCAATATGGCTTCACTAAGGGCAAATTGTGCCTGACTAATTTGGTGGCCTTCCATGATGGGGTGGACAAGGGATAAGAAACTGATGTCATCTACCTGGACTTGTGCAAGGCATTTGACACTATCCTGCATGACATCCTTCTCTCTGAACTGGAGAAACATGGATTTGATGGATGGACCACTCAGTTGATGATGAATTGACTGGATGGCTGTGCTCAGAGTTGTGGTCAACGGCTTGATGTGCAAGTGGAGACTGGTGACAAGTGATGTTCCTCAGGGGGTCCGTAATGGGACCAGCCCTGTTTAGCATCCTTGTCAGTGACATGGACAGTGGGATAGAGTGCACCCTCAGCAAGTTCACTGATGACACCAAGCTGTGTGGTGCTGTCGACATGCTGGAGGGAAGGGATGCCATCCAGAGGGACCTGGAGAGGTGGGCCCGTGCCAACCTCATGAAGTTCAATCAGGCCAAGTTCAAGGTCCTGCATGTAGGTCGTGGCAATCCCAGGCACAAATATAGGTGGATGGAGAATGGATTGAGAGCAGCCCTGAGGAGAAGGACTTGGGAATGCTGGTGGACGAGAAGCTCAACATGAGAGGGTAAAAGTGCACTTGCGGCTCAGAAAGCCAACTGCATCCTGGTCTGCGTCAAGAGAAGCTTGGCCAGCAGGTCAAGGGAGGTGATTCTTCCCCTCTACTCTGCTCTGGTGAGACCCCACCTGGAGTACTGTGTCCAGTTCTGGAGCCCCCAACAAGAAAGAGACAGAGACCAGTTGAAGTGAGTCCAGAGGAGGGTCATGAAGATGATCAGAGGGCTGGAGCACCTCTCCTATGAGGACAGGCTGAGAGAGTTGGGGCTGTTCAGCCTGGAGAAGAGGAGGCTCTGGGCTGCTCTTGTAGCAGCCTTCCAGTACCTCAAGGGTGCTTACAAGAAAGATGGGGAGAAACTCTTTAGCAGAGCCTGTTGTGATAGGACAAGAGGATAGATTGAAGTTAGACATAAGGAAGAAAATTTTTTACAGTGATGATAATGAAGCACTGGAATAGGTTTCCCAGAGAGGTGGTAGATGGCCCATCCCTGGAAACATTCAAGGCCAGATTGGACAGGGCTCTGAGCAACCTGATCTGGTTGGAGATGTCCCTGCTCCTTGCAGGGGGGTTGGGCTAGATGACCTTTAAAGGTACCTTCCAACCCAAACCATTCTATGATTCTAAACATAATTAAAGTGTCCTGAGGATTGATGGATGTGAGAAGGAAAAGGTCTTTTTGTCCTTTCTTTATAAATATTAGAAAATGCGTCTGCAGATTAGTTCAGTCAGCTAAAGGACAGGTTATATAACCTAGTAAAACTAGATCTGGTACTACTAAGGTTCTCTGGTGTATCTGCTAGCAGCGATGTAGCTGCTAAGATGAAATGCAAGTTGAAATGAAAACAGATTTGTTTTGTTTTTTTTATTTCAAGCTTTACTTTATGACTATTTCAAGTGTTTTTCTTCATTCATAGTAGTGATTCCAAAGTTAATAATTAGTGATCAAGTGATTTGGAGAGAGCAGAAGTAGTTCCTTGCTAAATCCTAGTGCCCAAAATAGTCCTAGTTCTCCACCAAAGTAGTTGTTCAGTCTGGGAGGGAGTCAGTGTGCTATGGTATGGTGTGATACCAAACATAACAAAGAGCTGTGCAAGGCACAGCAATAATTCAGACTTAATATATTAATTAAAAGAGCTGTCTATTACTTATCTTCAAAACTTTTTCTTTATCCTCATCTCTTCTATCATTAAATCTTTTTATTCTCTCCTCAGAAAAAGAGATGACTCCTTCCAGGCAGAGGCAACAGCAAGCAGTTTTTATGCTGTTTGCCTTCTCATAGAGATTTTACTTGGAGAAGATGGCTTCAGGTTCTGCTGGAGGCTGTCATAGTATGAACATACCTGAGCATAGCTGGTAAGGGTGCATGTCGTGAAGCTGCGAAAGGGCCTGGGCCCAGGCTTCAAATTTACTAAGGAGCCAAGAATGAAGCATGTGCATGAAAAACTGCTGCATCCCCAGGCACTCTCCTAGTGATTGTGTCCTTGACTTAGGCAGCAGTACCTCTGTTCCAGTGTTCAGTATGACCCACTAAGCAGGGAATACTGTGAGCTGATAATACTGCACTTGCCTCCAAAGAGTTTCCACCATTTGAACATCTCCGCATTATCTGCAGTGTTTTTCAAGTAGCCATCTACCAAAATAAATTCAGATCTTGCCACCTTAGCTGACACAAGTTGCAGATATTTTGGCCTCTTCATTCTCAGACTCATCACCATGACAGGTCTTCATTAGCAGAGGGATCAAACTCGTATTATTATCTGCAGTAAATGACTGGATGGTTACAGAGATTTCTCTTTTATTGTTTAGAATTCAACAGTCTCACTGATGTCAACAGGTGAAGGACCATTAGTGTCCCCTTGTAGCAGCTACATTTGGACTAAGTATCTTAAAGGCAAGGCGATGCTTAGTAGTTCTCGTATTCACAAAGATTTGTATGTTAGTGAGCTCTGAAAGTGGGTAGTTTAGAAAACAGCAGGAAAATGGTGTCTCTCCCTCTGAAAGACAAGTGAGAAAGTTCCATTCAGTCTATTTATGCAGTCACTCTACTTTATCAAAACTAATTTTTAATTAATTTCATTGGGAATTGTACATCTATAGGCTAGAACCCATGGGGAAAAGCACGTAGGAGGCACTTATTTGGAGTAATAAATTCAGACGGATGACGATGATTCTGAGACTTCACCTATGAATTAATGACCAAAGAGAAGACTCGTCTGTTTTTCATGATGAAGGAGGAGACATGAATGGCTCAGTTGCCTGCACTACAGAATACATTGATTCTTGTACACACTTCTCTTTGCCACCTAATATTCCACGCTCGATGTGAGGCACATGCTTGTGTACCATACAGGCAAGTGAGGGGTGCAAGGTCACTTTGCTGACTCTCCCTGTGCTGTTCAATTGCAGAGCAATAAGCCAGATGTTACATTTTTTCAAAAGGATGAGCATAGGAGGTTTGTCTATTATCCCTCTGCTCACCAGAACTGACTCAAAAGCACCTCTTAGGAACATACACTTAAATGTGTGACTAAACATTTGAACTGAGTCTTTCCTGAGTTCTCTGTCCCCAAGGTACAGATGTTATTTCCTTAAGTTGGAGTCACCCTTTAACAACTTTTTCATCTTACTATTCAGCCAGCTGCTCCACAACTCCTCTAGGTGCTTCATGTAGTAGTAGTGGGAAGTAGTGGGAAGACGGTTGGACTAGATGATCTCATAGGTCCCATCCAACCATGTGATTCTATGATTCTATGATTCTATGTCAGGTGGCTATATGAGAGAGCAGTGAATACTGCTTTTCCTCCTGCCACTGAACCCTGATTTTTCTACTGTGAAGA
Source organism: Tetrax tetrax (assembly GCA_009806455.1). NCBI lineage: Eukaryota > Metazoa > Chordata > Aves > Otidiformes > Otididae > Tetrax > Tetrax tetrax. The sequence goes on along the minus strand of WHYT01017475.1, from coordinate 387,187 downwards.
ATTTGTCTTTTCCTTTTAATGGTAGAAAGAAATAGATATTTTTAAAGAGGGCATGGAGTCAGGAAAATCAGTCATAGACTTTGGAAAGCAGCCTGCTAGCTCCTGTGATTTTCAAACCTGGACCTGGCAGGTCTTTTCTTCCCAGTGCCATTAGGAAGTAAGCTGTGGAGAAAGGGTGACTTGGAGGCCAGACGTTACTATAGCTGTCTGACAATGCAAGGTGGGGTGCAGAGGTGTTAAATGATCACTTTTGTGGGCTTGGCAATGATACTTCTCCCCTGGCTTGTGCAATGATTAAGCTTTTACTAGTGAGCTGTGGAGGAACCGCATTTTCTAGCAATCAGACCTCTCCCCATCTTGGTGCAGTTGCTTTTTGTGTGGATGCTGTGGTGCCCAGCTGCCTACTCACAACACTTTTGCAGTGAGACCTGACTGGTGTCTGGCCTGAGATGTCCTCAGAAGAAGGCTGGTGGGATTGGGTCCCCTCAGCAGGGCGGACATTGTCCCCTCTCACCCTTGACTAGTTCGTAATCTTGATTTGAAGGCCTCTGAAGGTTCACTTTGCCTCAGGGTTTCTGGGACTTCAGCCAGAGCTGCTGTTTTAGAAGCAATTCATTAGCTGAGTGGCAACAGTTATTAGGTTTGTAATATCAGTGGTGTCTTGTGTTGTAAACTTGGCTGCCTACCTGTGCTTAAATCTCTTTCAAAGTCAATCTTTCAATTTTTTTTTTTTCAAATGGGATTGGAATTCCAACTTCATTTACTCTGTTTTGAGGAATTCAGTAATAGTTTTACAGATGATTTGCCAAAATCCATCTATCCATCTTGCTCGTTGGGCCATCCATCACACTTGTTAAAGTTGACATGCAAGGGGGCCTTCTGCTCCAGACAACTGTCTTCTGTATAAAATTGCTGGGAAATTAATGATGCGGATTCCTGTAAACAATATTAATAAGAACATATATATGAGTGATCTAAAATTTTAATAAAATCCCCCAGGAATTTTCTCAGTCAGTCATTAGGAGAATGAGTGGAAGCTAGGTCTACATAGAAACCTTCAATGTTAGCAGCCTTCTAGAACTATCCAAGTAATATAAATAAAATAATAATGTAAATAAATATGTGTTTATATAAAAATAAATATATAAAAATAATTATATAATATAAATAAAATTATATTGTAAATAACTATAAATAAAAGTTATAAAAATAAATTTTAAAAGTAACTAGGAAGTAAGCCTTCATATTACTACTACTACTACTACTACTACTACTAGTGGTGCTTTTTACATGGATAAACATGAGGAAAAAGTTGTAAATTGTTCCAAATGCAGTCCCAGCTGCTTCATTTACTCTTCTGCGATACATGACAGCACAGTGCTTCAGGAAAATGTGCTAAAGGGGAGTCTAATCTTTGTAGTAGAAAATGTAAGGAGTGCATGGAAAATAAAGAACAGCCATCGACTTTCTACTTTTGGCAGGCTCCTCAGAGGAAAGTAACATGTTACTGTGCAGGCTAAATCTTTGCTGGCTCCCCAAGCAATTAAGAAAGTCTCAAAATATAAAACATTAGCCTGCCTATTTGCGATAGCATCATTAAATTGGTGGATATATTCTGATATGCTATAGCCCAGAGTCTGTCCCTGTGTGTTGTCTTGCATGCCGTAACCAGGCTTTAATTTCCTTTATGGAAGCAGAGAGATAGTGACACAGGAGGAATGCACAGCCAAGGTGTAGCTGTGCTCTTCGTGTCGTGGCCTCAGGAAACCTTTTGGATGAAATGACAGGCCATTTTCCCTGGGGAATTGCATTGTCTTTGATTTATTGCTTGTACAAAAATCAGATTCCTTGATATGAGTACTGCTCAATTTTAAATTGAGGTATCACCCAGTATGTGTTTATTTTTGAATGGTCTTTCTTTTGCAGTCATTTCACAGATCTCTTATACCCTACTTGCCAGCCAAAGAATGTATATTTAATATTAAAATTGTTTTACAGAAAAAAAAAAAAGACCATATATTGAAGCTTAACTCAAGTCTGTCTCTGATCATTAGTACAGAGGTAGCGGGGAGGCCTTCAGAACTTCTGCACTTCTTCATGCACATGAATCCAATTTCAGGATTTTCCCGTATAGCAGACCTAATTAAAAAAAAAAAAAACAAACCCCAAAAAAAACAAAAACAGAAAGGAAGGGAGTAATCTCACCTTTTATGAAAGTATTATTAAATCAACTCAGTTCGTACTCCTGTTCTCCATTTCATCTCTCGTGTTTCATCATTTATGACTCACAAGTACTGAAGTGGAAAAATAATTCTAAGAGCACCCTTCTGATTTGTTGCTCCTCTGTTGAGCTAAAAATTAAACAAGTGACAGTACTTTCACTTTATAATTACACAAAAGACAGCTAAGAGGCAACATCTCCAGGCACATGGAGTGAGTCAGTGGCAGAGCTTAGAGAAGATCCCGTAGCATCTAATGCTGAGATTGCTGGCCTAGATTGAATCATGTCATTTCACAGCCTGATTTGTCATGGGTATGAGGCATTGTTAGCTGATTTGAGTGTAAATTACAAGGTTTCATTGTTTTCATTTTTCCTTTGCCTTACTGCAGCACATATAATCATCATCCTGAGTAAGCATCTGTTATACTAGAGACCGGATAAGTCATTAATAGAAAGGCAGTTTTTGCTTAGAACTTGCAAGTGAGCAGTTTGTTACCCTGTGTGAGGTGGTGTGCTCTTTCATAAATAATATGGGGTTATAAAGCTCTGTGAAATTTTAGTCTTATTTTGCATATAAGGCCAAAACTCAGCTTCACAGAACAATTGTTCTCAAGGCTCTCCACAGCTGTGATGCACTTTATGGGGAAGAAAATTCTTGTAAAATCTACCTTAATTTTCCCTCCAAAACAGACAAAACCAATGGCTTCCATGACCATAGCATTTTGCAGGCAGTTCTGTCACATAATTTAAAAGCCACGTAAGATTAAAAAATAAAAAACATAACCAAACTTAATTGATTTACTGTTAAAATCTGCATCATTGAAGCATATAAACACATCTTGACAATACTAACATATGCATGAAAATAGTATTTCTGTAATCCAAACTATCTGATCTAGGGACTTATTCCACTAGCAGTGATGATGTACCCATCCAGTGGGTTTCTCCTAGATTTTGTCATTTTGACCTGTTCATTTAGGTGAAACCTTATCCCTGTGCAATCCTATATTCTTTATTCTGGTTTTGTAAGGTAGCTTTGGATGGGTTTGCTTAGGTGTAAAAAAAAAATTTGTCTGCTTTTAACATTGATCTCAACTTCATCATTTAGCAGAAAAATGGTATGAAAACATCATATTTCTCTCCTTAGTGAGTCGGTACTTCAGAGAGCAAGACAGGTCAGTTACCCAGGGCAATGCTATGACTGAAGCTATTGCTATAGAGCTAACTAAATTGTTGGCAGCCCTTTTGCTTTCATTCATAAGCCTTGTTTCTGTAGTATTTTTAGCTCATCTAATTTCTGTATTTAGATGTGTTTGTGAAAATGGAGATTTAACGTGATAAACCTTAGAAACTGTACCATCATCTGCCTGATATAAATCGGTCGCTAGGGAGTATAAAATCTGTTACTGACCTTCAGTCTAATTGCAGCTGTCAGGCTTCCAATCCATGGAAAGTGCTTGGAGGAGGATTTAAACTCTGTTACTTTTTTTCCATCTGTACTGAGTTTTGTATTTTCTTAGAGCTCCCCAAAAGCGTTATGAAGGTGGGAGTGGGGACCTGATTTTGGTTTTGGATATTATGGGAGACAATAGTGCTGAATAAAACAAGTGTCTTCTCTGTTTTCTTAAATCTGTGGTGACTAGGCTCTTCAAGCAAGCAAAAGCCTAACATACCCTTAAATAGGCACTTGAAGACCAAACAATGCAACTTTGGAAACTGGGCAAAGCGTGACCTGCTGATTAGACTGCTAAGTTTTGTTTGCCAACAAAACTTGCACAGAGTGGGTGACCTCCTCCTATCTTTTCCTAGCTCTGAGGATGTCATGAGACACTAGGACTAACGACCTCCAAGTCTGAAACTTGTGGAGGATGAAGAATGTCAGCAATACTTTGCACTCAGCCACCAGCTCTTCTTAGTCTGTAGTACATCTGTTAGAAAGACAACTGGGCATAGCTTAAGGAAATCCCTAAATCCCTAAGTAAATTAATCCAATGGACAATTAGCATCACAGCTCATAATTATCAGTTCACTTCTGCTCTGATGTGACATCAATTTGCAACTAGTAGGTCTTGTTATATCTTTTTTGTCCTGATACTGATCTGCATTCAAAAATCTCTTCTATGGGTCGGTAGCTTAGACCATGGTAGTGTCACCTTTTTATGTTCCAACTGATTTTTTAAAACTTTCTCTAGTTTTTCTGGAGTTCTTAATTGCCAGTCACTTCATTTTCCACAATCTGTACAGCTACAGTTGAAACTTTGGAAATACTAACACTAATAATATTTCACACTTTTAAATTAAAATACTCAAGTACATAAAAACCACTTAGACTACCTATCTGATTGCTTTCCAACTGTCTCTAAGCCAGCAACTTGCAAAAAGATTGAGAAAGAAAAATATCTACTACATCTGGTTCTGTTCCCAGATCTTTCAAGTAAGAGTAAGGTTCCCAGGAAGGTGCTTTACTGCAAATTACACTAGGTATCCTTCATGCTGTGCTGTCTATTTCTAATTCTGCTGCTTGCATCTTGCTTTCTCTTTACCTGACTCTGTACTTGTATGGTGCCACTGTGAAATAGAGATTTGGTATATTTGTCTCAGACTTTCACAGATCACAGTGAATTCTGCACAGGCTAGGGAAATGGCAAGAAGGACACATTTTACCTAGGAATAAAATTACAATCTGATTCCTCTTGCTTTTTTTCCCTTCTTAATTTTAGCTGTGGTTCAAAGTCTCACTTTACAGATGCAAAAGGTCCTGCTCCTTGTTGTTACTGCAGTAAGAGTTAATTCGGTTAATGCACTGAGTTAGGAAACCTTATTTTTGTTGTTTTAGGTGTACAGGATGCAGCACTCCTCACACCCATGCATACATCCTCTGCAGTGATCACAGAACAAAGCAGCAATGGGAGACTCAAAGATGAAGAATCTTAGACTGTTTTCCCAGGCTGAGCACGTGCCTGTCACAAACACAGCAAGACGGGAGGCAGTTGGGCTCATGGGTGCAGGTCAGTGGTGACTCTCCCAGGTGAGGGATGTATGGAGTGCACTACTTGAACGGGTTGTGCAGAATAGTTAGGGGGACATACTAAAAAAAAAGCATCAGTATGGAACCAGGCAAAGATGGTGCTCTGACATGAGAGAAAATGGTGGTTGGAAGAAGATGGACTTTGTGGCTAGGATTCACATGATTGTTTTCACTTAGCTTACCTCTAGCTGTTTTCAGGGATGAAGGATATAATTTCTCTGTGTAAGATAGATCTCAGCTTAACAATTAAAGGTGATTGATTTCTGCATGCAGCGAGGGCTATTATGTGTGAAATTGATAGGGAATTGATCGTAACTATAAAATATAAGTTCAAAGATTAGCATTAGCTGCTAGTAGATGTGTGCGATTTATAAATGTATTACACTGACAGTGAGGGAGGCTGGCTGGTCAGCCAGCATGATTTCATTCAGAAACTGTGCTAATTGATACCACCAAAAAGATTTGACTCAAGATACTTAAACTGTTGCTATAAGCACCCAGCTCACCAGTATGTCTGACATATCACTGTGTAAAATCTATAGAAAATTATTTTTTTAAAAAATGCTTTTGAAGCTATCTACTCATACTGAAATGAGTTTACAGAAATGCTCATCATCTGATCTTATAAATCAAGAGGCACAGTAGCCGTGATGAAAATAGTAAATGTATACGACAGTGTATATCAGGGAGAGAAGCAGAACCCACATGAGACTGAGTTTTGCCAATAGCTCAAGGGGACACACAGATAATGTCTTGCTGGATGTGGCTCTTTTACAGCAAGCTTACGACAAAATGGTTGGAGGGTGCTCTTTTATCATAACTTATCAAAAGGCCTCTGCCTATAGCAGTGTGTCAAATATGACTTTCTGGAAAAGGCAATATTGTATTCCTGTTCAATGAAGGTGTGCTCTCTTCAATGATGTGTGTTAAAGAAAGGGTAAAACTGGGTGATATATTTAACACACAGCCTCTTGCCCTCACATTGTTTATGGTTCTGTTGTCCTGCAGCTGACATTGTTGCTGGTAGGTAGGTGGTGTTAGATTTAAATGTTGTCCTCTGAACCATGCTAAAGAGGATCCAACAGTCCTTTCTGACCATAGATCTCTATAGCTACAAGAGTATATGCTGATGGTGAATGTTTCTCAAGGACTTATTAGCTGAGCCACCTGAAAGCAAGCATCAGAGCTATCTCTGCCTTTTCTCACTCTCCCCACCCACAAGCACTCTTAGGTACCATGCAACAACCACACAACTATGGTTAGATAATTGACCTGAAATGGTAGTAGTTAATAAGTCTCATACTCTACTTGGTGGCTGGGAGCAAGTGAAGTACCACTGAAGTCTGTATTGGGAGATTTCCCCTTTAACATTAATGACCTGAAGAAGGCAAGTCAAGTTTGTGTATAACACCAAACTTGGGGGACTAATTATGTCGTGGACAACAAAAATGCCATCTATAAGGTCCTAGATAGGCTTGGGGGTTGGGCAGACAAACTGTATGAAATTCAACAAGGACAAACACAAAATCTGGCACCTGAGTAGGAATAATCCCTTGCAGCAATACAAGAAGGAACTAACTGGCTGGGGAGCAGCTCTGCTGAAAAGGCTATGGGGTCTTGTTTAGGCAGTGAGCTGAGCATGAGCCCACAGTGTGCCCTGGCAGCAAAGGTGGCCAACAGGATCCTGGGCTGTATGAACAACAGCACAGCCAGTAGGTCAACAGAAGTGATTATCTTGCTCTACACGTAACTTGCAGCCACATCTAGAATACTGTGTCTGGTTTTGGGCCCCCCAGTACAGTGATAAACTAGAGTGAATTCAGTGAAGGGCCATCCAGATTGTTGGGGATGAGAGCACAGGCTCTCATCCTCTACATTTGTTCAACTTGGAGAAGAGATGGCTTTGGGGAAACCTGACAGCAGCTTGCCACTACTGACAAGGAGTTTATCCAGAACATGAAGCTTGGGCCTTCACAGTGGGTGCATGGTGGGAGATAAAGAACTTATGTAAATTGAAATGAGAGGTTAGGGATGTATATAAGTCAAAACTTTCAGTATAAGAACAGAGGCTGTGCACTGTCTCCATCCTTGGTGATTTTCAAGATCCAGCTGGATAAAGCACTCAGTAACCTGGCCTGACCTAATGGCTGACCAAGCTTTGAGCAGGAGGTTGGACTAAATGACCTCCTGAGGTCCCTCCTTCTTCTCTCTTCAGCATCTCAAAAGATGTTGGATAATCTGACAGATGGAATATTCTTTCTACCCTTTTCTGCTCCCTTCTTATTTGACCAGTGTCATATGGTCTAGGGATAGACAAATCTACAGACCTTACAAGCTATGTACCAAAACCTTAATGAATCTGCCTGCCCCAGAGACTTTCCATATGAATTGGAGAAGACAAGGAGTAGTTCACAGGTAAAGGAAGACAGTAGTCCCCGGAGATTATCCAGGAGTCTTCATGTCAACATGAAATATGAGTCTGCTCCCAGTCCTTTGCGTATGACTGAGGATGGCAGATGATGGAGGAAATGAACACACACAAACGAAATCATTATTGAAACTTCTGGGGGCTCCATGTGGTGTGGTCACAGGAAGAAGCTATATGTAAAAGAGACAAGTGGCTAAATTCCCTGTGTTGGGTACAAGCAGCAAAGAAACAAAGTCCTAGAACTTCAAATGCTTTGAAAAGAGTAAAAAAAATGGAATATGTTTGTACCACATAGTGCAGAGAAATCAGAAACACTTCCGAAAGATAGAATAATAGGAATGAAAGGACTGTGGCTGTACAGTTTCCACTGCCCAGAGGGTCATCTCTGCACGATAAGGTATTTTGCAGTGTTCACATCCTAGTTTCTTTGGAGCTGGTTTAGAGGTCTCAGACATAGTAATATGTTGCTCTGTAAGGACATGCTTTAAGGGAAAAGACTGGGACGCTGAGAACCGTATTTATTCACCATTTATCAACAACATGCCTTTTAAAATCAAGAGGCTCAAGAGGACCAGCTGCCGTATAACACAGGACTTCAGACACTGTTCAAACTGTTGTCAGTTTATCCTTATGTTTGGTCTACTCAGATCTTATCTGAGTAGAATACTTAGAGAACACAGTTTGTTATGTAGATGGTAGTCCTTCAGAAAAAGGGCTGTATTTTTTCCAGGTGACCAATGTAATGGCGTTTCCATCCCAGATGGCCATAGTAAACAATAATAGAAGTGATAATAATAATAATACTACCTCCTGGTGCCATTAGGATGTTTACCTAATCTAATTTCCTTCATGTATTTTGTTTTTAGCCTAACTCACCATGCTGTTTATGGATTTAAGGATTAACTGTCAGAGTTTGCAGGTTCCTAAACAACAATTAGGTGCAGAGGTCTCACTTGAGTTCACGGGGAGCTAGGTTCTTAATTGTCTGTATGGCTCTCAAAGTTTGTGATCCTTCTTGACTGCTCTGTGCAAGTAGCAGCTGTACCATGCAAACATTTATTCCAAGACACTCTTACACTCTCTTTGGAGCTCAAAAGGAAGAAATTAAGGTGCAGGATATATACTTTGAGCAATTGGAATACTCCTAGGGGGCTGCATCCTTGTGTCACAAGGGGTGTTCTCAGCACATGGCACAGTCAGCAAAAACAGGACAGAAGGATGAAGCTCTTTGCCTCTCCCCCAGTAATAAGACAACCAGTCTTTTTGTCCACAGTGTAACTGATGCATGAATGCTCCAACATATGCATTAGTTGCCAGAGGTGCCCTAAAATCATACTGTACCTGGGGATTGCTGATATAGAAACCCTGGGGCTCAGCTTGTTGCTGCCAGGATTTTGCCCACAAGTGGGTAACAGAAGAAAGATCTTCATCCTTTTTTTTTTTTTACTGTTGTAGTAGCTCAGAAAGCAAAAGGCTGACCATTTATTCAGAATGCTGGAAAAAGAGTTATGATGGCTGTCAGGGAGGATAAGCTCTTCTCTGTCTCAATAACTTCCAAATCTAATTGGTGAGAATTTAGTAGTATGGCTTATGATGCACAGGAAAAAATATAATCATAACAATTGTGATAGTAATAAAACTGATCCTGAGATGTAGACAGTTGGAGTGCAAGCAGATTTTAAACCACTTTCAAGCACTGTTGATTTATATGCTGCAATGCTGTTGTATAAAGAACGCAGAGCAGATGGGCCAGTGGCCTGAAACAAGTGGGCATTTGCTCAGCTGCTCTGTGAGAATTGCATTTGAGTCTTCTCATAACCTGTTTGAATGAGTGCAAGTAGCAAAGGCAGGATTGTGGCATCTAGTGAACCTGCTAGAAGGAACATAAGAAACACTTTTTATTTTTTCCCCAGGCAGAAAACCCGTGGGTTAAAATATTTTCTGTTGTTTGTGCGATCTCACATTTAAAAAACAAAGAGGCAGGGTAATTCTGAGTGTAAGCGTGGGCACCACACACAGTACACAGGCTCAGGGTAGAAAGTTCCTTAAAAAAAAAGTGCTATTCAATTACTTGGAGATCTCTGCCCCAATTATCAGGGAAAGTTACTATCTGAGAGTCCTCTTAGCATTTTCCTGCTGTCACTACCTTCCTGGAGGTTAGAGACAGCATTTGCTACCACCATTTTAGCCATTAACACAGATCTGGTGGGGATTTTTGTAGTGATTTGTGGTGGGAAAATCCTTCCCTGGCACAAGCTCCTTCCTATTACATTTCCAACAGAAAAGCCCTTAATGGACTTCCTAGTTGCATTACTTTGTTCTGAAGAGACCATCCACTGGCATACCTGAACTGGATGACTCTAAGATAGTAAAGATGCAAAACCAATGAAGAACAGCTCTAGAAAAGCTCTGAATAAGCAGCTGTGAAAAAAAAAAAACAAACAATCGACCAACCAACAAACACCAAACCACTTGTAATCTCTGAGTATTTGAAGGCTGTGGTGAGTTGGTTCTGGCTGGCAGCCAGACTCAGCCACTCACCCACTCCTCCCTATACTCAAAAGGACAAGGGGGAGAAAAGAGAATAGAATACGTTCAGCTGGATGGGACCTATAATGATCATCAAGTCCAACTGCCTGATGATTTCAGGGCTGACCAAAAGTTAAAAGCATGTTGTTAAGGGCATTGTCCAAATGCCTCTTAAACACTGACAGGCTTGGGGCATTAACAACCTCTCTAGGAAGTCTGCTTCAGTGTTTGACCCCCTCTTGGTAAAGAAATGCTCTCTAATGTCCAGTCTTAAACATTCCCTGGCACAGCTTTGAACCATTCCCCTGTGTCCTATCCCTGGATACCACAGACAAGCGATCAGCACCTCGCTCTCCCTTTCCCCTCCTCAGGAAGCTGTAGAGAGCACTGAGGTTGTCCATCAGCCTCCTCTCCAAACACACTCTGTGTCCTCAGCCACTCCTCATAGGAGATGCCTTTCGGCATTCAAGTACCAAGATACACTCAAGATAAAGATGGGGAAATCTCTTACCCGTTACTGTTGTGGGCAAACCAGACTCAACTTGGATAATTTAACTTAATTTGTTGATGATTAAAAAAAATATTTAATTATTGATTTGGGTAGCAGGAAACAAAAATGCAAACATTAAAACATATAGGGAAAACACCTTTCCTCTGCCCTTTCTCAGGCTCAACTTCATTCCAGGCTCCTCTCCTCCCTACTTATTACTGCGGTGCATTACGCTCTGTTCCTTCAGCCAAGTCCATGTCCCATGGAAGTTGGAGTTCTGGTTACAGTCAGTACATAACAGTTTCTGTCCGCTGTTTTTTTTCTCACACTTTTCCTCTGCTCCAGCATGACTTCTCCACAGGACGCAGTTCCTTTAGGAATATCCAGCTGCTCTGATACAGGTCCTCAATAGGCTGCATGGCAATACCTGCTCCACCATGGAGCACCTTCTCCTCTGACCTTGGTGTTCCCTCTGCTGTTTCTCACTCTGTTTCCCTTCCTTCTCTGTCTGTCCTGAAATAGGTTTTCACAGATGTACCACCAGCTTCACTGGCGGGCTCAGCTGTGTCCTGCAATGGGTCTACTGGAGTTGGCTGGAAATGGCTGTCTAAGGCACAGGGGCAGCCCCTGGTCTCTTCTCAAAGAAGCCACACCTATAGCCCCCCTGCCCCCAGCACTAGGCCAACTATACCAGATACACAGGCCAAAAGAAAGACAAAAAAATCAACAGAGCCTCAAAATCTGGTGCCTGGAGAGATACTTTTTAGGCCTCATTGTGACAGCAGCTTCACAATGCAAAAGTCACCTTGACATCACTTCAACTTTTCACAGTAGTAAACAGCACGCAGTTCTGCTTGTAGCCTTGGGCCCTGGGATTTTCTAATTTGTGCGTTCTCTTAGCCAAACCAGCAGAGTGCTAAAACCAAAAAATCTTAAACGTAGAGCATACTGTTAGTCCTTGTTTACGTTCTCCCTTTGCAGTTTAAGCTTCTAATGTACATCTGTTCTGTTGCCCCAAGACAGAATTTATTTGCAATATAAAAAAAGGTACATCCAACTACGGGTAACGTAGGAAGCTCTGTCCTCAAGCTGGCCATTAGCTAGAGAGACTGCTTTTGGCATTCCGTTCTTCAGAATCTGGTGGAAGAGTGCATGGGGAGAAGAGAAAGATCAAGTTGTGATGTATCAGGCTACTTTGTCAGAGTGTTTGGCAGAATATTTAGCCAAGAAACATTCACCATCTGTTTAGCTTTCAAAGGAAGATGGAGAAAAATAACCTCCTGAAGGTTTTGCCTTCATAAACATTTTAAAGTTCCCTTCAAAAAGTCTTCACCCAACCGTATACTGTCTAGCTGATACCAACTACCCGTTACTATCAGGGGCAGATGGTAATCCCTTTGTGTCCTCTTAGCTCTGGTAGCCGTTCAGATCCCATAGTATGCTTGCCTTGTCAAGTGTCATTCTAGAACAGAGTTGATACCTTTGTTTCACCAATTTGAATGACTTATCAAATCATCCTCTTTTGGGGTCTAGTCATCTATAGTAGAACACTTGCAGTTATGAAGAGTTCAGTCTCTTCTAAGGGATTCAGTGTCTCCAAGTTTCGACTCTTCTTTTTCAAAATTCTTCTCCAATTTCAGTTCTATATGAAGCCTTAAAATGCAGAACCTTTCTAATATTTTTCATAGTTATTACTGTCTGAGTGAGTTAACCAAATATCCCATATCTAGCTTTTGCTAAAGATGTGGCTAAATTCCAATTTTCTTCCTTTTAAGTGTTTACCCCTTGATTACAGATAGAAATGAAATACAGTTTGCACCTTTTGCAGTTGTATTTAATTTGGGGAATTTTACACTGACCCATCTACTTCCATTTTACTGATATTACAGTGTGGTGCTCAGCAATCAATCCGCTGCCAGCAAGAGAACTGCTTCAGTCTCTCTTTTTTCCTTAGAGCTGTGCGAAGGGACAAGAGCTTCTCAGTGTCAAACTTGAGCAACTTGAGAACTCATCTCAGCTATATTTACCCACAGATTAGGTAGTAGTAGTGGCATTGTGCAGAAGGAAATTCATTAGATGGCTTTTTAATAATAGGACAAATCACTTATTAGGGGAGCTCATTTCTTTTCTATGGATGACAAATTGATTTCCAAAAGTATCATCAGCTACAGGCTCAGCTCTTCGATACCCGAAGTTGGGTGAAATGAATCCCACGCTTAGGAAATTTCTCTCTTCTCACCTTTGAGAAGCTGAATCCAAAAGGGCACAAGCTACAGTTGCACAGCAGGTTGGCAGCAGAATCTGAAGAGAGAAACGGTGAAGGCAGGAATGATGGAGAGGTAGAGTAGGGTAAAGAAATTAAAAGCCATAATGGGAACATGGGAAGAAAGAAAACAAACTAAAACTGAAGGTGATTTTGTCCTATGTTTAGGAAAATACAAGAAATGGAAGAAATTATAAAACCAGAATTTAATAATTCATTTGTTCTAGAAACTTCTGAGCTGCAGCAATTACTTCCAAACTACAGCACTTGTAGGAAAAAAACATGAAAACTATATAGCCTTAGAATCCTGGGTCTTAATTCTTAACTTGCAGAGTGTCTGCTTTATAGGAACTTATTCTTTAATATAGTTCAACCTAATGAGATTGCACCAAGTGTAACTTTAAGTAGAATTTGGTTTATTATTTCCCTAGTTATTGGCTAAGAAAATTGAATGTGGGGAAAAAATCACATCTATCATTATTCTTGTGATTTGTATTGCAAATTGCCAATTAAAAGAGCGGCAGGGAAGCAAAACACATTTCCTTTCATTCCCAAACATGTCCCTTCCACTTATGTTCAGAGACTCAAATTAAACAATACAAGGCAATTTCTTCTTCTTGGTGGCACTGCATAGGAATAAATCAATATGGAATTTGGCTTTTGCTAATCTTCAACTTCTGTCACAGGCTGTAGCTGGTGTGCATACACCCGACACGGCTTAAAAGTAGCTGGCTCGGTACAGACAGCTGCGGAGTTGTGACAGTACGAAGTTCCGCACAGCCAAACCACATGAGTATTTACTCATCTTCTCCAATGACTTTTGCAATCTGTGAGCTTTGTGCTGCTGCTATTGCACTGTGAATGATGCTCCAAGCAAAAACGACTTCTCGTGTGAGATGAAGTCACAGCAATGACAAGGCATTGCTGACATCTGCTAGAGCAAGGCAGAAAAAGGGTCTGTTTAAAAAAGCAGTGGAGAAACAAATGGCGATTTCACTTCAAAGCTTCCCTTGTAAAGTTCAGTAACAGTATTGCTTCCAAAATGAAGCATAGTCCTTGATCAGCTAAAATCCAGACTGATTGTATATTTACCTTCTCAGTAGAGTATCTGACCCCTCACAGTCATTAATGCATTTTTTCCTCCTCTGTCTGTATTCCTGTACTAAATATGAGAAAATGGAGCAGAGAGAGACTTTTTCCAAGGCCGCATGAGGAAGAGATGATTTAATAAAGCAAGATAAACATGATTTAATTCAGCTTTCCCTGGAGAGTGACCCAGGAGAGAAACCCACATTTACATAGGGTTTGTTAGAAATGTGAAAGGCAGCATGGAGTTTCGCAACAAGAACATAAATCAGAAAACATTTGTTTTTATCACCTGGACTCATGTGGAGCTAACTTGAGGATCTTCATCTTGAACAGTATAAAAAGAAACCATAGTGATTCCAATCACCAGACAGTAACAGAGTAGCCTGAGTTAAAAGTCTTTTGTCCGGACATCATTTTCTCTTTATAGGGAGAAGCCATTTTTCATTTCCTTTTTATGTGAACCACTATTACAGTTTGAGAGAGACAAAAGCTTTTTAACCATAATTCTCCCTCTTTCAACAGACAGATGGGAGAACCCAGTTCCCATAGGCCCAAGGACATCCCCTGTTCCAGGGGACCTTTTCTGTGTGATAATGGCATATCTTAGTTTACCATAGAACTCCCCTCTTGTCGAGACCTCTTGATAAGGTGTCTTCAGCCCTACAGACACAGGGGAAGTAGTAGATAGGGTGACTGTCATCCTTAGGTTCTCTCAGGTCTATCCTATCTGCCAAGTAGTTAGTTTACAGGGTGCAACATTAAGACTGAAAATAGGAATGTCCTTTTTTTGTACATACCAGAAGATATACAACTTGAGGGCTATCAGGTTCAACCTTGGTTTACATCAGAAATACTTAGTTCTCTACCCCACAACAAAAATCTTTTCTTCCTCAAATGCCTGCAGAAGAGATCAGCAAAATAAGATCTGTGCATACCAACTCCTTCTTTCTACCCAGACTTAAGTGACATCAAAACCTGACCAATATTTTACATTATAGTGTGTCTGCTAGCCTTTAAAGGCACTAGCCTTTAAAAGCTGTCTTTTGGATTTTGTTTCACTTCCTTAAGGGCTATAATCCTGTATCTGTTCCATTCACAGGTAAGAATGCATTATCTAATTTCTAATCAAGCCTCTCCCCCACAAAAATTAATGTATCTGTATATATCATTATCCAGAGAGAGATGAGCCTCACTGCTGAAGAGGCACAAGAGGATTGCTTATACTCTTGAGTTTGTGAAATAAATTATATTCAGTAAAATGATTTCAGTAAAATGATTTCTCTCATTGCAGAGAGTAATACAGTGCAGCAGGAATTTGTTTAAAATTGTCCTCTCTTGCTCAAACCATTCTGTTGGCTGAAGTGCTGTTGTTATCCTTGTGGAAGAAATAGGGGCAGGAGAGCCTTGCTTTTCAGAAACAGTGTGACTGTGGTAGTTAATAATCCTTTCACTGTATAGATTGTTACAATTTATTTTAGATCAGCAGCTGAGAACAAAGGTAAGGCTGACCAAGTTGAAGAGTGTTCAAAGAGAGTGCATGTGCTCTGTTCCTAATGGTTCTGAATTTGCACTGTGAAAGAGTGTTCTGCTCGAGAAGTTTGTCAGCGAAGCTGTCAGGTGTCTTTTTCCTTGTTTTTCAGAGAAGGCTTATCAATTTTAGACCTTGGCGCTGTAAGGTTTGTTGGGGTAAATCAGCACAACCTCACAGATTAATCCTCTTTTAAGCTTGCATGCTCCATACTTTCCAGTGGGCTGCTTTCCTGAACAGATTTTACTCGTTCATGCCATGAAAAGAGGAAGACTTGATTTTACATTTGTGTGGCACTGACTTCATTGCATTTGCTGTACATCTATGCAGGGGCAAGGAAAAGCACAACCAAGTCTCATGAATGGGATTATCTGTGCACTCATCATCTTGTATTTCCAAGTTCCTGTCCAGAAAACCTGATGATTTGTGAGCTGCTGGCACTTAGATTGTTGCACTTTTCAGCACTTCGTAATTTTCAGGCTCCAAGAGTAAATTGAACAGAGCAAATTCCTTGCTGCACTCAGACTTGACTGAATGTAGCTGTCTGGAAGTCAGTTACTGCTTCCTGAATCCTAGTCCTGATCTTGTTATCGCCTCTTCTCTTTTTCAAGCTCATGATAGAGAAGGCCACATTCGTAACTTGAGTGCTGATTTCTACTTGTCAACTTTCTGAAGGCATCTCTTGATGTCTAGAACTTACTGGGGCAGGAGGTTGTTTTTTGAAAAGCCTTTTCTGAGTATCTAAAATTCTTGCTCAGTATGCCCAAGAGAGGCTGGTTGTGAAAAGTAAACATTGAGAGAAAGGTGAAGAAGAAAATTCTTTTGGTCTAAATCTAACTGAAGTGGAAGGCTTCTTGTGTTTCCGAACTAGGCGAGAGAAACCAATCAACAACCATCCACTACAGAATTTTCCCAAACATTTTTGTCTTTAAGCGCACTGCTTCTGTGTCCATATTACACAACTTACCTGCTGTGCAAGTGATTTTCTAGTGCTACTAACAACTTATTAGGAGTTCATGTTAAGCCCTGACAAACCATCATGTCTCTTCAAAGAAGCAAAAGCCAGTTATGTGATTTCGTCAATATCCCTAGCCACTTCAAGGATTTAGTTGTACTGCCCTTTTTGATTAATTTACCATATAATACACATACTCTTCCTGTTTACTTAGAATAATAGAATCATAGAATGGTTAGGGTTGGAAGGGACCTTCAAAGGTCATCTAATCCAACCCCCCTGCAAGGAGCAGGGACATCCCCGACTAGATCAGGTTGCTCAGAGCCTCATCCAACCTGGCCTTTAATGTTTCCAGGGCATCCACCACCTCTCTGGGCAACATGGTCCAGTGTTCTACAACTCTCAGGGTAAAAATTTTTTTCTTAATGTCTAATCCTAATCTACCTCCCTCTATTTTAAAACCATTACCCCTGTCCTGTCACAACAGGCCCTGCTGAAGAGTCTCTCCCCATTTTTCCTATAGGGCCCCTTGAGGTACTGGAAGGCCACTGTAAGGTCTCCCCAGAGCCTCCTCTTCTCCAGGCTGAACAGCCCCAACTGTTTCAGCCTGTGCTTGTAGGAGAGGTGCTCCAGCCCTCTGATCATCTTCGTAGCCCTCCTCTGGACCCTGTCCAACTGGTTCATGTCCTTCTTATGTTGGGGGCTCCAGAGCTGGATGCAGTACTCCAGGTAGGGTCTCACCGGAGCAGAGGGGCAGGATCACTACAGGATCTTGCACTTGGTCTAGCTGAACTTCATGAGGTTTGCACAGGCCCACCTCTCTGGCCAGTCAAGGTCCCTCTGGATGGCATCCCTCCCCTCCAGCATGTCGACAGCACCATACAGCTTGGTATGCTTTATGGTGACAGCTGGTGTCACTGTCAAACTTGCTGAGGGTGCACTCTATCCCTCTGTCCATGTTGCCGACAAAGATGTTGACCAGGGCCGGGCCCAACATGGACCCCTGAGGGATGCCACTCATCACCAGTCTCCACTTGGACATTGAGCCGTTGACCACCACTCTCTGAGTGCGGCCATCCAGCCAACTCCTTATCCACCGAGTGGTCTGTCCGTCAAACCCATGTCTCTCCAGTTTAGAGAGAAGGATGTCATGTGGGACAGTGTCAAATGCCTTGCATGAGTCCAGGTAGATGTCTGTTGCTCGTCCCTTGTTCACTGATGCTGTAACCCTGTCATAGAAGGCCACCAAATTGGTCAGGCACCATCTACCCTTTGTGAAGCCATGTTGGCTGTCACCAACCACCTCCTTGCTCTCCGTGTGCCTTAGCATGGTTTCCAGGAGAATCTGCGCCATGACCTTGCCAGGCACAGAGGTGAGGCTGACCAGCCTGTAGTTCCCTGGATCCTCCTTGTTTCCCTTTTTAAAAATGGGGCTTATGTTACCTCTCTTCCAGTCATCGGGGACCTCAGCAGACCGCCATGACTTTTCAAATACAATGGCCAGTGGCTTGGCAACTTCGTCTGCCAGTTCCCTCAGGACCCGTGGATGGATCTCATCAGGTCCCATGGACTTGTGCACCTTGTTACTTGTTACATACAGTTATTTTTCCAGTGTGTTCTTTACAGAGGATTTGGCACACCGGAACCTTTATGAGGGAAGTAGTTCTTGTTTCTTGAGATATCCTCCAGGAATTTACATGCCGGTATAACGAGAAGGAACAGCACGCTATTGTTCATTGATAGAGATATTTTGAGTCTTTCATGGAGAGATAGTTCTGAAAGCAGATAACCTTTTCGTCTTTTGTTCCCGTTTCAATAGGTAAGCAAGGAAAAACTAGTTGTGAGTATATGTAAGGCTAGAGTTTGGTGTGTCTAAAAGAGCCTCTAGGAGCTTGATGGGAAGTTTGCATCGTTTATAAGGTTGTCAAGGCAGGTGTATGTCTCTGTGTGTGTGAGCAAAAGAGTGGAAGAGTTTTGCAGAAGTTTGGTACTCAGGATTGACTTTTATATTAGGATAACAGGATTAAGAGACATTTTTGCTCAGCACTTGAGTCATGGTAGCTTCTAATGAACATGAAGCATTGTGGAGTATGCCATAGCTCAGTATTTGTAATGGGTTGCTATTCCAGCTGGAAACACTTACAAATATGAGGTGTGTCATGGCATTCATTTGAGCTTGAGAGTGTGTTAATGATCTTTCTCCATTAAATATTCTTTCAAAAAAAAAGCTCTTGTTTTTTTAGGATGACAAACACTGAGTATCAAACATTCCGTGTAGTGTCCATCTGCTCTGGTATCAGTGCTATATTCTCTACTGTATTCTATTCAGTTAATATCTAATATTTGCTTACAGACATTGCTAGCTTATAGACTATACCAACCGAACCATCTTT
>WHYT01017475.1:342888-368243 GCA_009806455.1 Tetrax tetrax | reverse complement strand
GATGCCCCATCCCTGGAAACGTTCAAGGCCAGGCTGGATGGGGCTCTGAGCAACCTGATCTAGTCAGGGAGGTCCCTGCTTCTTGCAGGGGTGTTGGACTAGATGACCTTTGAAGGTCCCTTCCAACTCTAACCATTCTATGATTCTATGATTCTATGAAGCATTGCGGAGTATGCCATAGCTCAGTATTTGTAATGGGTTGCTATTCCAGCTGGAAACACTTACAAATATGAGGTGTGTCATGGCATTCATTTGAGCTTGAGAGTGTGTTAATGATCTTTCTCCATTAAATATTCTTTCAAAAAAAAAGCTCTTGTTTTTTTAGGATGACAAACACTGAGTATCAAACATTCCGTGTAGTGTCCATCTGCTCTGGTATCAGTGCTATATTCTCTACTGTATTCTATTCAGTTAATATCTAATATTTGCTTACAGACATTGCTAGCTTATAGACTATACCAACCGAACCATCTTTATTTAGACACATGCTGACTCCTTCATAGAACTCTAGTTATTTCTGATATAAAGCTACATTCCATAAAGGTTTTTGCTTTTCCCCAGTGTATCGCCCTTGTATCTATTGAAATGATTCTTGATTATCATTGCCATCAACTTGCCTAATGTGCAAGTCAGACTTCCTGGATGGACTGGTTTCCCAGATCACACACCAAGTTATTTTTTAAGATGGCTGTCCATCTATGAATGGCTCCTTCCCTTTCAGTTAATTAAACTGGTTCATGCTTAACAAAGTGTGCTTAACATTATCCATAAATCAGTTTATCTTGTCTACTATTGAGCAGCGTACAGGGAAACAAGAGCTCGGCAGGCTGATTAGCATTAGAGGACGAACTTAAAATTATAATATATTCTGGTTTGGTTTTATAGTCTTGTCATATTTCCCCTTGGAATAAATCAGAAGTGTATGCAGCCACTTTTGCCCAGATGCTGCCCTTTGTTATTAATTTATTTTGCAATCTGTTTTTCATTATTTTGGCAGGGATAACAGAATATTCTCAGCTGCCTATTTAGGAATCCTTCATGCAAACTCTAAGAAGTCTCTGGTGCATTTTTCTTTTTTCCTGCCTCCTTATTGATGCCTCAGCTCTTCCACGGTTTCAATGGATCATGCTTTTTTGTGTCTTTATTCCCAGAGATGGAAAAATGCAGGTAGTGCCTGAGAATATAAGTATCCCCTTTCCTTTCTTCTCTGCTCTGGTTTGTTTGGACCAAGGAACAGCTTGAAAATGAATACATTTGAGAATCACTACCAGTCTCTCAGATTAAAATCTGATTACTAAAATAGGCCAAAAGCAAAAATTTTGGCTGTAACTTCAAAGTTGATTTGTCATTGGGCCAAAATGCAGCTGCAACCTAAACCTAACACAGATATGAGGAAGTTAAGGTAGAGATTTTAATGTTTAGAGTTTATACCTGCAGGTTCAAAGCAAGGTGCAGTGTGTTACTGTGCTCTTCCAGATCATCTGGAAGTCATCTCATAGTCATTGTTTTCTTCCCAGATTCCCTTGTACCCGAGGAAGTTTTGTTACGTTGTTCTTCTCCTGTGCTCGTGGCAACTCTACTACTTGTGAGTCAAAAGTATCCATCTCCTTTCCATGATTCTGTGTGCCAACTGG
Source organism: Tetrax tetrax (assembly GCA_009806455.1). NCBI lineage: Eukaryota > Metazoa > Chordata > Aves > Otidiformes > Otididae > Tetrax > Tetrax tetrax. The sequence goes on along the minus strand of WHYT01017475.1, from coordinate 366,609 downwards.
TCAGTGCAAGGAAGTCTGGGTCTTTGTTGCCTGTTGCAATGCACTATCCATTTGCCTATGGCTAAATGAGTTAGCAAATGGCTGATTAAAACATCTCTAAGCATCTGATTGAAATCATCAACCTGCAAAAAAGAGCACATGCGAGAGACTGTCTGCAAAACCTCTTTGATTTATTTGCAGGAGTTTTTCATTCCAATGGTTTGAGCTCATCTGGTGATTTTGCGCAGAGGCAGGAGACTGTGCATATTCCACCCCACCAGCAGAGCCATAGGAGTAAAAAAACTTAACTGGGAATTCTGAGTGGGGCTGAGCGCCTGCCAAAGGTACTAATGGCATCGGCTGCAGTGAGGGGTTGTCTAACTCTACCCTCAGGTACACACTGTTCAACGCTGAGGGCTTGTCTCTGCTCTCACTTGCACCCATGTGAACTGGCAGAGCTTTCACTAAAGCCATTGCAAATCTGGGGCAGCAGTATGAAAGCCAACCACTGAAAAAGTGAACACTGTGCACAGCAGTTGCCAAGGAGAGCCAATCCTCTCTAGTCTGTTTCAGTCCAACAACAGCAAACTTAATAAGCAGAGAAAATCTGTATAAAATGTTAACAAGACAAATAACTGTTATTGTAAAGTCTAAAGTTTTTACATTGCTTTAAAATCAGCATGCAGAGGTGTAAACCCCATTTTTCCCTATGCATTAGTGCTATTTTATGCATGTAATGATTCGGCTTTCATGACAGCAGTTAGTCTTTTTTGTGCAGTAAACTGAAGCACCTAAAAGCTTCTAGACCTCTAAGAAGTGGTGATTCTGCCTACCATGCTCCAGTGAGCTTCCCCTAAAGCCTCTCCTGCACCCCTGCAAGTGCATCGTACACAATTTAAATCTCTTTCCTGATGTTTATCTTCTTGGGAAACAGCTAGAGGTGCACTGCAGAGAGGAGGCCTTAGGAGCACTGAATTTTAATAATGTCTTCAAAGAAAATGGAAGTATGTAATACAGCTCATGAATAGGTATAGTACATATATCATTGCCCGTTGTTTGAGAGACCAAAACCTGCTTTAGTATGAGCAGTCACATTACACTCTGTACTTTCTGTCTCATGGAGAATGAGGCCTTGTTCTGTTGCAGCTGAGACGGACTCTTTCCTAGGTTCAGAGAACAGATGCCATAGTCTCTTGACTAATACCCTGAGCTCTGTTACTAGTGAAAAACTAAATGGAATCAATAAAGGGTCCTTAGTTCTTCCTAATGTTACAAAGGGCTAGAGGAAGATTATAAGGCATGTCTACATACAGCCCAGTTTATTGTAAGATGTGTCATGTCTCCATTTCCCTTTTGAAAAAGAGATGCTGTTTTACAGAAATCTTTAAATTCAATCACTGAATTGTTTCAAGTAGCATGTCTTAATCCTGGAATGGATATAATCAATCAGAAAGTATAGAGAAAACAGAGTTGTGCCAGCCTATTTAAAAAAATATACCAATGGCAATATTGAAAAAAGTATTTAATTGAATCCTGAACTTCCCATATCAATAGGGACAGCTACAGTGTAGTACCATTGATCCATCTGTAATCCAGAATGAGGAAGACATTTACTACATGGCCTTCTCTTCCCGGCCCATTAATTTCACAAACTATCATCAACTGTTTATGGCAGCCTAATGTCAACAATCAACTTGTGCAAGACAATAAAGCAAATGGTCAAATATCAATGAAGATTAGAGCAAGGACGTGCACTGTTTAGTGTTTACAAACATCTCATCAAGACATCTTTAAAAAAAGCAGCCAGCTCCCACATTTTCAAAGAATACACTAATACAGATGTACACAGCATCGTGACTCTTGATGTCAGTGATCCCTTCACAATATAAAAACTCACTTTAAACAGCGCATTAAAAACAAACAGTGTCATTCAAGGGAGCTGAAGAGGATTGAGCCAAACTGCCCAAAGCCATTAAGCAGTAAATGCTGGCATATATTGTCCTTCCTTTTCAAATGCTAAGATCTACATACTAAATCATTTTATTTTGGCATTAGCCTTTAGCTTTCATATCTTCAAATGTACCTGTGTAAAAGGGGACTGGATTTTCTATGGATTTTCTAGTCTTCTATTTGGTCCTGACTGTATTAGATCAAGCTGTTTAGAGATAAGCCAGGAAAAAATGACTTTTTTTTTTCTTTTTTTTCAGAATAGATCTTTAACCATGCAACATAGTATAAAATTTCTAGGGGCATGTTAAATGATTTAAATAAATACAATAATAACATATTAAAATGTACACAGGTAATTGCAAGACAAGACCAAAAATTTTGTTCCATTGGTTTGGATAGAGTTTGCACCAGCTAAAGAATGGAACCTGCATTTGCTTACAGGTAAAAGGCTACAGGATTTTCCCAAGGGAGAAAGCACGGGCACTGTGACCTTTTCTTCTGTTCATGACGGAGGGGGAAGCTTCAGTCCTGAATGAATAATTGATGGCAATGTCCACAATGTGCCTCAGGTAACCAAGGACAAAGTCAGTACATCATTTTCTTTCATCAGGTCCCACTACCTGTGGGCTCGCCATACCTCACCATAAGTTATAGCAGTTGTCTCTTGTGGGAATCCAAATGGAAACATGGCAGTTGTGGCGTAAAATACCCTCAAGGAGAGAAGAGTTCAGACTAGGACAAACTACTTCTTTCTTCAAAGTTTAAGCTAGGCTAATTTTTACAACTTTGATTGGGTCATTGTTCAAAGTGCAAAAAGAGAGAAGAATATCTAGATAAGAAACAATTTTAATGCAAAAAAAAAAAAAAAATAAAAAAGAATGCCGAGCACAAGTTTGTTACAATCAAATTTCCCCCAAAAGGGAAATTCCCTGCAAGTCACAGCACTCTATGACTTCTTATGTTCTGCTGAGTAAGATCCCTTTTATTCCTGCCATCCAGATTTCCTTGAATTAAGGATTATCTTTGTGTCAGCAAGGGTGTCACTGGAGGTGAAGTGATGTAGAAGAGCAAAGTGTGAATGCTGATAAGCATTTTCCATTTCATTCACTTTCAGTAGAAAAACACCTGTGAAATCTGGAAGTCACATGAAAATAACAAGACATTTCTGAAAGGAGCAGCAGAGGATATTTGCAGCAAATCCTACCAATCTGTGCTGTAATCCAATTCGTCATGTGCAAGCAGTGTAGATAGTGGAGAAAGAGGTAAAATACAGTACAGACAGTACAATAAAATAGAGTTTGTATGGTGACTCCACAGCCATTATACAGCTCTTTATTTTTAAAGTGTGAGTAACTTACAAAAAGATCCTTCTCAAGGTCAAGACTTTCCGTGGTTTTGAGGCTTATTTTGTGTGGAAAGTGTGAACTAGAACCTACTTCCATAAGGAAGTTGTGTTTTCTCCCACAAGAGCCCGTTGAGTAGTTCCCAGCAGAGTCAATGAGAGCTGAATTGAGCTATAAGCCACTAAACATGCACTGGAGATTGACTTGTGTTAAGGCAGTAAGGAAAATGCATTGTCTTCTTCCAGCTGACAAAACGTTCCTGCAGCCTGGAGAAGGAAATGAGGAAAGGGTACCAGCAGAGGATCAGCAGGGAAACAGCAAGTAGCACATCTCTGTTATTTTACCCATTGTGCTGTCGGGTTTTTTGTCAACAGCATGAGTTCCTGCTTAGAAAAACCCAGGAGACTAATGCCTACATTTGGTCATTCAGGTTTTTCAGAGAATCATAGAATCATTAGGGTTGGAAGGGACCTTCAAAGGTCATCTAATCCAACCCCCTTGCAAGGAGCAGGGACATCTTCAACTAGATTAGGTTGCTCAGAGCCTCATCCATCCTGGCCTTTAATGTTTCCAGGGATGGGGCATCAATCACCTCTCTGGGCAACCTGTTCCAGTGTTCTACAACCCTCATTGTAAAAAATTTCCTCCTAATATCTAGTCTAAATCTACCTGTCTGTATTTTGAAACCATTTCCTCTAGTCCTGTCACAACAGGCCCTACTGAAGAGTTTCTCCTCGTCTTTCCTGTAGGCCCCCTTTAGGTACTGGAAGACCGCTATAAGGTCTCCCTGGAGCCTCCTCTTCTCCAGGCTGAACAGCCCCAACTCTCTCAGCCTGTCCTCATAGGAGAGGTGCTCCAGCCTCTGATCATCTTTGTGGCCCTCCTCTGGACCCTATTCAACTGGTTCATGTCCTTTTTATGTTGGAGACTCCAGAGCTGGATGCAGTACTCCAGGTAGGTTCTCACAAGAGCAGAGTGGAGGAGCAAAATCACCTCCCTCGACCTGCTGGCCACTCTCCTCTTGATGCAGCCCATCATCGTGGGTGGGCTTGATTACTTCCTGAGGTGACCATCTTGCTCACTGACCATGGAGTGCCTACAAGTTACTCATCTGTTGTCTCAAGTTTCTCGGTCACATGCTTCTCTGTAGGTGAGATGAACTTAGCTGTACACAGCCACGCTTTCAGGATACTTACAGATCGGAATGGACAATCAAAATAAGTAGCAAAATGAGTAGGTTGTAGTAAAACTATATAGGCTTGTAGAAATCTCATCACAGTTTGTTTGGAAATTGCTTCTATTTCAAAGCGTATTTCCAACCCATTTCTTTTTTATGTTGGTTTGTTCAGCTTAAAATAAAATTTAAAAGGAGTAAAAAGAAATAACTTCAGCAACACTGTAGATACTTCTGCTGAGTAAGTCTAATAAGAATCACGTTCGGAGTTTTCCCCAAAGCCAAAGCAATCTGTTTGACAGTGGTATTATCAGCAGTTAGGGAAATTCCTGTGGTTTTTATAATATTTAAAGAGACTATGGATTCCAAAGAAATTAAATTGAACTGCACCTGCACCCAGGGTGCATACACATGTACTGGGAGTGGCACTCAACCTGTGTGGAGTGTCTGCACTTTCATAAGGATTTGGGCTTGGCCATGGGTACTGCTTGCCAGGTACATGGGTACAAATGAAAAAGAAAGGAGTTAATTGCTATTTTTGCAGGGCCAGAATAAGATTTGCTGCCTGAAAGCATTTTTTTTTCTCAAGTTGATTCTTTTGGTGGAAATGTGGAAACCTGCAGTGTTTCAGCAGTGTCTGTTCTCTGTCAGGAGGCTGCTAATGAACTACCCAAAGTAGAAATGGTTAGAATTTGTGAGGTGTTCCTGCTTTTCTGGACAGCTACTGAAGTGGACCTAATCCCACATATGTTGTTATTAGAAGAGGTCCTATTGATACTAACAGAGTATGTGCAAGAGCAGGGGTGAGCAGAGGTTGGAACCTGTGGTACATGTATGAGGGAGACGTCAAGTCAGAGAAGGAAGGCAGAAATTTCAGGGATATGAGAATTTATAAAAGCTTGTAGGAATAGCAAGAACACAGTCAGGTGTCAAAGATTGTGGCTTAGGATATCCTGCATCTTCTCTGTCCCTGGACTTGGCACCATGCCTTTAAGGAATCTGCTTTAATAAAGACTGAAACAAGACTGTTGCTTTTTTTGATGATAATGCATAGAAATTACCACCTTCTTAACACCTACAGAATTTGCTGGAGTCAGACCATCTTTATAAATATTTGCATTCTTTCTTAAAGAATTCTGAAGGGGAGTTGCCTCAACCCTGCTGAGTCCCAACATCACCTAAAATTCCAGAGCAAAAGTATCCTTGTGACATATTCTAGAGCTTTCCTCAATGGATTATTTTTCTTGCTTTTATATTTTTCTAGATCGTCAGGTTCAGATTTGAGGGACCGTCTCTTCCCATAATATCCCACTTCCCTTGAAGAGTTCCTATTTGTTCTAACCAGTGACAAAAACACGTATCTGCTCCTATCTGAGTAGGTTACATCACCTGAGTGTGATGAATCTCTAAATCCTTCCTGGGGTCTCCATTGTGTGGGCCAATCAACATTCTGCTAGAGCCTCTAAAATTCCCTCATGTTGAATCAGAAGCTCTGTCCTGAGAAATTCAGACTTACAGAAGGATTTTAGTGTCTGTCCTGCCAGGTAATACACTATTGATTGAAGCTCTAGAGTTGTGCTGTTGTAGGCTCTTTCCTTGCCAAGTTTGTTTTGTTTGTTCATTTTGTTTGACAGAAGAGCAAATGCATGGACCGTTTCTGGTGACAGGCCAGAAATACGAGACAGGATCCATAGGAAGACTAAAAAAATCTTCTAAGTTTTAGATTAAAGAAAGTTCCAAGACTCAGCCTGTAGGTTCTGAGGTGTACCCTAGAGAGGGAGGTTTCCTTCTCTTTATAATCATAGCTGGTAGGTGGCTTGCTGTAGTGTCTGACCACGGAGGCACCACAGGCACTGTGTACTGACCAATCTTCTTATCAGAGTCTCTTGTGCGCTGTGTTGAGACCATGTGTAGGGGAAAGGGAAAAAGGGCTTCCTCTGCATCATGCCAGACATGAGCTAGAAACTGGTCACAGACTCACAGAATTTCTGAGGTTGGCAGAGGCCTCTGGAAATCATCCAGTCCCAAACCCCTGCTCAAACCAGGGTCAACTAAAGCAGGTTACTCAGAGCCATAGCCAGTCAGGTTCTGAATATCTCAAAGAATGGAGACTCTACAACTTCTATGGACAACCTGTGACAGGGTTTGATGACTCTCACAGTAAAAAAGTTTTTTTTTCTCATATTTAAGTTGAATTTCCTATTCATTCCAATGACATGGGAGCCTCACTGGACTGATTTGTTGCTAAAGTTAAACAGGTTCCTGGCCAGTGTAAAAGGCCAAGGTAATAATACCTGCCTATCAAATGACAAATTCTGTCTGAGATGGTGTAACAAAGGGAATAGCTATTTTTCCTCAAGGGTGCATGCTTTCATGACAGGCTTGACAAATATAAATATTTTATAATAAATAAGCTGTCTATATCCATTCAGTTGAATGCTATGTGGCACTTGTGAATTTAATAATTTTCACCTGTTATCTAATGATTTTCACCTCGTGGAAGATCAAATTTCACTGTGCTGTTGTTGAAGTAATGGTGTAAACAAAGCGAATTAGTCACTCTACATAACTCTTTTGTTCTAAGATGGACATGGATCTCTAAATGTCATGTGAATTGAAAGATTTAAAATCAGATAAAGTTTCAGTGGTTTATAAATAACTAAGGTAGCATTAATTCAAGTCTTTGAGTCTGTGGATACTATCTTTGTGAATTAATTATCTTATCCTTACTACCAATTGATCATCATTTGATTTCTCAGTGATAAATTTCACTCAATGTCTTCCTAAGTAGTACTGTTTTACACAGAAGGAGGTGAAAGTCTAGCGGTCATTTCTGGTAGCAGAAGTAAGGAGAGATTTAAAATATCATTTGTAACTGATTTTTTCCTTATTAATAATTTTTTTTATGATATTCCATCTTATTGCTTATGATTTAGGTTTTGGGGTTTTCTCCATCTGCTTCTTTGCAAATTAAATCTAATTTCTTAAACTACAATTCCATGTTTTCTATGGTCTGGAGCTCAGTTAATGTAATTGCAATATTTTGACATTTTCTGATTTTATTTGTTTTCAGACAGAAAAAAAATGGGTAATATACTACTAGTAAACACTAGCTTAAGATTGCCTAGCTGGTTTGTTAAACCACTGAGACTGAATTAACTGGATCTAAGCAGCTACTTTCTCTTAATAGGTGGAAAATATCACAGTTTCAATCAGGGAAAACAGCATTTATGGCTTTCCATAGGGTGATGAATCTGGGAATATCCAGAATATAGAAGTTGACCTAAATCTTGTCCAAACTTCCTGTAGCCTTAGAAGTGGGACCTGAGATGTGACTAGGGACCAAGTTCCAGTACTGGCATCTCTTGACATCTTACCACCAACCTCACAAGAGTTTGTCTTTTGTCTTAACTGAGAAGTAATTCAGCATTTATTTAAAATGCTTTAAAGATCTCCAAGCTGTGGGACAGTGGAGAAGAGCTAAAGAAATGTGGGTGGTGTAAGGGCATCCTAAAAGCTCTAGAGCACTGTGCAAATAAACTTCACAATGGCTTAAATGAGTATACACTGGTTTGGGTTTCAGTTGTACATTATTTTGTCTCTTCTTTTTTAAAGGACTGCAGTAGCACTGTCTCTTGTGATGTTTCTAGCAATTTTCCATACGAGAGGAGTCCAGCTTTGGGATTGCATCCTATTCCCATGTTAGACTTCTTGTGGAACTCAGTGAGCATTGAGTCAAATCCTTTCCTTCAAAATCCAGAAAGGGAGTTGGGAAAGAGTCCAGGCCTGTCAGGTGTGTAATAGCTATTTCCCAATTTATGTCAATGGGAACTGAATGCAGACATATAATGATTTGTATCAATAGACACTTCATTGAAGGAAGAAGGATATTTCTGTCTCAGTTTCATTTCCTGTTGCTGGGCAATTCAGGGTGCACATTAATTTCTTCAAACCTTTTTTCTGGTTCTTATAGTTCATAGTTTGGCATTGATTTTGCCATGAAAAATGGTGGAGTTGCATTGTCCCATGGAAGCGGGAGTAGCTGAGCTGCCTCTAGTATCCTGGGTACACAGAGAAGGCAAACAGCATTCCCCCATTGTCCTGGACTGTGGCCACAAAGCAGCAAATGCAAAACTCTTCTTTCTTCCGATTCTCCTAAGGCACTCTTACGAATGCCTTTCTTAAAGTCTCATACAGAACTGATGCTTTTGCATCTGCCTAAAGGAAGAGAAGGCTGCACGTGCCTGCTGAGTGGGTACACGTAAGACCTTACTGCATTTTTAAATCCTTAATATCTTTGAACAACCCAGCTACTACAAGTAAAATACAATAATTACATTTTGCATTTCTACCTCGAGGTCTTTTGCTGGTAATTAAGCTAAATAACTGTGAGCTAGAGTAAAATCTACTCAGTTCTGTTTGATAATAGTAACAAGGGATTGTGTTCAATGAATAGATCAGCAATCTCAGCTAGAAACAGATTTTGTGAATGGTCTGGCCCTTCTCTTTAGGTAGCTTATGTTGCCATCCCTGAAATTATTCCAGGTCAGTCCTGGAAATGTGACAGCATTTAGTTTTAAATGTAACTGTTTGCTAAGACAGAGTCTATTCCCCTTCTTGTGTCTATGGTACACTCGCTCCTCAGTTCACCTGTGAATCTGAGCTTCTCACATTGCCAATCGCTGTTTAGAGGTGAGTGAGTGCAGCAGACATTGGACCTAAATAACCAAACAGAAAACCAGGACAACTCATTTGCAATCCCTGACTGTTGTCAGTCATAGCACGCAGAAAGCCACAAGACTGTGATGCACTGGGCGAAAGCAGTATATCCACACAGTTTGCTGGTGAGAATAGTGTAAGACAGAGTGAAAGGAGGAGAACAAAGCAAGCTATCGTAAAGCTGCAGCCTTTAATAATTTATAGAGTTATTGTATGCCCTGTGCAATATCTTGCTGCACAGCACTGAGCAATCATTTGGCCTTTGAATGTATTGAGCAACTGTCCGTGCTTTGTAATGCTGTTAGGGTAATTGCCTGCCTGTGCAGCAGTTTATTGGACATCTACCTAGTGATATTTTATTGACTAATTGCTTGACGGAAGTATTGTTTCACTCAATAGTTGGTTATTTTGCTTGATATTTTCTAGAACTATTTCTAGGTCTGAATGGGGCAAGCTTTCTCAGGATCGGGCAGTCTCTTGAGCCAGATTTCTTCAGGTTATTCTTCACTTGTTCTTCCAGAGATTTCTTTATCCTAAAGCAAACTTCATAGCCTTGCTTCTGACACCACTGGTATTGTATTTTTCAATGAACTATCCATCACTGCGGGAAGTTCAGAATTTATTATTCTTCTTCTATACTGTTTTAGCACCTGGACTCCTGACTTTTCAGTCCAGTGCTTCATGGTGTAGAGGACTGACCACATGTACAACTGACGTATTTCATTACTGGAACTGAGGAAAATTCAGAGCTTTTTCCATCGTACTTCAGGTCTATGGCAGCTAGCATACCATGAGGCTTAGCAAATATTGCTGTTGCTGCTGCTGGGGTAGGGCATCATTCATCACTTCCCATTGATTTAAGGCAGGGAACATTCTGAAGTCAAAGTGTTATAGGAAATATGGTTTTCAACATTACATTTTTAAAAAGCACAGTCTTTTCTAAAATATGCCAGCTATCACCAATGCGGACCCATATTGCCAAGTCTTTCTTACTCTTCTTTTCTTATTCTTAGCATATCAAACAGTGAACCTGATTCATCAGTATGTCAAGCCTTATTCTACAGGACCAGAATGCAAAGAAATTATACAAGACTAATGTTCAGAATTGTTAAAAACAGCTAGATATGATACAAGGCAAGAGTGAACTGGACTGACAATTTTATATTTGGGATCAGCGGTTCAGATACAGGATTTACTTGTTCTCTGGGCACTGAACAGGAGACTCGGAGTAAAGGCAAGAGCTGGATGATTCTTGGTCATCCAGTGAAGTCATATATTGAGTGTTTAAGAGGACTGTTATCTTCAGTGCTCTGAGTAAAACCCAATTTGGTCTGTTCATGTGTTATTTGCCTAGACAAATTTCAGTTTCAGTTTTATATATTCCTCTTTGTTGCTTCTCTCTTCTCTGTTGCCTTTTGGTTGGATATGGTGATTCAGCTCAGGGATAGCTCTGCTCCTGTGGTGGGAAGTATACAGTGTTTCTTATATATTTCTGGCAAAATAGGGGCTGTAATAAACAGCACCCTGCTAAAGAGGAAATGGCTAATAATGTGTTATGAGTGGTGATGAAGATAAGCAGGCTGTCTGTTGTCTGAAATGTTATGTGCAGATGTGTTCTCTGTTAAACCTGTTGTAAAGTTGGAGCACGTGCTGTACCAAACCTGAATGGATACATGGAGCAGAAAGAACAGTCTCTGCCTTGTTTGGGGTTGTTTGTTGTCCTCCACTCTTCAGGGAGAAGAGCTGATGCTGTCTCTTGTGCAGATGGTCTAAGCAGGACCAATGTCACCTATGTGAGTCATGTTAAGGGCTATAGGTCCACTGTTGCTATGGTAACACTGTAAATATTTTACTTGGCCCAAGGCTTGGTGGCCCTGGGGCATGATGATGAAGGGGAGCTGGGGTAAGCACTCAAGGCTGACTGGACAGCCTTGTACCTCTTCCCTTGGTTAAGGGCAGACATAGTATGTACTGCTTTGTCTGTGTCCTACACTAGTGGGAATGGAGGTAACCATTAAAAATAATAAACCAAGCTTCCTTTGTGGCAGAAAGTAACCAGGATACCTACTGGAAAATCCATCCATACATACACCTATAGCAACCAGGTAACCTAAAGGAAACTGATATGCTGTGAACAAGATACATTGATTTATCCCAAGGGTAACATAGCTAAAGGCAGGGGTCAGTTAGCTTGTGAACTGAAATAGTTTATTTTATCTCTAGTGGAATCAAGAAAAATAGCGGAGATGGCATAGACAGACAAGTCCAAAAGTTGTCGAAGGCCTGAAGGCAGAAAAAGGAAATTAAGCACAAGTTACCTACATTTCCTGGGAGATAGTGCCAGACAATTCTTTCTTTCTTTCTCACCTGGAAAAACCTCTCCAATTAATGTTTTAAAAGCCCCACTGAAACTTTACTGAATGTTTTAGCAGTTGAAGTAATTCTCATTTATATTTTCCTGGTAAATATTTCATTTTGCTCAGATGGATTCATCAAGTCAGAGAGGTTCCATATTTCTTGCTCCTTAGTCTTAGTGCTTGTATAAGCTGCCACAGCTTTGGCTGTTTTGTCAGCAGTGTGAAGGAGTAAATTCTCCAGAGCAACTCTTCACAGCATCATTGAAATGAGAGCTGGGAAACTCCACCAGTCCACTAAGTCTTGTTCCTCCAAAGGTCAGTTTTAGAAACATCTCTGTTCATGGGACTTCAGCCACTGCCCATGGAACATTACTGCCAACATAGCCTGGTCCTTTATCCTGATCTTATCAGGAAGGGAAGGAATCAATGGAGTACCAGGAAGTGCCTCTGACTAAATCTCATTGTGTCTTTTTAGGAGAAATTCAACTTGTTTCTCCCTGAAGGTGTCAATTAACTTCTATAGATTCTATTTAATCTAAGATACTTAAACTGCTTCTCCAGTGTGCAGATCTAGACAGAAACTGAAGAGACTAATGCTGGTGATGTCTCCTGGTCATGTTTGCCTGTGCCTGCCTGCCAGTTCTCACTTTGGGAGAGCTTTGATGCAGTTACTAGTTGTCATGTGGAGGTTGCTCTGATCTTGACCATGCATGTCCATACATCACTTTGTTTCTGCATCCTTCCTTTTTTTTATGTTGATAGATTTTCTGCAGTAACAGCTTGTCCTATGAAATGGTGGAAGTATAGCAATGCTCAGCATTTAGGTATTAGGTGACTGCTGCCTACAGGAATCTAGAGATTGGAGGCAGTCCCTTGAGTGCTTCTATTTTATGTAGGGAAGACTGGCTACAAAAAAGGGTCATCTGCTTCAGCTGCTGAGAGTACCATCCAATCTACCCACTAGTGAGAGGATTATGGCTTAAGGCTCACCTTTTTGAGGAAAATAATCACCATTCCAGGGTCCTGGTGGAATCAAGAAACCTGAGAGAAGTGCCTAAGAACTTCAGGGAGCATCAGACTTCAGAAAGGGATCCTAAACAGGCAGCTGAAGAGCAAACGAGGAGCAAAACCAAGCACAAACATCCTATTTCTCTCCCCTAAACATCTGTTCTGGCCTTAAGGGGGACCTGTTCAGCCACTCTGGATACCTGTCTCTGAACACTCTGCTATACCTGAGACCCCCACTATGTACACTACTCATGCAGGAGGGGACTCAGCTGAGTTTCTTAGGATTCAAGCCCACATTTCTTACCATCAGTGATCTGCCATGCCTAGGCACAGGTTCAGATCTTTCTGCATAGTCTGTGCCATCCCAGAAAAAAATATCCTCAAAACCCAAGAAAACAAAAGCAAAAATCCTAGAAGATTCACTCAACCAGAAGACAAAGCAAGAAGATTATTTTGACCTAAGACTACCTCCCTGTTTTACCTAGCAACTACTTCATGTTAAAAAAAAAACTGCTCTTGTTATAAAAGGAGACAGGGACTCCTTTTGCTTCATCTGAGTATAGATTGATGCTTCCTCTTGTGCTGTCTGGCCAGCTTATTATCTTGACCTGTGGGTTTGAATCCCCTCAGGCAGGAGAAGGAATTAAATCTGTATCTCTCAGGCTGGGAAGGGGATTAAAGACTCTTCCAAAGGAGGGTGATGTGTCATGTCCTTCCTACCCCCAGTATCTTAATAGGAAATGGTGTCTTGTAGGAAGGTCCTGCCTAACTGCAGTGGACATGCTCCAAAGCTTCCTGCCCCAACTGCCCCATCAGAGTATTTAGGCAGGGAAATATCTGGTTTCTTCCTCTGAATGACCTAAGTATGGGAGTGTTCTGGCCTGACGCAACCAAGGTGTCTCCACACCTGGGCAGGAGCAGATCAGGTTGCTGCCCAAGATAGAAAATCCCACTGGAGCTCGTGCACTTGAGTAGCTTGACCAGCAACAGAGTGGAAGAGGGGATCTCAGCTGTGCTGTAGGAATTGACTTAAAGCTAATGTTCAGGCAGGATTTGGGGCTGCATTTAACAAGAGACGGGACAGTAGATAGTTTAAAAGTTTTACTTGCTGGTATGTTTTGTGTCTGTGTGTGTGTAAATGTTAAGTTCAAGGAAAAAAAAGAAAAAATGATTAATATTTTGACACATCTCTCTGCCTAATATCCTCTCAGTATCATCAGACACAGAGTACATAGTACACAGTACTTCTGAACACACTACACAGTAGTTCCAGCATGTCTCTCCCAGGATTGATCCCCTTCCTTATCTTTATGCCATCTTTTATGCTTTCTTCATGTTTGTGCTAGAGCAAATCAAAAGAAAGCTCCAACCCTTAAAAACCAGTGTCTGAATTATCTCCTGAATGAAGGAGTGATGCATCACTCTGCAGCAGTGCTTTCAAGAATTATGACACACATTTTTTAAAGCACTTTGAAGTATCTTTTTCTATTCAGTTGTGAGCAAGATACACCACTCAATTAAATAATGATCCTCTGTTCACTTTAGAATTAGCCCTTTGATGACCAGCGTCATTAGCACAATGAGGTTAGCGGCTGCTGCGTTAGACAATAGACTGCATCATCTACATTACACTTGGGTTCACTTGCAGCTCATGAAAGGAAGAGGGATGTTCTCTCAGGCTTATGTGGAGATATTAGGTCAGATCTCAGTTCAGAATGCATCACAAATTTTAAAATAATGTTATATCAAAATATTTGAAATGAGATATTGTGCTGATAAGCTCAACAGAGTAGTGTCCAGACAATTGTGTAATGAATAATGCAGGTCAAGCAACAAGGGGAAATTACCTGTATTTAATAAATTTAATTTGTAATTACAGGGTATTGATAGCCCTAATTGAATAACTTATTCAATATGTATTCCTAGTACTCATCAGATTTATTCTCTCAGGAACACTAGCCATATAGAACTTATATATTAAATCCAGAAAAGCTATTTAGAAATATATATTAAATATATATATTAAATTAATTATATATTAAATCCAGAAAAGCTATTACTTGTCAGGGCAGTCATATTTGCTGAGTAATGTAACTATAATATAACATAATAATATAACTATCCCAAGCAGGAAAAAGCAATATCTAGTTGAAAAAATTACACCACCTTTATTTACAGGCACAGTTACGTGCAGACTTGTCAGTAATGTTATCAGCAGAAACTTCACTGAGAAGTCAGATTTAAATTGCAATGTTTTACAGCTCCCCCTTTGCCACTGTGCAGTCCCAAGACGGCCCCATGGAAGGATGACATCATGCAGTGCTAGTTACAAAACAAGACCTAGGAGTTTTTTGAAATTGTTTCCTACCCTGTCTTTTACTTAGAATAACTGTATGAGACCTGACCATGAAAGATGTTACAGTGATCAGCATTGCAGTAACCAGCAAACTGTTGTCAGTGCTAGTGAGTAGGATTTAGAAAGCTGAGCTAGGCATTGAAGTTCTCCACCTCAGGAAGATGCAGGTGTTGGGATGTTCTTTATAAGACATGGTGCGCAAATATGCTGGGGTAGCCACACAAACAAATTAGAAAAAAAAAAAGGATAAGATGTGTCATATGGTGGGACACCTGCTTTTTACACTAACCACACTCCAGGTTAGAGCACTTTCCTGGGAAATAAGGAAGATGGATTTCCATCCTGCTTTGACCAGAGACGTTTTGGCTGCACAGTTTCCTATCCAAGTGGCAAGAGGTACTGAGCTGGAACTGGGCTAATAGGGTCAAAGGAGAAAGGGTGGCAGTGTGTGGCAGTGTCATGACAGTGTCCCTCAAATGGATGGGAGGAGATCTTGGGAGTTACGTGCCTGGATTATTTTTGGCTTGTATCCTATGGCTGTCTCATACAGAAACAGATCAGGGAACTAAAACAGACCCCGGTGCATCTCACTTCTGATAGATATTTCATTGCTCCAGCCATGTTTACTGTTTTTCTCCAGCCTAACATATGAGAACCTGGCACGGCATGGCTCCCCACCTTGTATGCCCCATTCGTGTTTTACTGAATTGAAATTAGGCCAGTCTCCTTTTGAGACTTTTCTTTCCCTAGACAGTCCCTCCTATAGTAAGTGCAGCCGTAATGAATTCCCTAAAAATCTTCTGCACTGCACCGGTCTGAAAGGAATCTGTACCTTGCTCATTTCAAGGTTTTTGTTTTCTTCTGAAAAAAAACCAAACCCAGAATCCAACACAACCACAATTCCCTGCCAAATCCCAGACATTGCTGCTTTTTCTCTGAGCCCTTCAGCACTCCACTTCACTTTTGTTTGTTCTGGTGCAGCATCTTTCTGCACTCAGATGAGGGATTGTCAGGTATTATCTTTGCTCCTCCCTCATGTTTTGCATCCTTTCTCCTGGCAGGCAGTGCTGTATTCTGGGCCTCACGTTCTCTGGCAATTGACCTGTGAGTTCCTCCTTTTCTGGTGTGAATCTTCTCATGTCTGTTCTGCCTTCTGCTCTGTCTGTCACAGCTGTTTCTTTTTTTTTTTTTGCTTATCCCTGTTTCTGCTTAGCCTTGTCTCCTCTGCTATCTCTTTTTTCCAGTATTAAGCTACTGCTACTTTCAGCTGCTGCTTTGGCATTAATGACCTCTCACATCTTCTGCACAATCTCTGTTATCAGTTCTTTTCTTTGGATCTCTCCTGTTTATCTGCAACATTTTTTCTTTGTTGCTTTTGTGGTACAGAAACACAAAACAAAACAAAAAACCTGAAAAACACCAAAACAATAAAAAAAACCTCAAGCAACCTCCCGTGAAAAGTCTTACTTGCAGCCCTGGCAAGGTTCACTGCCTTCCTTTCACTGACCTTCAGCATGCAGACACCACAGACATGACTTTTTGTTGCAACTGACTGCACGTTTGCCCAAAGGGAATGGAAGCTTATTTATAACTACCACGTACATGCATCCTTGCAAAAAAACCAGTGAATTGTGATACCCATCTCTGGCAATAGGAAATATTTTCACAGGTTGAAAGTTCTTTTAAGAAAAAGAGCTGAAGAACTTCAGTCCATGCTACAGTAAGAGACAGGATACTACTGAAAACGTGTGCCTCATTCACTCTGCATTCAGTTGTCCCTCATTTAGAGTCACTGCAGAACAGACAACTGGCTAGCGACTCATTTGCAGGAGAAAGGGTGGTTAGTTTATCTAACATTATATTCAGGAATAAATGAGTGAATCAATCATATAAATTATTTTCACTAGCTCATTTGATCTCTTCCCAACCTTCCTCTCCCTCAGGAATCAGATTACTACAAAGACATTAAAACTGTATGGATGTTTTTCTAATGCCAGCAAAGTATAGGCTTCACCATTGCTGACCCATGCATTGTAGCAGAGCATCACTTACAGAGGGGAAAACCACAGCAGTAATAAAAGGCCAATTTAACTGTCTTCACACATTTTCTTTATTACTTCATTTTTCTTATCCTCTTTTTCATTCCTTCCTTCTTTCTTTTTAAGTTGATGTACTGTGCTTATTGATAAAGAAGTATTCCAGAGCCAAAATGAATCCAAAGATGAATGGATCTTGGTCACTACAGATGGGCTTTTCTACAGCCCCTCAGTTTTTAAAGGGGTAATTGTTAGGACTACCCGGCTCTTACCCACATTTTATCACCAAAAGGACATAACCTGTTGAAACTGGTCATTATCTGCTACTCTGACAACTGGAGAGACAGCAGGAAACACATTTTCTGGATCCTGAAGCCCATTATCTGAGATAGGATAGAGCAGAGCCATCTAAGGTGGTATATGAAACAGAATGGTGAATGTCCTCCAGGACACATGGGCTTTCTATAATAATCTCATACTGTAGAGAGAGTGGGCTGTGTCTGCACTTGTCTTGCCAATCAGGATGCCTGTTAATCAGGAAACCCATCATCCTTTCCCTGGCAATGACAGTGAGGTAAACTCCTGCTTCCTCACATGCTATCTTATTTTCACAATTTTGGAATGAGTATGTTGTAAAAATATATTCACCTGTGTACAGAAAAACTCACAATGAAAAAGGCACTTATGGCATTGCCTGCACAACATGGGATACATCAAGGATCAGTATTTCTGATTTTCATGTTGCATTGAAGGCTAAATGCTGCCGTCACCCTTTTGAAAGTGTCTGCCTTAGTCAGGACTATAAAACCTAAGAGAATCATGAGTTTCTATTACGAAGTCTGTTTCTGCTGCAACCTGTTAACATCTATGGTACCACAGTATTGCTGCATTGTCAAGGGATGGGTTTATGCAGGCACTCTATTGTTTAAGAACTGTGGGCTTATTTTCTAAGCTCTGAAAAGCAGAGCCAGTGTTGCTTATGAATAAATTTCACCTTCCTTCACCTTGCTGGCTCTCTGAATTCATATCTCTGCTCTTGGGGAAAACACTTGCTGGAGAGCCTCCATCTTTTCAACCACAGCAAAGTAGGTGGCAATATCTGGGTCTTGCTCAGAGGCAGATGGAAGCTAATGCCTGGCTGGGGTGGGCCCAGGGAGCAGAGACTGCTGGCGACATGACCAGAACTGTGTTTGTGCTGGCAGCAGTTGTGGTACCATTTGCTGGTGCCTAGTGTCTCTAGCTGATTCCCAACACAAATGTGACAGCAGTTCATCCTTTTATTTGAGACAAGCCTGTTTAAACAGGGCTTCTCTGCTCTCTCCTACTTTCACGTGCTGTAGATTTGCTTTGAAGAACCCGTGGGATTGCTGTGATTGTGGCAGTTAAGTTTTGAAAAGCCTTCTCAAAAGCACGTGGCCTGTGGAAGCCATAAGTATTGCCCTGAAGACTTTATTAGAAAAGAGAATCTATCAGTGGGAAACCGCTCAGGTGAGTAAAAGTAGGTGCAGCCCTCCTCTTCTTTCCTTACCCTGCATCTGGCAGGGCTGTTTGATTCTGGCCCAAACTATTGCTGAAGTTCCCCTGTGCCATATATTATAAATTCTCCCTTCATAGTGGCTTGTAAGGGTACAGAATTCTAGCTGTGTCGTTTGAATTTTGTATGTTGTCATATTGTGATTTTACAAATTTGCTTATATAGCTGAAACAGCTAGCAGCACCTGAACTTTCAAATTTCTCAGTGATCTTAAAATCATAGAATAGTTAGGGTTGGAAGGGACCTTCAAAGGTCATCTAGTCCAATCCCCCTGCAAGGAGCAGGGACATCTTCAACTAGATCAAGTTGCTCAGAGCCTCATCCAAAATGGCCTTGAATGTTTCCAGGGATGGGGCATCAACCACATCTCTGGGCAACCTGTTCCAGTGTTCTACCACCCTCAGTGTAAAAAAAAAATTTCCTAATATCCAATCTAAATCTACCTCCCACTATTTTAAAACCATTATCCCTAGTCCTGTCACAACAGGCCCTGCTGAACAGTCTCTCCCCATCTTTCTTGTAGGCCCCCTTGAGGTATTGGAAGACCGCTATCAGGTCTCCCTGGAGCCTCCTCTTCTCCAGGCTGAACAGCCCCAACTCTCTCAGCCTGTCTTCATAGGAGAGGTGCTCCAGCCCTCTTATCATCTTCGTGGCCCTCCTCTGGACCCTCTCTAACTGGTCCATGTCCTTCTTATGTTGGGGGCTCCAGAGCTGGATGCAGTACTCCAGGTGGGGTCTCACCAGGGCAGAGTAGAGGGGGAGAATCACCTCCCTCGACCTGCTGGCCACACTCCTCTTGATGCAGCCCAGGATGCGGTTGGCCTTCTGGGCCGCAAGAGCACATTGCCGGCTCATGTTGAGCTTCTCGTCCACCATCACTCCCAAATCTTGCCATTGCTGGTTCTTGTTGCAGAATTTGGAAGTTTTCCTTTTTTCCAGTTCTGGTGGAGACTGAGATCTACAGCACTTGGAGTATGTTGACAAGGGTTGCCTCCTTCTAAGCAGACCACAAACTGTCTGTGAAGGCCTTTTCAATCGCTAATTTCAAGGACAGATGGATCACCGCTAACGTAGCCCCAGCTAATTGAACTTGTCAAATGAAACTGTCAAAACGCTACCCGGCCTTGCTTGAAAATACACTTTAAACAATTCCTGAAAAAATAGTCTGTGAAATAGCTAGGATGTTTAAAAACAAATAAAAGCTATCCCATGTGAAATCAGAGAATGCAAGACCTCTCTCCACGAATCTCACGTAAAATTATCCTGTTGGTCTTGAAGCCCTTGCAAACTGTTAAAAGGAACCCTTTTGAATCTTAACTGATGATGCCTTGCTCATAGACCAGGAAGGAATGTTCTCTTATATCCAGATAAGATGTTTCCTGCAAAGTACACCGTGAAGGAAATGGCAATTAGGTATTGAAGCCCACAACAACAACAGCTGCATATGAAAATTAGTCATGCAGTTGCAGTGAGAATTGTTTACTTATTAAATTTTAAAATATGACCTTAGCATTACTGTTACCATAATCTTGTAAATATTTAACGAAACTTCATTTGCTGTAAATCGCTTTAGTTCAGTTGGTTTGTGTGGAACAACAGTGATTTATACACACGTAAGTATATATATATCATTATCACTACACGTGTGTCACTTCATGGTCAGATGTACCTGGGGATGTATTGGAGGTTCTCTTTTGTCAGTCTACGTGGTTTACAAATAGTATAATGGATACCAAATCAAAAGAATTATGGGAATCCATTACTCATGAGAATATACGTACTTCAAGTCCTGCTCTCTTAAATAGATCACTTCCTACTTTATTTCCTTTGACCGCTAATTGCAGGGGGCAGTTCTGAGTTAAATAACCTGCAGGGCAAGAATTATTTATAAAAGATTACTCACATAGGACTTTGATTAATTTTTTAGTGCTGTATAGACAAGAACACTAAACCCTGGAGGAGACTGTTGCATTTGTAATCACAGCTTGAAATGCATTTACTGTAACAGGTGACACCCTGTATCATAAATATCAAATGTGCAAGGTTTTTTTTGTACTCGGCTGAAACCAATGAAATGTTTAAAATGCTGTGAGGCATATCCACGTAGAAATACGTTTGCCCTGAAACTGTAGAGCTTTCATACGCAAGTCTCATGTTAAGTCATTCTGTCATGAAACGTGTGTACCGGCGTCTGTGCGTAAGCATAGGCGTGTGCGTGTGTGCCTATGCTAGAGGGAAACGTCAGTTCAGGCTTTTTCTTAGTTTTTGTATGACTGAGATAAACTCTCATGATCTCCTGCTGTTTCCTGCTAGTAGACTGTCAGAGGAAAGATATTTATTCAATGAAAAAGATAATTTCATTTTTATGTCTTAAGGATGCATTTGTTGTTAAATTTAAGGAGGAGTTTTGTTATCTGCCAGAACTAGAAGTTTAGCTAGTATAAATTAGCTTAGAGCTTCTGAGATCCATGGAGATGCGGTGCAACAGCTCCTCAGCTCTTTTGTGTGTGTATGCAATGATGAAAAACTTAGATTACATGGTATAAAAAGAGAAAGAGTGAGACATGGGGGAGAGAGAAGAGTGGGAGAGAGCAGGTTTTTTCCTAAGAGGTGAAAATTAATTTCTCCAGTGTTCAAGATTCTGAGGAATAAGGAAATATTTGCCTAACCCTGACTATCTGATTTAAAAAAATAGTTGAGGGAGCCTGTCCTCGTTCACTAACTGACTGAGAAGTGCAGTGGCGCAGCATTTGGAGCTGATAACTGAGGGCCGTTCTGGGAAGCTTCCCTTCAGATTAGCCAGAGCAGAAATATAGCTTGGGCTCCAGCTGCACCATCAGCTGTGAAGCTTGTTAGCATCCCTCTCACACTGAAAAACCCGTCACTCAAAAACCAGAGAGACTCAAGTCTTCACTGAAGTTAAGTATTCCGCTGGCTTACCGGAAATTCAATTTTCAGGTGAATCTAAACAAATTTAGATGTCTTAGAAGAGTTATACAAAACTCGGAGTTTAATGTTGCTTCCTTTTAAAACTAGGTACTCGTGATGGATTCCATTTTGACATTGTTAGTAGAGCTGAGAAATGTTTTATGGTATTTTGTTTGGAAGGGCCAATCTATAGTAATCAAAACCTACTATAAGGAGGCATCAACTGATATAACTTTCCCATTAAAGTTTCAAAACAGATTCAACACCCTTGAATGTTTCATTGCATCATTGCTAGAATGTAAAAGTTGCTGGTTTTCCAAATCAAAAAGTTTTCATCTTGAAATATAGGGTATTTCAAAAAGTGGCTAGAACTTGAAACTTGCAAAATTAGTATTTTTTTCAGTTGTCCTGTACTATCATTTTATTTGTGTTTTAAGTTCATTAATAACTTTTAAGAGTTTAAGTTTCACCTGATTTGTGTCAGGAACATTTTTGTTCACGTAGAAGCTTGTGCAGAATGGGCTTACTTCTTCCTCTGTTGCTGTAATGATTAGCTCATGTCTTCAAGTGAAACTGGGGGCTTGCCTCATCTGTTGGAATTTTATGACTTGACAAAGCTCTCCTAATACTTCTTATGCATCTATCTTCCCTTCCAGTGGATTAGAGAAAAGGGAGAAGATTCCATTATAAATACAACCAACTTGTTTCCTAAGCATTAAAGAAAAGCAACAAAATCCAGAGTTGCTGGGCTGTCTATTGGCAGGTCCTCTGAGCAGCAGGTGGCACTGGTAAAATGTGCTGTCCATATGTTTTCCTGTAAACTGGACCCAGCAGAGTGATAGCTACATTTCTGAGCATTTAGCCTTGACCTGTCCCACATCCATTCCCAGTTATGTAATTTCATAAGTAATTGCAAGGGGATGGTATTTAGCCTTGAGTTCATTTTAGATGGAGCACCCTCCCTGTTCCTGTGATGATGTTTCCATATTTATGTGGCCAGTATTCGTACCCTTGGTTTGAAGCAATTGATTTGTTACCATGCCCTGATGAACCTTTCCTGTTGCCATTGTAGCCTTGAAAGCTGGAAATTGCAAGTGCTGCAGGTGGTGAGCAGCAGGGTTTGATTAATCCAAATTCCATTTTCGCATTATTGAAAAAGGATAAGGCAAAAGGAATGCTCTACAGCTGAGTGTCAAACATAGTTAGAAATATTGCAGCTATGGGGATGATGATATGGGTCATGCAGTAATTATTTTGAGCCAGGAATATATATAGTGCGACCGCATCAGAAATTTGTCAGAGAGCACTGCTTTAACTCATGGTTATATAAGAGCTCAGTGAGAAGACCAGGCTGCAAGACAAGTGGCTTTTTGTCCATTGTTATATTAAAAATGTGGTTTTCACCAAAACTGCGCTGAGCCACAGGCTGTTAACACAATACATAGGACTCACATGAATTTGATGCACAGCTTTGTATCAGAAGATCCTGCAGTCTTCATGCAAATAGAAAAACACTCAACTGTTGACCATGAAGTAGAGCTTTGGAGTGAAAATAAGAATAATACCCAGAAACAATGATGACCTTCAGAAATAACAATGGCAGCTTCTTCCCTTTCCTTCTTCCCATATGCTACAGATCCACTGGTGGTTGGGTTTTTGGTTTGTGTTTCTTTGCTCCAGCAGTTTAATGCAGGATTTCATATTCTCCTAGATCCTTCTCTGTTGCCAGTATTGTAGCCTCATGCTTCTTTGCTGCCCTCACGAGAAGTGAGAAGGTTTTGTTCGTGCCATTTCCCAGGTGACTGTGAGGAGGGTGTGCTGCTATTTCAAGAGGGAGCAAGATTTTAATTGCATATGTGAAAGAGAGAAGAAGATTTTGTTTCTCTGATGTACGAATTCCATGAATTTCCTCATTTCCATGGGTAGGAAGAAAATGGTAGAAATAAACTCTAAATGACAATGTTCATTCCTGCACAGTTCTGTCCAGAAATGGATGGTCTGAAATCCTGTTACCAAAACAATTCGGTCTTAAAACTCACATATTTGCTGTGAAAACACCTGTATATTTGGGACCTGCATCATTGTCCCAGAATTTTATCTAACTATTTTAAGCTCAAAATTGTTTTAAAATATGCTCTTTTATAAAACCTTTTCCCATTTACCATCTACAGGGTAATTATCTGAACAGATTCAGATGTAATTCCTCTTGCAAACTCGTACCAAGGCATGCAAACAAAAGTTTGCCAAGTGTCCTACACTGGCAGAGCAGCTCTTTGAAGAGATGGCCATTTGATACAGTGCTTACGAGCACAAGCACAAGCCAGATCAGTGTAATCT
>WHYT01017475.1:320347-342868 GCA_009806455.1 Tetrax tetrax | reverse complement strand
AAAAAATTTTTTACAATGAGAGTTGTAGAGCACTGGAACAGGTTGCCCAGAGAGGTGGTGGATGCCCCATCCCTGGAAACGTTCAAGGCCAGGCTGGATGGGGCTCTGAGCAACCTGATCTAGTCAGGGAGGTCCCTGCTTCTTGCAGGGGGGTTGGACTAGATGACCTTTGAAGGTCCCTTCCAACTCTAACCATTCTATGATTCTATGATTCTATGATGGATGTGAGCCGTGCTGTGCCTCAGAGGCAGGCCACCTCTCGTTTTGCATACTAGGCGAAACTCGGCTGGTGCCATCTTACCCCTCATGGCTGGTGCTGCGATTCTTCCTGTGGCATTTTTCTTGTGATGAACAAGTAGATTGAACAAGTGAACCATGCAAGCAAATGCAAGGAGGCTTGGGAACGCTGGGCAGCTTTGGGCTTCATCACAGCAGTGGAGAGAGTGGAAGAAGCTATTTTTCAGGCATGTTTTCTCTAGGTTGGCCTGAGTCTCCTGTTTCCTGGGAGTATGCTTGGCAAAGACACCACACGCTACTAATTCACTCCTCTCCTCTAAGCTGCCCAGCTTCCAAGAACAGATTCCCCTTGTGCCCATGCGTTACTGTGCTACCATCTGCACTGACTGGGGCACTGACTGGCACTGGCTGAGTACAGTTATTTCCTTTAGGGTTTATGTTCAGTTGCAGCTGCCCATCAACTAAGTTAGGCATCAGCTTGTGTGTAATCACAGCGCAGATCAGCAGCCAGCTTGTGTCTCTTTTACAGGATGATTTTTAAGCATCTTATTTTCACGTTGTTGGTAGCTCCTTTTACCATTAACTGGTTTTACAGGCACATGCTTTGCTTAGATCTGTACTAGAAGAAGGAGAATGAAGAAGCTTTTAATAGGCACTGCTATGCCTACTGTGTAGTGTATTTTATGGACCTGCAACCTTCCCCTTACTCTTCAGACCAGATTCAGTGTTAAAGCAACCACTTATTTAGGGCAGGAATCCTGCAGAGTGAGCACCAGCAATCAGAACATGCAAACTCACATTGCTGTGCATGTGCACAGATCATGTCACACTTCTGCAGACGAACATAACGCTGGTATTTCTAACAGTCTGCATGTACGTCTCAGCGACCTTAATGTTCCTGTGCTGCAGGATTCATTTGCTGCCTTTTTTCTCCCTAGCTGTGGAACTTCCTCAAGTCTTTAAAACACAAACCAAAGCAATGCCAGCTATGTGGGGACAGTAAGCACACACCTGCATCCATAAGTGCTCAAGAGAGCTCAACATCCCTGTGACTGGGCCAGTAGGACATGATGCCTCTCCTTCCTGGTCTCTAGCTGCTCCACATCGCCATCACTGCCACAGTGCATCCCTTCCTCAGGGATTTGCTGAGTCTGAGCTATTCCCTTTCCAGTCAAATAGCTCATTTTTATCCATCAGTATTTGGTGGCTTACAGTGACCTCTGTGAGTCAGGGTGTGATCATATGAATTGTTAGTGGCAGGGAGGATGGGTTAAGCGGGCTAAGGAGGGCAAGGGGTAATCTCTTACAGAGTACAGTTGTAACTGAGAGAGAAAGTTAAATCAGACCTTGGACAGTAGGTGTGAAGGAATAAACCTCCCTACACATCTACTGTATTAAAAGTTAATATCTCCACTCCCTGATCTTATAGAAGCTGATACAAGTCTGGAAGAGTATTGTGAGAGCTCCCATTCAGTGGAATTTTCCACTCAGTTTGTACACATATGCAGGCTGTATGCTACTGAGGTGCTGGCAGAATGGATGCAGGTATTACAGAACAAGTGGATTCCTTGATGCTTTAAAATACTGTGAAAAAATAAGAGGACACTGATAAGAAATGACTTCTAAAACCTGGCTATTGGAAATGCTGTAAAATAGCTTTTAGTCTGGGAGTGAAGCTACTTATATGAGTTAAAATGGTGATTTTTTTTAAAAAAAATGTCTATTTATTTCAAATTTTGCAGTCATTAGAATTGATATAATATTATTTTTAAAAACCCCAACACTTCTGACACTATCAGCAAAGAGAGGCACTTTAATCCTTCATGTTACTCTGTGCCAGCCATCTGCAGATCTTTTAGAGCGAGAGGAGGCACCTGCAGCTGTCTGAATATATTGGGGCATGATGTGCACTGTGGGGGGGAACTGATCCCAGATTCCCTGCTAACCTAGCTAAACTGTCTCAACTGAAGCTCAGGGGTGCTAAATTAAAAATGGTCCCTGCGGCTACTTTTTACTCTTTTGGTTGCGTTTTGTGAATGAGAACTGGTGTTAGGTTCCTGCCGCCATGGAGGCGTTAAGAGCTGTGAAACCGAGGTAGTCAAGTATCTCCTTGCAGATTAATGCAAGTGTACACCAGACAGGGGAAGGCAGAGAGTGCAGTCCCTCTCCTTGCTTTTTGCTTGAAAAATTGCTTTCTGATTAACATAATCTCCATGAAATTTTTCCTCAGACACTGTACAGCAAATCTGGGCCCACAATCTAGAACATAAATTTCACTGGGCAGACAGGCACACCTTGGAGTATTGCAGCAACTACATAATTTCTCCAAGCCTAGCACTTACAGAATAAGAAGGTAAGGTTGAATGAATGAAGAAACTATTTTTATGAACCTAATATTTGCTCTGTCATTAGGGTGTCACATACAGAGCCTCACTTACACAGCTGCCTAACTATTTGGTAGGAGCATTCGGGCTCCTCTAGGACCCTGCTTACATCCTGCGCCATAAGCCAGTGTCCAGCTTGACTCTGTGGTCATCTCCTTGCTTGCTAGTCTGAAAAGCAGCAATAAAAAAGTGATGCATCTGCTTTCTTGTATCCAAAATTTGGCACAGGAAGACAATTTAAAACTTGAGTTTCTTAAGAGGAGCCTCTAAAGCTACTTTGCACACAGGAAAGAAAGCTGCCAGAAGGGAGCTCAACTCTCCTGTCTCCTATTGATGTCAACTTCATGTCTGAAGCAAGCTTTGCCTTCCTTCCAAAGGTCATATTAAGTAGGACAAGTGAAGTTTTAGTTTATTAAATGAAGTTTCCTAGCAGAGTGCTTCAAAGAGTATATTTTTTCTGCTTTTTTTCCTCACTGTTAACCTTATCCCCATTATAATGCTTACTCTGAGTTTGTTTTTCCTGGTTTCCTTGCTAAAAGCTGAAGAGATGATGCATTGTAAACAACAAAATCTCTGCTGCTGAGAGCCAGTTTTGCATACTGACTTTTGCATGTGCAAAGTTTTAAAAAAATGTGAGATTGATCTACAGATTATGAGATATGAAAAGGAAAAGAAAGAAGTATTATTCTTTCATATGTATTCTGTTTCCTCTTTTTAATTTTTTTTTTTTTTTTGTGGATATAGAAAGGGTGTTTATGTTCTTTTCCTGACCTTATGGGCAAGGAATATTTTTAATAAGAAAACTGAAATGTTCATGCAATTCTCAGACTCCAAACTAGGGCTTTAGTTAATATCTATATCTACATATATTTTTGTGAAATTTTAGATAAACTGTACAGCTATATAATATGATATAGAGATATATTTTTTGTTATGCAGCTATCTATCTATATATGTGTATCCTAAGACAGGCTGTGAAAGTGTTATGAATTGGCAATGCTTCATATTTATGCTGTGCTTAGAAATGTAAAAAAACCACCCAAATAATATTGTTCTGGTCTGCCAGAATCAGTCTGTTGTTAATGCAGGTCTATACATTCAGTCATTTTGAAGAGGCTCTTAAACCATTTCTTGCAGCAGTTCTTCAATTAATCCCTTGTGATAAGGAACGGCATGGAGCCTTCAGCCCCCCTAGGAAGAGCCGGCAGTTCTAATGCCACTTCCAAGGTCTGCAGCTTGCACGGTTAATATGTGTTGGACAAGTACAATATATAATAGTACAGATATGTAAGTAATACTGCAGGTATTTGAGAAGCACAGATAAGCCAAAGGAAAATTAATGGCACTTGACAACATGACAGAAATGCCGCTGCACAAGCACATCACTCTAGGCTTTTTGTTAGGTGAGGGAAACAATAAGTAGAGTAAAATATCCCTCTGATGAGTGTAATTTGCTAACAATTTACAAACATGATAATGTGCCTTCTTAATGCAAAGACATTTGACAGAGATATTTTGACATTTTCATTACAGGAGCTGTCAGGATTAATCTGGAAGAGAAGAGTCTTATTGGAAAGTGCCTACTTAGCTTTGGTAATCTAATAATCTGTAGGAGTAGGGTCAAGTCATTTTTTATGAGACAGCCTTTAATCATCTATCAATTACTACTTTTAATTACAGCTGAGCTGCTGAGATGTATAGAGATCTTCCTGGGGACAAAATGAACAGCTGTAGCTCTACTCTGGATAGTGCACTATTGCCAAAGAGACAGCAATTCCCTTTCTCCACCACCACCGTCCAGAATTAACTGGCTGTAAAAAAACAACAAGGTGCTGAGCCCATTACACATAATGCCAAAGATCTGGTTATGTCATAACGCATATCCATGACAAAAAGAGTGATGATTTAAAAAGACATTTTTGTTGCTTTTTCTAGTTTACAGCTACTTGACTTTGCCCTTCAACATTCCTAACTCACTAGCTACACAAACAGCTGTAGTTGTACTTTCTAGATAATTGTGAACATCTATATGGGCCAGGATTCTTTTTTTAATACCAATCCCTTTGATGCCATTTGAGTCTCTGCCCTAGGGAGAAGAGACTGCTTTGCCTGGGAGCCATGAAGGTCTGCTCAGGGCAGGGCGATTCCAGTGCTGAGCATTACCTCCCTCGGCAGCACAGTCCAGGTTCTCATGGGCATATTGATCACTTGACCTACTTTGGGTACATAAATAAAGGTACACAATGTCCATACTCACAAAGTAAAGAAATCATAGCCCACCAGCCACCTCGAGAAGCTGTGATTCTCTCTTGATTTCATACAACAAATTTTGCTGTGTTCCCTGAAGGCCCCTGCGTCTTGCTGCTCCTTGGTGGCCCTGTTTTTGTGTGGATGGGGTGGCTTTGGAGGGCTTGTCTCTTAATAGCACAGCGATAGCTTTACTGATTCTGCTGGCTAGTACTGCAAGAGTCCAGCTGTTTATAAAAAAAAACAAGTAAATCAAATTCCAGTGTATTTCACACCAAAGGAAAGCTCAATTTTTTTACTCCTTTCTCTATGCGTAGGACTCTTCTGTCTAAAACAAAGATGTATGGAATGACCCTGAAAATAAGATCAATATAATTGAGAGAATGAAATTAATCTATCAAACCCTGGCTTTGTTTGTCACTTACCATCACTGTAGTTTCTTTTCATCTTCAATTTTTGGTCCTCTTCATTACTTGCTATAAAGAGTTTTATTTAGAGAAAGAAAAAGAAAAAGGATTTTATGCATCCATTATTTAATGATGGACTTTTATCCCAAGGGAAAATGGGCAAGAAGGATTCTGATGGCAGAGTGAAGTGAATTAAAGATCAAAAAATTTACTAAATTTGGTTGAGCGTTTATGACCTAATTTGCATAACTCTGGTTTTAATGTCAATGGCTTCTTTCCTGCTCTGCTGTTGGGGTTGGTTTTTTTTTTTTTTTTTTTGTTTTCAAATTTAATTGCTTGTATATTCATTTTCACAAATCTGGAGCCAGCATGCCTGTGAGATCTAATTTAAGGATTGTATTTCCTCTTTGGAAAATAAGACACTATTTCACAAAGAGAAGGAAAAATCAAGAACAATGGCATCTTTGAAATAACATGCGTTATTTCTTTTTAGAACAGCACTTCTTTTCTAGGGTTTCTTAGGAGGAGGTGTTGTCTTTGCAGGAGATTTGCCTGAATGTGATTTTTGACTCTTACCAGGCAGCACAAAAGGCCAGAAGACACACCTCACCATTGCTCAAACTTGTCTAAGTGTACCTGATGCACAAGGGATACCACTGCAATTAGGCTGGGAAGAGGGAATTTTACCCTGCTCCACCTCCTCACTGTCTGATGTTTCATGGAAAGAGTGAGATAGCCTGCACATAGCTCTATTGTGGTAGCAACTAAATGATATGTGATCAGACATGTTTTAGTGTATTGTATATACAGTATATATACAGAACTTTATTTTCCAAACAGAAATCATTTTAGACATAAGAATCAGGTACCAAAAGTTTTCTAACTCACTTTTGGCAGTGTACTCTATGCACCCTGCATTGCTGTGCTGAGGTGAAAAAGCCATACTGCTGGCGTAGCAGGCCACCTAAACTGGTGTGGCCCCACAAAAAGCTGCACCATTGGCAAAGCTGCCGAGCATCATGTGAATGTGAGCCTGGGGGGACATGGGATTATTGCCTGAAAGAGCTGCTTTAGTTCTCTGGAGCAAGATGGGCATCAGCTACGGGTGAGCAGCAGGGTTTGGGGCAAACTGCAAGGCTGGTGCACTTGTTGCCAAGCCTTTGCCTCCCCACTGGGGGATGGCGAGTGGGATGAACCAACTCTGGGGCTCAGCTGAAGGATAAACATCCTCTTGCTTTCCCAGGGACAAGACAACAGTACTTACATCAGATTTGACACCACTTCCAATATTGTTGTCCTTCCAATCTTCCTCCTTATTTCTCCCCATTTTTACTAATAAAATTGTGCCAAACTTCCCTCCTAAATGACTCCTGTGTATCTCTGCCTTCATTTTCTTGCCTTCTTTCCTATCATTACAGCTTCCAGCCGTTTTTCCCTCTTATGGGGGAAAAAAAAAGGCTGCAAATATCAGAAGAGAAAAAAAAAATCTTCCAAAAGAGAGTATCTTAACAACCTTATTGGTACAAAATGAAGCACAGGGTAGGACAAATAAAGACTAGTAAGAAATGCACATTGCTGCCTAAAGATGCCTTTAATGAAAAGATGGGAAGGCTTATGGATGCTGGAGTTTGGGCCCTTGTGATTGCCCAGAACATGCTAGAAAGCACACAGAGGTGCTTGAAAAGACAACAAGACTTTTGTGTGATGAAGAGCCTCTCAAAGAGTTGCAAACATGGTAGAGCTGATAAAACAGATTCTGGAGTCTTCTGTTTTCCAGTTAAGCTGGTGAGAGCAGAGTGCCCCCACGTAAACAGCTCTGGACCCGACTGTGTTATGGGCACAACAGGAGTGATTACCTCTCCCTCCTCTTTTCCTAAGGCTGCTTTCTCCTTGGTTCCTAATTTCTTTGCTGGTGTAAAACAGCCTGGCTTCGTCACAATTAAAAAAGTGGTGCCTATTTGAACTGCAGCAGGCAATTTCCTTTAGCCTGAAACCAGTATTTTTTGCAAGAGGACACTCACCTCCTCACCCAACACTGATGGCAGCCGTGAAGTGCTGCACACCCTAAGCACCAGGTGTTTGCACAGCCTGTCGCACCACGCGAGAGCTTCCAAGGACAGAAAGAGCAGAGCAGGCCCCAGAACCTGAAGGCATAAAATATGTTGCACCTGAGTCAAAGGAGCAAGCAAAAAATCGTGATTCATGGTCCTAATCTTGACTAGTGGGGCCTCTTCTGCTCTCTTCAAAAGATGCCTCAGAAAGCTCTTTTCTGTACCATTTGAAATAAAATTTGTGAAGAAATATATGTTTCTGATAAGTGAAAATACTACATCTCTGGAAAGAGACTGAAAGGAAATGACCTTTCCAGCATTTGGCCTCTGTAGGACTTAAAGGATCTCCTGTTCCACCCTGTAAAAATTATCTCTGGGTGATTCTGGATTAAGGCTACTCCTCAATCCAGGCAGGAAAATATTATTTTGTCAAAATACTAGAGAAACTCCCTGCAGAGTCAGATACTCAGAACAAGGGCTTTCTGGCAATCAACAAAGCCACTAACAAAGGGTTTTCTGAGCTTCATGGACACATTAGACTTTGGATGCTGCTGCTTTCATTTCTACCTCTATTTAGTCCTAAAATCCCTGGGGTCTTGGCTCTGCCATGCCACAGCTCTCCTTGCAGTATCATAAACCCCAGCAAGATGGAGGAGACTGCAGACCATATGTCTGCATGGGGGGGCAGGTTGAGAGATGACTTATTTTAAGACCAGTATATTATTTTCTGACAGTAACTGAGAGGAGATTCACACTCAAAGTTTATTCCTGAAAGGATGATTTTTTTGCAGAGCTGGGAACACTGACTCACTCCTGCTGTCCTCTCAGTCTCCAGCAAGTGATGCAGAGGTGAGGCAGGAGAAGGGAGCAAATGATATCTTGCTTTTGCTGTGACAGAAATAAGGGCTGGTTTGTGACTTGGCTCTTTTCCCAAAAATTTCCAGCACAAGATGGGGGACGGCAAATAGCAAATCACAACTAGCTGGCTTCTAGTGCGTAGAACGCAAAGGCAAACTTTTCATTCCTTACTTTCAGAGAGTTGCCTAAGATACATCGGGACTATACAGACCCCAAGGAAGGGAAAGAAAGAGGAGATTGGCTGGTTTTCACGTGATATTCTCATACTAAATCTAGCATAGGTAGAGTTACAAATGTCACCATGAGACAAGCTTAGTCAAGACAGGTTTACAAAGAAACATCTCCAAAGAAGAGCTCTTTTTCTCTCTTTCGCTTTCCTGTAAATGCCACATCCCAGCTCTGCTGCCAAATGAATGCGTTTGCTGGTGGAAATGCTCCCAGTTTTTTCCTCATGTCTCCCAGTGCAAGTGCTGTCCCATCGCTGAGTTGCACCGTGGCGAAGTAATGCAGCTAAAATGAACGCGGTTACATTGGGATGCAGCTGTGTTTACAGCAACGAAAATGTGTGGAGCTGCATTATTCAGGCAATAGAGGAAGCAAAAGTGATTTAAAAGAGCTATTTGGAATGGTTGATGCTTTTCTCTTGCTTAGGTAAATTATTATTTTTACATCTACACTCCAAAAAGGAAATTTTAATCTCTCTATCATTACAGGAAGATGATTTGCTGGTGATATTTGGAAATACTGTAGATAATATTGGACGCAGAAAAAGGGCATTCTAATGGCATTTCTAATGGAAAAGGTGCCAAACATGTAATGGCAATGAATTCCTCAAAAATACCCTCACTAATGCCTTGCAATGAAAACTCCGTCTCTCTGAAAACTTTTCATAGAAAAAGTTTGGTTTAAACTACAATCTAATTATTCACAAAGGTTATTATGCAGTGCAAAGTTTTCATAAAGTGAATTCTGTCAAAATTTATGGCCTCTCATTGAAAAATAAAATGTAGCTGGAATACACTTCTGTGTATCTTTCTGAAAACTAAGAAGTTGCATTTGAAAACATGATCCCTGGTAGAGGAGACATACATTTAAGGCCACAAATTCCATTTTTATGTTCTGAGGTGGATTACATCACCAGACTAAATCTTACATTTAAACTCCCTCAAGAGATAATCTGGGAATGCAGGGAGTGCTTGCCAAACCTGCCCCAGAAAAAAAACAAACAAGTATAACATTTCAAGGGTGTTTATCTTTTCCTTAGAAAGTTAATGCATTGTAAGGATGTAAACAGCAAGTAAATGAAGAATAGAACAACACAAGAGATGCACAAAGACAAGTGATTGTATCTTCCAGTAGTTTACATCATAAACTAAAAAAAAAAAACCAGCTCAGCCTTTGTTAAATAGTCACTACCTACTGCAGCTGAGCTCCCCTGAGGTTCAAAAGCCAAGCTTTGAGGAGTTGGGTGCATCTCCAGATGGGAACCTCAGCGTAAACAAGCACTTGTCTCTCCCATGCTTGGAGCAAAGGCAACACAGAGGGGCCCGTTACAGCGATGTTATGGCTAAGCACTGTAGAAAATATTGCTCAGTGTAGAAAAATACAACCTAATACTTTTCAGGGGGGAAAATGCCAGCTATATTTCAATGGGAGGGAAAAGCACTAAAAGCAAGAGATAGTAGAAATAAATCAGGTGTAAACTAGATGGTTGCGGACATCAGGAGAAGAAAATAATATCTATGAAGAATTCAGTTTTTCTTCTGCTGCAAGGCTCTAGGAAGAGAACCCTTAGGTTTTTCATGACATTTCACAAGTTTCCGCTGTTAAACCCTAGTTCGGCATGACTGACGAATGTTACAAAGGACTGGTGACGATGATGATGGGTAAGGAAAAGTCAAGAGGAAATGAAGGCTGAACTCTTACTTGAGAAATTGTAAGAAGCTAACAAAAAAGAAAAAAAAAATTAAAACATCAGTGGCAGACCAATGCAGAAAACTCTGATATCCTCAGGATTTCCCCTTTGCTAGCAGATACTTCCAAGCAGGCAAAGGTCTCCTACTTCTTTACAGTGCTAGTAAATCATCTCAGCCCCACAGCTGCAGGCATCCTGGGCAACTGGTGGAAGGGTTGCTCTGGCTTTTAGCAGCTAGGCAGTTTCACTGGGCTGTGGAGAAGACCCTTGTTGCCTCCTGAAAAAAATACCTTTTTTTTTGTTTAATGGTATTACAACACCTTCACCTTCACATCATACATTCTTTAGCTCAACCACGGGCTGACTATGTTTCATTTGTCCAAAGAGTATTTAAAGGAACGTTTCAATACATTCTAATGCCACAGTAGTGAGAGAATGTTCTTGAAAAGAATTTCAATGGTGTGGCCCAAAAAGAGCTTGAATTAGAGGGAGACCCCCATGGTCAGTGAGGAAATACTGGGAAAAATACAATCCATATTATGCATTTAACATCAGATGTTGATGATGTACTGTATTATATAGTCCTGAGTGGGAAAAGAAGTAAGAGCCTTCACTCTCTCAGTGCCAAGCTGTCCACTGCCACAGTAGAATAATAGTAAGAAACAGATGCAAAAGAAATAGAGAAAAAACATCCAGGCAGCTTTCCTGTCAACAATATACAGTCTTCCCAAAAGGTCTGAGCAAGTGGCCTGAATGAAATTAATAATCAGTCTGCTCAGAGGACCTTGCTGTATTATCTATTTATTTATTTATGTATCTGTGCAGAGACAGCAATAGGATAATAGTCAATGTCTTTATTCCTCATGTGGCTTATTTTTTCCAGGTTATGAAAAGCAGGTTAATATTTGATCTTATATCAATAAATCTCCCTACACTATAAAGGTTATTCTATAACATAAAGGTTATTCTGGAAAACACATCCTGGCACAGCCATGAGCCTACTGTTATAGTTTGTAGGAGGAGAAGTTCACTAGGCATTTGAAGAACTTCACTGCAATTATGTGAATATAGTGATGCCAATCCCTGTTGTAGTTATTGTCATAGGTGATGTTACAGATATGTATTTGAAATATATGACTTACTAATTTAATATGGTCTCAGGACTCTGTTTTCACGATCATAGTACCTGGATGGCATTGATTTCTTCTGTCTCCCCCTGGTTATCTTAAGCTCTTTCATTTTGCTTGTCTTATTGATTTTCATGTTCACTTCATGCGTTATCTCACCGGAAGCTGGTAATGAATCAATGAGGTCTCCTAAATAGATGTTCTATTGTAGCCCTTTGGAAAGAGCCACTTACAGCTATCTAAGTCAAAATGCACGGAGTGGCTATTGCACACATCTAAGCGAGAGAAGACATCTTTGTCTCAACCCGACTCCTGGATGGAAGGCCTGTATAGTCTTTCTGTTGAGTGCGTGTATTTTTAAATGCCTGCCACGATAACATGGACAGTGGAGCAAACTAAAAAGACCTCAGTCTGAGTCCTTCATCTTAAGTAGTTCCATTTTTAGTGGCTCATTTCCCAACCTTCTGCCTGTAAGTTGTGTGCCTTCCTCTCAACCCCTTCTTTTCCTATATCCAATAATACTGGAAGGACTTCAGAGCCAGGACTAGCTCTTATTCCCTGCTTACATCGCTGATAATGCACAGTTGTTGTCAGAAAGAGTCCTGTTAGCACAAAAGGGACACCTGAAGTATAGATAACAGTCATACTAATTATGCAATAACAATGCCAGGACAGCTATGATGACAAATTGTCATTAGTTTTGCTTCCTGCTGTTCTTTACATCTTTAGATAACATTAAAATTTAATAGTTAGTTTATTCCCATAGATGCACTTTCATTTATCCTGGCTGGCCTGCTGCACCAGGTAAGGATATTGCTGTAGCTTTCTGCTATGCAGAGACAGGTCTGGCTGAGAAAGGAAGACTTGTACTTGAAACTGCTGCTTAAAAGTAGTCAGAGGAATAACGCAGTAAGTTAATTTCCACTTGAAGATGTTTTAAGTGGGTACTTGAGGGAAATATAATAACATCACAAACACTCCAAATTACCCAGCACCTCAGTGACAGAGAACAGTGTGTTAAATTCCAGGATTTTTCCTAAGAGATTTCACGGGAGTTAAAAAAAATCTACTTGGCTGAACAAAAGTAGAACATGCATATGTTCATTTTGGAGCGCTCCAACATGAGAGTCAACACTGAATTTTTAACATCTGTATATATAATTAGAGTGATTGTTGACAGTAGCTGCGTGCCTCATTTATTTGTAGGCTCACACAAACCTCATCCTGTTCTACACTGACATTGGGTTCGAGCAGACCTGTGTCACAGAAGCCCCCCCCAGGGCCCCGCGGCGCAGGTCAGTGGAGCCTGCAGGTCCCTGTTGTGCGTCAACCAGCTGGGTTTCCCACGGGACACTGCATCAACTGTATCATGTCTGGTTGTTCTGGCTACTCATTACAGGACTTCTTGGTGGGATTAAAAGTGGGTTTTCCACAACAGCATTGTCTGAGCTGCCTCCTGTGGCAAGCCAGGCTCAGAGTATTTGGAAAGACTTCAAGGCTTGATTTGCAAAGGTGGAGAGCCCTCTGATTCCCATCTAATTTGCTAAGGACCAGTCAGCTAAAGACTTTTCTCAGCCCTGAACAAACCATGAATGCATTGGTAAGAAACTTGCCGGGCATGCTTTGCTAGAAGAGAGAAGCATCTTAGTGCTGCACTGCCTCATTCTGCTCTTTATCAGCACATGCTATCCTAAATGTGGATGGAGAGATTAATATTCATGCTGAAGTATACAGAAATCAAGCTGCCAGAGCTGAGTGAACACACAAAAGCTGTACACAAACCCTTCGGAAACAAAGAGCTGCGTAACCCTTCTGCCAGGGGATGTTTTGGCAGTGAAAAGGGTTTAGTTATATGAAGGGGCCTCTAAACTTCCCTTAAGTTAGGGAAATAAACCTTAAACTAGCCTGCCTTGAGATCCTCATCAGGCACAGGAGGCTATGTTACCTTGTCTGTGCTGAGCAAAACCTCCCCACACACAACCACCTGGAAGCCCTTGCCTGGGTGGACCTCTCAAAGAGGCTCTGCTGGGCTCTTGGGCAAGGAATTTAAATTCATTCAACAATTCATTAATTCAAGCAGAAACACTTATTTCGAAGCAAAAACAGGTAAATGAAAGAATCAAAAGCTCCTACACTCATTTACCTTTACAAGCTGTTTTTACTTTAAAAGAACAAACAAACTCAAAACTCCAAGAGGCACCACCAGGCCTACCAGCATTGCAGTTAAGCTGTGAGGTGGCAACATTTGGGTTTGTTAGCGCTGCTGTGGCTAAGTGAACAAATGGCTTATACGACATTAAAAGATTTTTTTTTTTTTTTTTTAATCTGCTCAGAAGCCCTTCTGCGTTTACAAGGCAGGGCACGTGATGCATTTGCTTTCCTCTTGTTTGAGTGTTTCTGATTTTCAAAGTCTCAGCAAAGCTTCAACCAGCAGGTCCTACGGCAATGTCTCCAGACCAGCTAACATCATGGTTCACAACTATGAGAGTGATCCAGTAAGCATCTCTTTTATACAGTGCTACGGGGAGATTGCAAAGCCTCTACAGCTCCAGAGGTGCCTATACCAGGAACCCTGCTATATGAAGTCTGAGGACACTCATGAGCTACACCTTGCATTTGCAGTGAATTACCACCAGTAGTCAGTGACCACTTTAAAATATCCTCACAGTTCTTTCAGAGGCCTAATTAAAATGATCTTGTTTGAGCAATTAGTCTGCAAAGGTAATTGCTTTGCTGTGCTTACAATTCCCAGTTGTACAGGGTTCTCCACGGTGGCAGGTCTGTGCGATAACTTCTCCTCCCTAAACAGGTCCCTGCAACTGTGACCCATTTCTACCTGACTGAGCCCCTGAAGAGCACAGTTTTTACAGCCATCTAATATCTACCCAGACTGCATAATCTCCTGCTGGTACAGCATATTACACTGATGCCATTAGATAATTTGATTCTCCTGAACCTACTTATCCACGGCAGGACACCTGGTTCATCACAAGTTGCCCGCCCCATTGCAGCACCTTCCCAGCTAAATCCCACTCGGCTCTTCACCTTGCAGGTCCCACAAGTGCCAGTGTCCCCTCTAATAGCCAGCTAGCACAGCTGGGGCAAATGCACTGTGTTTGCTCGGACACCGGGGTCAGGGAGTCTTTTTTTTTTTTTGGTACTTCTTGCATCCAGAGGCTGACGTTTCTCGTGGCACTGAGGAGCATCTGGTAGACGGGCTGGGAGAGGCTCAGGTCTAGGCTAGGGCATGGGTGGCTGTTTTGGGGAGTCTGGCTGGTAGTAGCACATGTCACCAACACTGCTGCCCTGTCCCAGCTCCCAGGGGAGGTCTCATGCCCAAAGATCCCGTGGGAGAAGTTTGAGGGGTATCACCGTGGCCATGAGGCACCCACTCCTTCGTGGCCTGGGCTGTCCAGTGGGCTGTGGGTTACACAATCCACGGGGCAACGTTGGGGAGAGACTCCCGCCTCCTCTCATCAGCCAGATTTGGAGAGGGAGAAGAAAATTTCCTCTGGCATAGCTGCCAAGGACAGGGGACCACAAAGCCCTCAGCTTTGGCAAAAAGGAGAAATGGCCGGGGGTACCCCACATCCTGCCAAGTGATGCCTGTATCCCACATACGCTGAATTTAAACTGCCTGGGTGGGACTGCCCAGTCACAGCAGTGCCCTTTAACTAGAGACTCCAAGTGCTTATTTCAGCATTGTTTTCAACCAGAACAGATTTGCACGGCACTTAATCTCATTCTAATTGACCAGAACTGCTGATTGTTTTATAATTAAATTGCAGTCTAATTTTACTTAGCTATAACTGATAGAACACAAAGCTAGAGAAATTAAACCACATCGATAGGGAACTGCACTAAGCACTGTCACAAATATTAAGCCAGAATTGGGCTGAAGAAATGTGGCAACAGCTCACCATCACAGCCACCACTGTTTATAC
Organism: Tetrax tetrax; assembly: GCA_009806455.1. NCBI lineage: Eukaryota > Metazoa > Chordata > Aves > Otidiformes > Otididae > Tetrax > Tetrax tetrax. Next base: position 327,698 of record WHYT01017475.1, on the reverse strand, counting down.
AAATTAACACTGAGGGACCAAGGGAATCTAAAATAGGTTTTTTTTAATGTGTGTTTTTTCTACACACCTCACTCTAAAATACAATTTGGATTTCAGTTAGGTGGACAGAAGCTGAGATTGTTGGATGGCAGTCATTGTGGGCTCGGCTTTTTCAGAGGTGTTGACTGGATACTTACTGCTGGGTTTACCGGTGGGGCTGAAGCCCATGCTTCTACTGCCCATTTTTCTACAGCCATATTTCTTCCCTTTTGCCAGACCAACTATTTTATTTAGCGTGTTGTAGAAAAGTCGGCTCATCGTGCAGATAAAAGATCAAAGGTGTTCCTTGTGCAAGCCCTAGACTAGGTCGTTCAGATCCCCTTCCAGATTTAATCTTCTCTCTCTTTCGTATTAATGAACCTGCAATGGAGAGGGCTTTTTACATTCCTTGGGCATTGAAATGAAAGCTGCCAGCACTTCAGCCCATGCAAAAGCATAAGAATAAGCTCTGTTTAATACTGAAGAACAAATTCCCAGAGGTTCATGTTGTCATGCCATGCTCTCTGTAGAGTGTCTGCTTTATGAAAGCAATTGTGCACGCACTTTTCGAAAAGCTACATTTCGGTGGGGTGGGGAGGGGGGAACTGAAAATTCTATCAGCCTCTCTCCCTACATAACAGGGACAGTGTTAACATTGGGGAATATTCCCTTTATGTCCATCCTTTCTGCCGTCTCCTCCATTGGCCAGTAAATCCAAGCCTACATGGAGATGTAAAATGTAACACATGCCAGTACCTGAAATCGTTCTCCTTGCAGCACAGCAGCGGTGACAAGGCACCTACAGCTTCTACCTGGAAATGATCCCATAAGGACAACTTCATCAGCTTTAGCCCTTGCTGAGTTTATCTCATATACAACGTACACCTCTGGTCTCCTCCAGGATTTTGGTTTTAAGGGCAGAGTAGCTCACAAGCACTTGTTTTCCCATTGATAAAACACACCATTTTCAAGAAATAAGCTAAAATCCCAGGTGTGTAGTGATTGAAGTGGCTAGGCCTTCTCAGGAGAGCTAAAAAGCATAGCAATGCTTTATTGCTCAGACAGAAAAACCACCAAGAAGAAACCTGGTTTGGACACTAGCCTGCCAGACTAAGGCGATGTTCCTCTGAAAGCCAGGCTATGGCAGGAGTGACTTCAGCCCAAGAGCTGAAGACTGAAAGCTGCAGGCCTCTGCCTTAAGATATTTTCTCTTTTCGCTAACCAACCCACATGAGATTAATGCGCAGAAAGATATTAATCCTCCTACAAACAGATAATTTTTTGGTTCATTAAACATTATTGCTAAACTACGAGTAGCTCTTCCTCAATTATTCACCTCTGAGAAAAGTGGCTTACAACTAAGTAGGAGCAGAAATAGATATTAAACTTTTGATTCCAATGAAATCTCATGCTGTGCAGGAGAATTTCTGTTATTATTTGGTTTCTTTGATGAGGGTGGAGAGAGGGGCTGGGTTTGTCTATACTAAAGTATTTTGTTAATGCTGAAAACATATTAACTTATTCAGTCCAGTAAGCATCCATTTTATGTTTTCAGAATTTGTACGATGAGCAGAGCTGACCAACCTCTTCCGTCCAACCACCCCGAACAGAACTCCACTTCATGCCTCCAGAATAGTTATCAATGTCATGAAATCTCCCTTTTTCATCCAAACCAACAACTGGCAGACCTAATTTCTTTACTTACAAAAGACCTGACCAAGGAATTAATTTCCAGCTGGGTCTCAATCATCCATACTTATTTAAAAGCAATGGCACAGTTCTCAGAATAACCCTCCTATTATGCATTACAAATTGGTCCAGTTCTTCAGTTGGGAGCAAAGCGCGTTAGTTGGAACCAGCCAGAATTTACCCAGCTTATCAGCAGGTAAGAAATCCACATTTCCAGGGAGTGACCAAGCTCACCTGTTACAGGAGGCATTAAAGTACCTAGCTGTCTTCAGCAATGAGAGAGGGAGCTCACACAAAAGTTTAGATTGCTGAATTAGCTGAAACGGAGCCTACCCAACATGTAAAATGGCAGAACTTCCATCAAACTGACCCAAGTTAACCTATATAAATATAATTCCAGATGGTGTTCTTCCTGATTTCTAGACTGATGGGCTCAGTCCCTAAGTCTTATAAAGAGTCTTTGCTTGCAGGAGCACACAATGCTCGAGTTATGTTTACAGCTTTAATCTAGACCAGGAAAGAAATTGGTAAGGATTACACTCTAATCTATCTGACCCGTGAACTATTTGGCTTGGGATTCTGTATCTTGTAATCAATAAATTCCAGAATTAAGTGACATGGCTGCATGGCGTTGCTTCCTAGGGAACCTTTATGTTTCCCAAACAAACAAGCCAGTTCTAGTCTTTTGATTTCCTGAAAGGGAAGGCAAGGAGAGGATTAGGAGCGCTTCGGATCAAATAGAGAAATACATTTAGGTGCCTACAGTCCCACAGCAATCAAGAGGGACTCAGGCATCCAAGAGACTCACTGGAGCCTGTCCGTAAGTGATACTGGCAGTCTCCAAAGGGTGGTCTAGCAGCAGCTGGCTGGCCACGAAAGCTGGCCATCCATTTCTGGGGGTACACAGCCACCAGAGAAGTCAGTGGGAGGGGACTGATTCCTGAATCAGGATTCTGCCTATGCTCACCTTTCCACCTCTTAATCCACACTTGGAGGCAGCTGGGGACCATCTAAAGCCAATGCCATCAAACCCAGCGGTTCTGAAAATCTGCTCCTAAACCCACATCTGATGCCTACTTTCATGCTACTAGGAGAGGGGTAGGCACTATCTTGTGATGTTGTATGGTGTCTAGCACCACGGGCTCCTGGTCTGTGGGGTGACTTCTAGTGTCATAACTAGTATGTTCAGCCGCAGAAGATGTGACTCAGTTTTATTTCAGCAGCACTGTATCATTAATAGATCTTCCTCTGTCACAGAATCATCGCTTTAGTTTCCTGGCATTATCAATGGACCACCTTTCTTCTCTCTGAGGTAGCGCAACCAGACTCTTCCTCACACATACTTCTTTGTGGGAACAGCCAAATCTAAAGCTTTTGCTTCATGTGTTTTCTTATATAAAATTAGAAAACCCCTTTAGGCTTCATCTGAGCCCTGCACAAATGAGAATAGCCTCAGCAGCAGATCACTTTGTAGCGCTTAGATATGTTTATATGCCCAAGTTAGCTGTGCCTATACAGGAAAGTACGTGGACTGGACCATCAAGGATCACATTAGATCATTTGACTCAAATCTCTATTAAACATGGAATACTTAAAATAACGCATATGAAGGTTAAGTCCTACTATAAAGCCTCACCTGAACTACCACTGTTTCTCAAGACCACCTTGAATGTAGCCAGGATCGATGTCCAAATTACCTATGTCAGCTCAGTGCCAATTTTCTGCTATTGGTTGCTTTCTTCTCCTTTTCCTTTTTCTCAAGTCACCATTTTTAGCACCCTGTGCCGGAAGAGGTCAGTGCTCCTGCCCCAGGCCCAATTAGCTGCTGCCCGCTGGCCATGCCGAGGCAGTGGTCGTTATTCCGCAGGACTAAGTGTCCACGGCATAACAGAGCGCAGTAGCCTGCAACTGCCACATCTGAGAGCGACGTTACCCAGAATGACCTGAACCACTATACAAGCTCACCAGCCCCAAAAGGAGGAGGCAATAAGACATCTCAACCAGAAGAGTAAGTCCCCTTTCTTCAGGGCTAACATTTCCAGCAGCAGCTGAAACTTTCCACGTAGCTAACCTTAAGCAGCATTAATATATTCACAATACCAGGGAGAAAAGAAGTAATCATTCAGTACCTTCTTATGTTGCAGGAAATGCCATTGATTTGTTTATTTGAAAGATTCCCTGCAGAGCATAAGCAAGTCCCTCCACATGTGAGTTGAAGATTTTAGGCTGCATTTTGGATTGGAGCTTGCTCTGCAATACAACTGCATGGACGGCAGCAGGGAGGCCACTGGACCCAAGCTATTTATGCCTGCTGGCTGTGGTTTGAGATCTTCCCAATGGTGAGGTCAGGGCTTTGAGCAGGGAAGAGTCAAAGCTCTACCTTACAGCTATCGGGTAGGACACTATTCTTATGGACTGTACTGTCAGGTCTATGGGGGCTGAACCAACCAAGTTTCTCCAGCAAGTGCTGGAGAAGGGCTGGTTTGTTTCCGTCCATCACTGAGCCTGGGTTACACTCCTGTACACCAGCCTCAGCAAAGAGAGGAAACGCGTCTGTGCTTCTTCAGGGTCTCCCTGGAAGCACCTCAGCCCAAAGCAGGTGCCAAGTCAGAAAAGGTGCGTCAGAGAGACGTGCAATGACCCTCATGTTTTGCTGGTCCAACAGTTGGCTGCAAAAGCCATGGCTGCTTGCTCAAGTGAGGAATAGGCAGCGAACAGCCTAGTCCCTTCCTGCATGTCATGGACCTCTAAATACGGACAGGGTCCCCATATCAGCCCAGAGGGGCTAACTTCTCCCCACACTCCCAAACCCAGTCTTTTGCTGATGTCATCACAGTTGTATCTGTTTGGGTTTGTTAAACAGTGACGCTGGTTGAAACGAGCTACAAAATCATGGTTGATCACACCCCCAGCCCTAAGAGCATCAAACGCTGACACCAACACCACCTGCTGAGAGAGTCAAGCATCCAAAATTCCCCAGTGGAGGGGTGAGCATCTCTGCTTTGACCAGAAAGACATACATATATTATTTTAGGAAAACAGGTTTTAAGTTACCAGAACATTTCTCTGGAGCCATATCCTGGCACCTCTCTGCAATCTTACAGCATGGCACTCATCGTAATTGGATGCCCATGAACTAGGCTCTCACTTGATGCAAGTCATCTACCCAGTGGATATAACTGGCTCCAGAATTTCAGAAACTCTGATCTCATGGACACCATATACTTTCTACTCTTGTAATCTCATAAATCATTGCACTGTTGCTGATGTTTCACTCTTTTTTTTTTTTTTTTTTTTAATCTGCTCAGAAGCCCTTCTGCGTTTACAAGGCAGGGCACGTGATGCATTTGCTTTCCTCTTGTTTGAGTGTTTCTGATTTTCAAAGTCTCAGCAAAGCTTCAACCAGCAGGTCCTACAGCAATGTCTCCAGACCAGCTAACATCATGGTTCACAACTATGAGAGTGATCCAGTAAGCATCTCTTTTATACAGTGCTACAGGGAGATTGCAAAGCCTCTACAGCTCCAGAGGTGCCTATACCAGGAACCCTGCTATATGAAGTCTGAGGACACTCACGAGCTACACCTTGCATCTGCAGTGAATTACCACCAGTAGTCAGTGACCACTTTAAAATATCCTCACAGTTCTTTCAGAGGCCTAATTAAAATGATCTTGTTTGAGCAATTAGTCTGCAAAGGTAATTGCTTTGCTGTGCTTACAATTCCCAGTTGTACAGGGTTCTCCACGGTGGCAGGTCTGTGCAATAACTTCTCCTCCCTAAACAGGTCCCTGCAACTGTGACCCATTTCTACCTGACTGAGCCCCTGAAGAGCACAGTTTTTACAGCCATCTAATATCTACCCAGACTGCATAATCTCCTGCTGGTACAGCATATTACACTGATGCCATTAGATAATTTGATTCTCCTGAACCTACTTATCCACAGCAGGACACCTGCACTAACACTGCTGCCCTGTCCCAGCTCCCAGGGGAGGTCTCATGCCCAAAGATCCCGTGGGAGAAGTTTGAGGGGTATCACTGTGGCCATGAGGCACCCACCCCTTCGTGGCCTGGGCTGTCCAGTGGGCTGCGGGTTACACAATCCACGGGGCAACGCTGCGGAGAGACTGCCGCCTCCTCTCACCAGCCAGATTTGGAGAGGGAGAAGAAAATTTCCTCTGGCATAGCCGCCAAGGACAGGGGACCACAAAGCCCTCAGCTTTGGCAAAAAGGAGAAATGGCCGGGGGTACCCCACATCCTGCCAAGTGATGCCTGTATCCCACATACGCTGAATTTAAACTGCCTGGGTGGGACTGCCCAGTCACAGCAGTGCCCTTTAACTAGAGACTCCAAGTGCTTATTTCAGCATTGTTTTCAACCATAACAGATTTGCACGGCACTTAATCTCATTCTAATTGACCAGAACTGCTGATTGTTTTATAATTAAATTGCAGTCTAATTTTACTTAGCTATAACTGATAGAACACAAAGCTAGAGAAATTAAACCACATCGATAGGGAACTGCACTAAGCACTGTCACAAATATTAAGCCAGAATTGGGCTGAAGAAATGTGGCAACAGCTCACCATCACAGCCACCACTGTTTATACAAATTAACACTGAGGGACCAAGGGAATCTAAAATAGGTTTTTTTTAATGTGTGTTTTTTCTACACACCTCACTCTAAAATACAATTTGGATTTCAGTTAGGTGGACAGAAGCTGAGATTGTTGGATGGCAGTCATTGTGGGCTCGGCTTTTTCAGAGGTGTTGACTGGATACTTACTGCTGGGTTTACCGGTGGGGCTGAAGCCCATGCTTCTACTGCCCATTTTTCTACAGCCATATTTCTTCCCTTTGGCCAGACCAACGATTTTATTTAGCATGTTGTAGAAAAGTCGGCTCATCGTGCAGATAAAAGATCAAAGGTGTTCCGTGTGCAAGCCCTAGAACTAGGTCGTTCAGATCCCCTTCCAGATTTAATCTTCTCTCTCTTTCTTATTAATGAACTTGCAATGGAGAGGGCTTTTTACATTCCTTGGGCATTGAAATGAAAGCTGCCAGCACTTCAGCCCATGCAAAAGCATAAGAAAAAGCTCTGTTTAATACTGAAGAGCAAATTCCCAGAGGTTCATGTTGTCATGCCATGCTCTCTGTAGAGTGTCTGCTTTATGAAAGCAATTGTGCACACACATTTCAAAAAGCTACATTTCGGTGGGGCGGGGAGGGGGGAGCTGAAAATTCTATCAGCCTCTCTCCGTACATAACAGGGACCCCAGACTGCACCAGCAGTGTTAACATTGGGGAATATTCCCTTTATGTCCATCCTTTCTGCCGTCTCCTCCATTGGCCAGTAAATCCAAGCCTACATGGAGATGTAAAATGTAACACATGCCAGTACCTGAAATCGTTCTCCTTGCAGCACAGCAGCGGTGACAAGGCACCTACAGCTTCTACCTGGAAATGATCCCATAAGGACAACTTCATCAGCTTTAGCCCTTGCTGAGTTTATCTCATGTACAACGTACACCTCTGGTCTCCTCCAGGATTTTGGTTTTAAGGGCAGAGTAGCTCACAAGCACTTGTTTTCCCATTGATAAAACACACCATTTTCAAGAAATAAGCTAAAATCCCAGGTGTGTAG
>WHYT01017475.1:306124-320327 GCA_009806455.1 Tetrax tetrax | reverse complement strand
CTTCTTTTTTTTTTTTTTTTTAAAAAAAAAGGTTAATATGCAAAAGGAAGGTTTCTGTTTTACAAAGCTCTTTTATTCACCTGAATCCCATGAAGGTCAAGGGAAAGAGCACTACTGACTCATAACAGCATTTGAATTGAGTGCTGAATTAGAAATTATGCTTCATAAAATTTCAGCTCAGGAGAAAACTAGCTTCCTAAAAGATCACGTGGTGACAACTTTCATCCTTCTTTAGCAAAAGTCCTAGAAATACTTTGCAACACAACACTTACCAAATCAGAGCCTTTTTCTCTTTCTCTGACAGTTTGAATAAAAGCTAGTTATAGTTTTGATCCTACAGATGTTAAAAATGTGTTTCAGCCACCTTCTGTGAACAAAATACTCACTGAAATACAAAGTGTTGTGAGTGTTCGAGGAGCTTTAATGGGCTGCTTCCAACTCTTGCAGTCTTGGAAGAGGAACGGACCTCCAGGCATTACCCACACCCAGATATATCCAAACACCCTGATGGGCCCTGCCAGCCTGGGGTGGCACTGGAGAGGACTGTAAGCCATTCAAACTTGGGATCCCTGAACGGGTCTCCTCTGACTTCAGCCATGGTTTTGAACAGCTTCTTCATCGGTTCCTTAGAACTCTTTCCTGCAGGCAGCTGAATCTGACACACAGTCACTCCCATTGCCCCCATGCAGACGTGCACTGAGCCCCTCTCCTCTGCCTCACTCCAGCAGACCCAACACCAGCACCTCCCCAAACCTGCAAACTCAGAGAACTAAGTGGATGAGAAGCAGCTCCTTAACCCCCCAAATCAAATAATTTCCTGCCAATCCACCTCCCAGAACTCGGTCACTGTCAGAGGAGGGGCAGCAATAGCTGGTGGAAACTGTGGAGATGCACCTAGGCAGATCCATCTCTTTCCGTGGCACCTTGCCATGAGCTGACTCCGAAGCCATAGCTGTTGTCTCCTGCCTCTCCAGTAGATTTCTTTCTTCTCTCTGGAGTGGTGCACTGGAACTCTCTGCCTCACAACTCTTGCACAGGGCTCTGCGGTAAGCATGCACTGAGCTACGTGTCTTTGATAATGCACAGCCACCATAGGGAAGGGGTACGCCTAAGGACAGATTTCAGATCCTCTTTCGCTCAGGCAGAGGAAATTTGGGGTACAGTTTCACACGGGCTATGCCTGCAATCACTCGAGAATTTCACCAAATTTTCCCCTCTGCATTCCTGCATCTGAACTTCAGTCATTTTTCCTGGGCTCAGTGTCCCTATTTTGAGCATGTGCTGTCTTCCAGTGACATCTAGGGACAGAGACTGGAAATAGCAAGCTGGCCATTTACATAAGCATTGTTTAAAACATTTCAAGCTGATAAAATGGGTTGGTTTGTTTGATAGACACCAATTATTTAATTGCTTTGGGAAAAAAAAAAAAAGACCTGGAGTCCCCTATCTCCTCCCAGAAACGTAAAACAAACAAACAAACGGAAGTGTTAATGACAGAATTCATATTTTTAAAAGTCTTTTGTTGCAGTCTCCCAGTAATTACTTGTAAAACTTCCATTGCACAATGGACACAAACCTACAGACCTTAAATAAGCCAATGGCTGAAGGGACAATTGCAATTAAGACTGGGAGAAAAGTATCTCGCATGTTTTGAAAGACTGATGCATCGTACTCCTAAAGGCCCGTTCCTCAGCTCATGTGCACTAGTATTAATTTCAAAAAGCGATACCAGAGAAATGGCACTGACCAACGTAACGTTTCACTTTGATACAAAGAAGGTAAGCAGGATTTCATAACTGAAAACAAAACACATGAAAAGGGAAAAAGTCATCAGGACGACAAAAACACCTGAAGGTCTAAAGAGCAAGCAAGTTGCTTGGTGTAGCTGTTAGCTACTATTTACTCATTGCTGCTCCTGCTACCACCAATTTACTCATGACATTTATATGTCAGTTCTCTGGTCACGAATGAGAGAGTCACCGTGCTTGGTGTTCCACCCACATAGGACGATGATACGGGTCCTGACCTGGAGACCTTCCCCGCAGGGCAGGACACAACCGATGGATGCAGGCAGCAGAGCAGAGGTAACAGGGGCTCCATTTAGGCTGCTTTGCAGCCTGGCTGGATGTCAGACTCTAGTCTGTGGTGCTGAATAGGTTATTCCTGTAGGAACAAAGCCGAAGCAGCAGCAAGTCTTCCCACCGTGCCTTCATTTTATTACTGGAGGAGCAGGCAGGCTGCCTCCAGAGCAGCGCCAGGAGCAGCCACACATGATTAGACGGGAAATGCACTTCGTGTCTGTGTAACGCCTCACATCAAAGATGCAGAAACCTATAGGCTAGCTTTTAAACCAGGCTTTGTGTGACTGTACAACCTACATCTGCTCTGGATTTCCCCCTGTAACTCTAGACTTCCTAATTCTTCAAGACCCACGAGAATAAAAGAATCCTGCAGTAATTCACGCCCAGAACTTTGGAGAATCCAAAAAACTTTGGAGAATCTACATCTCGTTGCTGGCAGGAGGAAACATTGAACATATTCTCAGGAGAAGACATCAAGAGAAGTGCTTATACACGTACCAGCGGCTTGTATGTCCAAAACCAAGTATTTAAATCTGCTCAAATGGAAAAACAGCATGGAGAGGGTGGGGACAGAGGCAACCTGGTGGTTTTTCAAGGTCTTTTGGTCTGATTAGATGGAGCTGAGGCCCAAATTTCAGTGAACAGGAAAAACTCCATCCAAAAGTAAAGGTCAAGTAAACTTTTCAAAAATAAAAGTCTGTGGGTGCTTCACCAGTATCAGCACGACAAGTTGTGATCCTGAAAATACGATCTGTCCAATTCTATTAACTTCATGGCATTTTCTCTTGATACGTACCTGCAAAGGAACTGCAAAAATGTCCATCCCTTTGCTCCCAGCAGCCACTTTGTCAGATCACTAAACACTACAGAAAGTAGAAACTGCAAGCCAAACCTTTTGTTTATTTCTGCCACCTCTGCTGTTTCCATCCCACAGTAGCACTGCTCAGCAGCTGGAGCCGGCAGTCTGTCCCGGGGCAGTGACCATTCCGGGCTCACGAGAGCAGGACCAGCTGCAGCAGGCATTCCGAAAGCTCACACAACCCCGGCTGTGCCTTCTGCATGGGGACCTGGAAGAAAGCACTGCTTTGGGGCTGATTTAGGGTACTGAAATAAACAGAGCAAGAACTCTTCTGGGCAGGAAATTATGGTAACGTAAGAGAGGCTTCAACTTTAATAGCTTCTTTGTAGAAACTTAACACCCAAACCATACACTTGGAAGATTCTCACATTGTCTCCTTACATTCAGTTGTTTCAGCTAAGCTTTCCTTTTAAAGCATTCCTGATGTCCTCCTCCTGAAAACGCACCTTAACGACATTAACATTAGTAGCCTGAAATCAAACTGAGACAAATAAGACACTAGAAACTAACAGGGAAATAGAGATCTTCTCCTATAATTTCGGTGACTGGGAGAGGGAGCGCACCAAGTAAACAGAACTAAGAACACAGCCTAGACACAAAAATTCCCCAGAAACACACCGCCACTTTTGCCTTGAGACAGCTGTGTAAGGGCTATTCACATTTTAAGCATCTTTCCTTTGCATTCCTACTGCCTGTAGCCACATCCAGCAATATGCGGCTGCTAGCAACAGGGTGCTTTTGCTTCTCTATAAAATTGCGTCCTCAGATGCTCGTTTGTTGTTTTCTGAATGTTGGCCTTGATGATTTCTCGAATTGTACAGGTTTCTTTGTAAATCTCCATGGTGGACAACTGTCATTTTTCTCTGCTCAAAGGGTACTGCCCTGAAGTTGTCAAGACACTGCTTTTATCAGACCGACAAAAAGGAATTAAAGGACTGTAGGGACAGATCCACAGCAGATGTCCATTTCTGTGTGGTCAGATCACGTCCCATGACCAGAGTGCTCTGTACTTTTAATTTATTGCCAGACCCAGGCTGAACTGCTATGAGAACCAGCCAAGACCTGGAAATCTCACAGGTGCTCCTTTACTATTTACCGCAGGAACCTGGTCAGTGGTTTTGTTCTGTGTCTTCAAGTCCTAATCCAGATGTGGGCTTTGAGTTCCAGGTGTAACTCAGACACTGACAAGGATTGTAGAGATGCTGACAAGTCCCAGTTTGCAGGGCCATCCTTCTCCCCAGCGTTACCAAGTACAGATGTGCTAACACCACCGATGCCTGTTCTGGCATTTATTGAGGTGTAGCCCATCACCCATCAGGAGGTACCCCCATCACATGAGTATCTTAACTTTCTCTGCTAGAGAGTAACTAAAGGCTGTTTCCTCTACTACAGGGGCTGCCCTGCCCTTCAGTACATTTTTGCGGCCAGACTTTTGAGTGAGATCATTTTTAACCTTCCTACTGCAGAACTATTCTCTGATTACACAATCAATGCGTTCCGGTCATTTGCTGGGTTACCCTAAAAGAGGAACCTTCTAGTTCACATGGGGGACAGGGTACTGAAACAACTGCAGTGTCTCCTCTTCCACGGGGTTCGCTGTTCCATCATGATACCCAAGGCTTGTCCATCTGTACGGTAGGAACAGCGCGCTTTCCCTCTCCAATTGTGAGAGGGACCACAAACACAGCTAACAGCAAAATCCTGTCTTTGAGGAGCATGACCAATCTACTTGCAACCATGTCCGCAGAGTCCAGCTACTCCTAACTTGGAGAACTGAGCCTGGATCATGGAAGTTTTTTTGCTGCATAATCATAGCAAAGATGGCTTAAAATGGGAAAAAGCATTTATTATATACACAAGTACTTTTAACCAGACCCAAAATTAATTTCAAAAATGTGCTGTCACATTTCTCAGATGCAAAACATTCTAAAATAGCTGAGACCAACCTTCAACACACATTACTAGCTTAATCTTAAAACACTGCATTCTGCTTAGTCAAGAAACTAATGACCATCTTCTACCCAAAATTTTAGACTGCAAGCCAATATCATCATCTTATGTTACAGCTATGATATCCCAGTACAAGTCACAATATTTTCCAGAGTTGGTTAGTACAGATCATGGCAGAAATTGAAAAGAGGAAATATAACATTTCTTGAAGAAATCAAAGCTGATTACAAGAAAATCACATACATCACTGTTAAATTACACTACTACTATCTTCCACAAAAAAAAAAATAATCCTCCTTACTAGTAGCATAAAATTCCATTTGTTTTAGAAAAGCATACGTAAAATAACATTGGTACACTTTATTTCAAAAGACTTTGTCATCTCAGCTGTCCAGCAATACTCCAATACAGGTTAAGACTTGTTCATAAAGAGATCAATCACAGGCATGTAGCAAACATTAGAAAGGCATGCCGAGTACAAATCCTCTTTTGGGATTTTTTTTTTTCTAATGTAAACTGGAAAAGGCAGGCATGAAGCATCCATAAAGGAAACACAAAACAATTATGTCATATTTTTCCCTTATTCATCTCGAGAGCTTTTGATCTGGCAACTGGAAAATAACCTTCATATTGCTGTGCACAGGGGACACACTCCTAACTAAACTGGGTAGGGATGTATGGAGAGTTGTAGGAGGAAGGCATATTCTTAATATTTAAATACACATGACACTAAGATCACTTCCATTTCCCTAGTGGCAGTAGCACACTAATTAGAGTAACACTCAGTAACACTAATCAACACTAAACATACCGAAAGTGGTAGTAGCTCCCACTGTGTCCCAAAGAAATCTACAGAAAGGCCTCCCCCATTCTTTAACTCACTGAATACCAATCTTGGATATACTTTCACACAGTAAGAGGAACGACTGAGCCACTTTAAACAAGGCTGTAACACATGGCTACTGCACACTAGAGCCTTCCAGAAGGATTAAAGAAAAGGTAATGGCTGACTGGAACTGAAAGCACACCTGTCCTATACTGTACAACTAAAGTAGTCCAGCCTGTAACAGCGCAGCACATCAGATAAGATCTTACAAAAACTACACACACGGTGTCGCACTACAGCAGGCGTATCTGCTTACTGGCAGGTCTGTAAGTACAGGTGCATCTTTAGGGCAACTGCATACCGTTTATAAGCAGGATGGGAGATTAGGACAAAATGTAAAGCTCTGCTTTATTATTTTCAAATATTTAAAACTTAAGCTTCAACAACTCTTCACAATTTTAAATTTTATAATGTATTTAGATATATTTAGAATCTTAAATACCAAGCTCTCACAGAAGTTCAAGGATTTTTAAAGATACAGAAACACCAATAACAATGTTATAGAGGTCTTGCAGCCCAGGAGAATCTAAGTTCATGAAAACAGACTTAAAATATAAACTTATTTCCTAAGGTCGTTTTTGTTGTCGGGTTCCCTCATCCCTCCTCTGAAACATTATCCAGAACAAAACGCTTTTCAGGTAGGGTGTGCAAGAATGTAGTACAGGAAGTAATGTATAAGCAAAGCCATTAACCCAAGAACCATACACACATACAATCCAGGCAATATTATTTTGAAGGGTTCTTTCACTTGAGAAAACTATTGCTCAACTGCCCATAGTTGTGCTCTTCATGCTCATCTCAAACACACAGTCAGATTTAGCAGACCACAGGTGAAGGTCAACGGTCTGGTCATTCATACAACAAGAAGTAGGAAGCCTACAGACTTAAATTACTAAATCTCATCTTCTACAAATAAGGACTGCTGCCACTGTTCGGGAAGCGATGGTTTCATTGTTCACAGCTGTATTAAATAGATGTAGGCTCTGAATAGACAATGAATTTATTTATGCAACACCTTTCTCCAGTGTATCAGTTAAAAGAATCAGCTACAACAGCCTAATACAACTATGCACAGCAAGGCTGTGAATTTGAAGCAGCAGTTCCTACATCCAGTTGCAGCCTGTGGTTAAGCCTAGGTATCACTAAAGTGGCAATCTTGATTTGGAGTCCTGAAGGACACAGATTTCACAATACTCCAACAAAAAGAAGCTACCACTCCTTGCAGCCTGAGCTTGCCCTGTCTCAAGTCCTACTAGTGAGTTTTCAAATAATTAGCTCCTTTTACTGCCTCAACAATTATGGGCCACATCTTTTACCCTATTTTGGAATAGATGGAAAGACTGAAATCTGTCTTCACTGTGAAAACAGGTTTTTATGGTAGTAATTCAAACAGTTCTTTCCCAAAGTCTTTAATGTTTTTCAGCATTCTTGAAACATGCATATATATTCCAAGTAGGCTGAGCTTTGACAAAGAAGTTTCCACGTAAGATGATAAAACACGAAATGGCAGAAGTCTTTCCTTTAGAACATGCAAAGAGACTTGGGCTTGTAACATGGCTAGTTACAATCTTACCAACACTATTCTAGTTTAAAACACTTCAAGGACAAGAATTTATTTCCTTCTGGAAAGACTGTTGCAGCAACAAATCTCATCTATTAAAACTTCAAATGTGTTACTTCTTATTCCACCTCCTTTCAATTTTGCCCTTCAAAGGTCAAAACACAAGCGGCTCCACTAGAGAATAAAAAACAAGCCACCTATCAGCTGCAAGGTTCCTTCTGTCAGAAAGGACTTATTTAAATGAGGAAGAAACCAAAGGTTTTTCTTAATTTATTCCAAGCAGAATGACTATGGAGAAATGACTCAAGATTAGGTAGTAAAAGTTAATGGAATGCCATCTGAAATGAAGACTGACTCAGTAACACATGAGACTTGCTAATAATTTGTTAATCTCCAATTCAAAAACCTACTAAAAGTACTCATTTAATACCACTGAAACAGGAGAAGATACTGCTTGTTTTTCCTCTTGGGCACAGGAACAAGCTTTAAACGAGAACGTCAGTTTTTTCTGGCATTTGATAAAATGAAAATCACTAAGTGCTACATACCCCCAAAGGATTCATTACTGTAGCATCTATGAATCAGGACTAGGTAAACTTGCAGTACAATGATTTTATTCTGCTAATGTGCAAGATTAGCATATGGATTCTTCATATTGCATGCTGGTATTTCATGTTTTGCAGCAAGCTTTCTCTTCTCCTCCTCCTGAACACATTATACCTTAACAGTATACAATCTTCTGGAAGATCCTTTTTCTGGAACAGTTAAGATCTGTAACACCAGGCAGAATTTGTGGAGACTGAGAGACTGGACACTGGATTCTTACAGGTGGAATTGTCTAGACCAGACAGAGAAAAAAAAATGTTATATGAATGCTTTAGAATGCTCCCCATAGTGTCGTAAGTGCCATAAATGTTCATATCTGAATTCAGAATCTTAAGAAAAAAAGGTTCAAATGAGTTAAAATTGAACATTTCTCTTTATAAAGGAAAGTCTGAACAGGAAACAAAGTACAGGTACAGGCAATTCTTTTTTTTCTCTAAGTTATTAATAAGTCTTAGCAGTAAAGAAATGTCTCTTTCTTCCTTTCCAGAAAATATTTGACATTACAAGAAGTTTTTTTTTTTTTTTACATTTCCCAGTATTCTTATTGTTTCCCAGCTCAGCATGTTTTGAATTGTTTCCACGTCTATCTCAGATGAAAGATAAGATCTGCACGTTTCACCAAATTAAGCAATCTCAGTGTGTAAAGAGACATGTCTTAAAACCAGAATACCAAATGCCTACAGCTAACTACATGAAAATCATGGTGGAATCAACCTATTACAACCTCAGATCATAGTGAATGAATTGCCTGCTAGAAAAGTAGACTAAATCAGCTTTCTGTAGTAACACCCAAACCCATTACAAACCCCTCCATATTAACCATCAGTCACAGCAAAACTAGGAAAAAAAAAGTTAGTCTAGAGCTGTTCCTTCCTTACTTCTGCAGGTAACACTGCAAGCTAACTAAAGCACTCTGGTTGCCAACATTACATGCACAGTCACAGCAGAAGCCAGCTCAATGTCCTTCCCCTTCACTCAGTGACATAAAGAGACAGAAAACCCCATGCACTTCCTTCAAATGTTTTGCGAGTACTGTGTAAAACATAGATGTTCAACATGTTTGCAGTCATAGCAGCCTTAAGGAGTTCAGCTTATTTTAGTCCTACTATGCTTAAAACTATTCTTTCATAGTCACTGCAGTAAATTTTAGAGAAGATCCAACTACTTACCCAGCAAACAACTGGTGTCTTATCATGCTGCTACTAAGACATACCTACACAAAAGACTAAAGCTCTAGTCTTACAGCTACAGGATAGGATCACATCAAGCTAATCTATTGGGATTAATTAGCTAATACTTCATCATGTAGATTTTCCAATTTATTCAATGAGCAGTGAGCTACACTTGCCACAAAACATTTTAGCCACTCTTTAATAAGGCTGCTGTGCTAGTTTAAAACTTAAGCTAAAGCATTTCAGATAGCCCAGAAAATATATGAATAAAATTTTATTTCTAAACATCAATACACACTATTTTGATACAACCCACACATTTAAGTCAGGTGGAGAGTAGTAAACTGAACAATCATCGCTAAAACATTTCCATTGGAAATGTGTTAAAATTCACAAGTGTCTTCATTACCACCTTACTGAAGTTTTTTTATGTGTTTCTAGTCTACACACCACATGTTTCACACAGTCATGCAAATCCAAATCAAATTTTAAATGTTCAGGTAACAGGGAAGTCCATTCACTGCAAAGATTCATTTTCCACAGAAGAGTCAGGCTAGGTAAGATCAAATACTGCAGGGTTCTTCATAAGGGTACGAGTATTTTAGAAACCATGAACTTTCAGTTGTTCTTCCTTGACAATGCCAATCTAAAGGAGAAAAGCAAAATATTTCAGTAAACCTTATATGCTTAGGATATGATAGTGATATCAAGTTACCACAATCTTGTACTTTGATTAAAGAAACTGCAAACACTATATACTCAATACAGAAGTTTTCTAGTTTCCAGAATGTTTCTGGGCTGAAACATATGAACTACCTACACAAAAAAGAAAATCTTATCAGACATCTGACTTGTTCTGTAGTTCTCACACTTACTCTTTGACAGTATAACATCTCTACATCATTATTTGCATCAGTAAGCTAGTGGTGAACAACTCTTTTCTCTATAGTGTTCTCAGTCTCAACATGATCACTTGCATTGAACACTTGATCTCACAAATGAAGAATTCAAGTTGCACTGCCAGAGAACAGGTGGTATGTTGCAGTAAGGTAAATGCATTCTACAGTGCTTTGATTTGTACTGGAGTTTTACTCTCATTCTGCAAGCGTCATTTTACTTTTTGGCTGAAAATACAAAGGAGCTACAGTGAACATCTTTAGCTGGTTAATTAACATCTGTGCCATTGCTTCCAGAGAGGTTTAGATATTTATCTGCAGTCCCTCACCTCCAAAAGGAATTGGCAAATGTTCTTCCTCTGGTCACCTTGAAGCTGGATAACTTCACCGTATTCAGGATGTTCAATCACAGTACCATTACAAGCAAATTTCTAGAGAGAAACATTCATATTGTAAGGCATCCAACGTATATTATGGTTTTGCCTAGTAAGTCTTTTCAGCAGAATTCTGCCACAGAAGCTGCTTACTAAATTCTGATGCCAAGCAAGTCAAAAGCTAGGTCTATTCTGTATCGGTTTTGAGAGTAAATTAAATATATTTGCTGCTGCATACAGACACAAACTAAGCTGCTGATGGTAAATTCAGGCAAAGACAGGATTAAGTACTGTGCAGAAGTTCATTATAAGAAAGAAAAAGAAAGTCATAAGATACAGCCTTTCAACTTATTTTAAAATAAGCATTTTCATCCTGGTGAAATTCAAGATGTGTATTTCAACAGCAACCCAGCTATGACAGGAGCAGGACTGCAAAACCAGTTCTACTTTAAACCGATTTTATTCTTCATATCAACAAAGCCAGATATCTGGGAAATTCTAATGAAATATTCAGATTATATTTTATTTATTTGTTTATAGGAAAGAAGCATTTACATTTTTAGCAAAAAACAGTGTCACTAGACACTGATATGAGTTTTGAGAAAGACAGGGAAAGGGATCAACCTGAATATGAAAGTGATGTGCACTGGCAAGAATGAAATAAAACAAGTATTCTGTTACTTAGTATTAAAAGCTATCATACTCCTTTATACATCTTTATTATTTTACCAAATCAGCAACTTTACCTTTTTGAAAGCTTTCACAAGTTTCTTCTTGTCATAATCATCTGCTATTCCCTGAACAGTTGTTAGTGTCTTTCTTCCGTTTCGTTGCTGGATCCTTATATGAATGTAATCCTCAGTCCCCGCCGGGAGTAAGTCGTCACCCTTTGTTGCATCAGCAAAGGGGTCTGGAGGAGGAAAAAGATTCATGTAATTCCCACAAAGGAAAACACTCAAGCTCAAAAACTAACAGGTAAGTTTCTCACGTCACAAACAGCCTTATTTAGGCAATAATCTTGCTGTTTTCTCCCTGCTTAAAAATACACTGTTAAAGTCAGAGTATTTTTTTTTTCTACAGCTGTATTAAGTCTCACTAGCCTGCTGTTGTGGCTTTACCAGGCAGGCAGCTAAACACCACAGAGCCATTCGCTCACTCCCCCTGCCCCGTGGGATGGGGGAGAGAATTGGAAAAAAACTGTAAAACTTGTGGGTTGAGATAAGAACAATTTAATAATTCAAATATAATAATAGTAACAGCAACAAGAACAATAATATTGTAATGAAAAAGAAAATAACAAAAAGAGAGAAATAAAATCCAAGACAGACAAGTGATGCAATTGAAGAACAATTGCTCACCATCAACCAACTGATGCCCAGCCTGTCCCTGAGCAGTGGCCACTGCCTCTCCAGCCAACTCCCGCCAGTTTATATATTCAGCATGACATCATACAGTATGGAATATCCCTTTGGCCAGCTTGGGTCAGCTGTCCTGCCTGTGTCCCTTCCCAGCTTACTGTTCACCTCCAGCCTTCTCGCTGACAGGCAAGAGAAGTTGAAAAGTCCTTGACTTAGTGTAAGCACTGCTTAGCAACAACTAAAACATCAGTGTATTATCAACATTATTCTGGTACTAAATCCAAAATACAGCATTATACAAGCTACTAGGAAGAAAATTGACCCTATCCCAGCTGAAACCAGAACACCTACTAACCCAGCACAGCACTCTCAACTATTACACATCCAGTTTCTTCAATGCTAGTTTTCAGCTACAGTATCAATTTACTTCACTATTTCTTGCAAACTGTAAATCTTGAAGCTCTGAACCCAAAAACATGTTTCGGAGAGAATATCAAGTGTATGTGTTTTAGACAGCCACATGCATTTCATCAGATCAACTGATAAGTACAGAAAAATCAAAAAGCCCTTGTACACACATTCTTTTACACGTCCAGAACAGACGTCCTATACTGTGACAACTACCACACTACCAGAATTTTAAGACATGAATGTAATTCTTGGCTACCACGGTAAACAAAACACAGCAACACACTAACAGATGTCAGAGGCTGTCCGTAAATGAGGACCCCTCTGCCAGTCAGTAGTTTTACCAAGAATTGTAGCAAGATTCATTTAGGCTTTGACCTAAGGTTAAACTGACTGAAAGGTCAGTTCTCAAATTCTTCCAAGCTTAAAATTATCTAGCAAAAGTGAAACAGGAAGGTATTTAGGAAGAAGAAGGGTTTCCGAGTTATACTTATTCTCTGTTCTCCACAAAGACATATTTAACACTCACTCTGTCAAGAAATTTGATAGCCCTACAAGTTTCCTAATGAGTAGCTCCAAATAAATCTTGAAGTATGAAGTACTTCAAGTACTATTACGTTTAAAAAAAAAAAAAAAATCACAGGTAATTTTGGGATACTATTGAATAATATTGGGATCATATTGAAGAGTCCAGTTTGTAGAGAATGTAGGTTCAACAGCCACGCAAGCTACAATTTCCCGAACTCAAACCTAAAAACACTGATCAAGTTCTGCCATCCACTTGAAACAAATGCCCCAAAAGGCTAAACTTCAGCAGAAATAGGGACAGAAGTAGGTCAGCTGCAGACAGGCTGACTCTCGTAGAAACAAGAATGACAAGGTCATTAAAGGCACTGAAAGCATCATGAGGATGCAAGTACCACAGGAAAGAAGTACAGCAGTGGGAAGCTTGACTGGCTTAATTTCTTGTAAGGCATTTGTTAAAACACGCTGAATTTCACTGTGCCCCACAGCTCACGGCGCAAACACTAATAGAATACTTCAGTCAAATAAAAGGTGAAAGAAGAAGGAGATGAAAATCACTTGGCAGAGTTTAGGATTCGAGGCTGGAGATAAGCCAGCGCTGCAGGTGTTAACACTGGATTACTGCAAACAAATCCTTTGGGCAGCACCTTCCTAAGTACAGGATCAGCTCCCAAATCATGATTAACATAACCTTCTCATATGGCTTATATGCGCAGAAGATTAGAGACAAAACAGACCAGAAGCCTGAACGTTATCTTATAAAGTGTTAACTTGCTCACTTCTGTTGCCTACAGATAAGGGAGATAGAGAACCACGGCCCAGCATGGTAAACTTCCCTGCAAATACAGCAGAAATGACCTACCATCTGTATAACTTGATCTACAGAAACAATGCAGGGCATCTATCAGGTTTTGGGGGACTACTAAGGATAAGATGAGGCAGCAAATCAACACTTGGAACTGAGGAGATGATTCCCTTCCTCAGCAGAGGATACGAACCCTAGACTCCCTCTGCCCACAGAGATTACAACTTTGGGACTGCAGAGTTGACAGACAGGCCCCATTTGGTGCGCTACCAGACATTCAGGCAAACAGCGCAGCGTGGGGTGCCAGAGCACGGTACACGGCAGCACCTCCTCCGGGAGCAGAAAGGCAGCCAACAGGGAGGGAGAAGAGTCTCCCACCCGACGTCTCCCCGCGGCACACAGTGCGCGTCCCCAGGCCGGCGCCGCGGGAGGACAAGGACGAGCAGTCAGAACCGCCCTTACCGAGCAGGGCGGGCAGCGCCGGGGACGGCAACACCCGCTCAGCAACGGCTGCAATGTCACCGCGGGGGGCTGCCGGGGGCATCGGCGGCCCTCGGGAAAGCCCGACCATACCGGGTGGCAGCACAGACTGTGGGCCGGGGACGAGATGGAGGGGCGGGGAGGGGGGGCAGCCCCAGCCCCGGGGTCGGTTTGGCGAGGGGGTGACCGTGGGGCTCCCTGCAGCCCAAGGGGGTGGCGGGGTGTCGGCGGCAGGGGGAGGG
>WHYT01017475.1:281198-294731 GCA_009806455.1 Tetrax tetrax | reverse complement strand
GCGAGAGGCTGGGGCAGTGGGGAAAAGGCCGCGGCTGGGTCCGCTCGGGTCACGTCTCCGGCTCCGCAGTGCCGGCAGGGGCGGGGAGCGGGGCGGGGAGGGAGGGAGGGGAGGGATGACAAAAGCGAAGGGAGGGGGCGAATCTAAACAGGGCAGAGAGCGAGAGAAAGGCGTAAAAGGAGGAGAAAGCGCAAAAGGAAATAAAAAGGACAGGGGAACCCCCCCGCCCCTCACCCTCGCCCCCTCAGTACACCGCCCCACACTACCGCTAAGGGGCAGCGGCCACCCTTTTCCTTCACAAAATGGCGGCTCGCCCGCGCCGCGCCAGGCACGTGACGGCCACCACCGCCCCCGCGCTGCCTCACGGGAAGCCGAGTCCTCTCTCCGCCCCGCGGCCATAGAGGGCGGAGCATCACTCCCGGCTGAAGGACTACAGTGCCCAGAGTGCATCGCGCCGCGTGCGGGCGGCCGAGGCAGCCGGTGGCGGCGCGTGGGCGCGGCGTTAGGGCCGGACCCTGGGTTTGCGGGCAGCTGCCGTCCTCGAGCGGGTACCGGGCGACTGGGACTCGTCGGCTCAGAGCCCGGTTCCCTACAGGAGGGGCCACCACAGTGGTGCTGGGGAGGTCGCTGAAGCTCCTTGTTCTCCGTGCTGGTGTGGTTGCCAGCCCTGCCCCTCGGGGGCAGCACAGGCCCCGGTGGGGTTACACCCCACCTGAATGCTTTTGGTTTGGGTGGTGCCATTTCCTAGTGTCCCTAAGCTGGTTGGAATTCCAAGCGAACTCCCAAGAAACAGAGTGCTTCCCCCTTCCCCACACAAACACCTTGGAAAAACCCCCTCCCTCAGGCCTGCCTCGCTGGACAAAACACCGCTCAAGAGGCACAAATACACTGGGGGAGCCAGCTGGCACCCCACAAACCGCCTGCGTCTCTGCCGTTGTGCACAGGGCTGTGTCCTTACCCTTCCTTTCATGCGAGTGCAGCCAGCACCGCCAGCTGCTTCTGTGTGGGGAGGACATAAGTGATGTCGGGGCTGTGACGGTAAAGGTTTGTCTTTTAAAAAATGCGCTTGCGTTACAAGTCCTCGGGAGGTGATTAATGGCTTTGCAGATGTACAGTAACCTAGTTGCACTGACACAACTGCCAGAACCTGTGCTTCTCCCTTTTTTTTTTTTTTTTTTTTTTGGCTTTTATACTAAGCTTCAGTCTTCTTAAATCAAATTTCTTCAGTGATCTAAGGCCTGGATCAGCACTGCAGTAGTTTTATGAATGTCAGCATGCATTGGTCTAAGAAAGTTTCTGGTCCTGGCACTTTGCAAGGAAGCTTTTATTTTTCCCTTGGTGAAAGCAGGGCCATTTGCCACAGTACAAAACCTCTGCTTACCCTTTGCTACCATTGCTGATGAAGCCTTTCACTGCAGTAGGGGCTGTACAGAAGGGTTGTTTAACTTTTTCCTGAGTAGTTGCAAAAGACACTGTAGGGACAGTAATGGAAGGATGGGGAGATACTAATTACAGAGCTTGAGGGGACCTGCTTCAGTCACAGAGGCATGCCACGATTTCGACAATGTCTGTGGATTAAGGACATAGAGGTTGACACTGAGACCTTCTGGGCACGTTGAGCAAGCTCAGGACACCCATCTTCAGCGACGTGTCTCCAGCACCTCTCTCGAAGGACTTCTGTTACTACGAATGTGGGGAATTTTTTTTCTCTGATGCCTTTTTGCAAATTCTACATCTCTGTGCAATATTTTGTTGTATCTTTTGCTCTCCTATCATCATCCCATTAAACTTTTTCCCAGCAGCAAAGCAGGCCTGTCATCCCTTTTTTTTCCCCAGCCACCAGTTTCTGTTAACCTTGGCTGGGCCACTACCACTGTCTGTGGGGCATTGTGGTGAGACAGATCAGCAAACTAAGTTAAAAAATAAACTCAAATGTTAAAACCTCAGATCCACTCCACTTGCATAATCCTGCAACAGTTGTGCTGGGACAACTGAAGAGTTCAGAGGCTGGGGACAGGCCTGGCCATGGATGAGAGGACAGTGGGTCTTCAGACACACAACCCAAGTCTGAGTCTGCAGGTTTAGGTGTGTGTTCTGCTCACAGTGGTGGTTCTTGTGCTTACTTTGAATCTTCATGCATTTAAAATGGTTTTGTAATTCTAGTTCTCGCTGCATCTGTGAGATTCATCGTATGGTTCACAGACAAAAGAGATTTCGTGTCTGGGAAACAACAAATCTTCTTCATAAGCCAAGAAGATGGGACTTCATTGTCCTTAGAATGAGACCACAATGAATGGTTCATAAGTGCAAACCTTGACAACTGCAGAGGGAATGCAAATAAATCCTAATTGCACAGCTTGGCATGCACTGGGCAGCAATTAAAACAAAGGCAGTGGCCAGCCCCTGTATTGTTCCCTTGGCAGCCTGCCACAACAGCCATGTGAATTGCTGTGGGGTCTCTGGGGGGCTGTGTCAATGCAAAGAGCTCTCCCTCTGCTGTCCTCCTTAGAGGGAGCTGCAGGTCTCTGTGTCATCTCCATCACTTAGGTCTGAAACAAACAGTCTGTGCCAGCACCTTGCACCAAACTTTGGTCAGTGTGGACAGAGACAGGTGGCATCCTGCTGGAGATGTGCATCCTGTTTTTGTCCTATGGCAGCTGTCGTGAGGTCCTTAGTCCTGACTGAGTCCTTCCCATTCCTCTTGAGCAGCAACTCATGGCAATAGACTGTGAAAGTCCTCCTTGCGAGGGCTTCCAGCCACACCAGACTGCGGAAAGATGTGCCAAGCAGACATGGCACAGCAGCAAACAAAAAAGGCAGAAGCAGTTAAAATAGGTTTAAAACCTAAGTGGAAGCAAGAGGTGTTGTTGCTTAGGCTGTTAAGTTTCAGATTACAGCTAATCATCCTAGAGCCAAGGCTGGGGTTGAGCTCTTTCACTAATATCTATTAGACATTAGGTTTACCTAATGGGTTTAATGCTTAAACCTCAGGGTTTAAGCAGTGGATTGGGAATGAGACTCTTGCCTTTCCATGACTAATGTATAACCTGGCAACTATTGTACAGGAAAAGAACATCATCTCTAATTATCTGGATCATGGCTTCAAGCTACTTAAGTGTAATAGTTGCAAGACCTGGTTATGAATAGCAATTAGAGATCCCCTTGCTTGCCTTTTACTATATTTCAGTTCGTCTGCCAAGCTGTATGTGAATCATTAGAATTTAATTATGACTGGGTAAGCTGCAGAGATTACAACCAGGGGCTCACTGGCATGCAGGTGAAAAATACGACATACTGAAGCCATAAAGTACACTTTTGTAAAAATTGTCACCCTAGTGCAGAGCCGCATCTTCGCTGGGCACCCTCAGAAGTACTTTGGCTGCCCTTTAGGAGCAGCGAGTAATGCAGACCAGTGGGAGAAACTTTGTTTTTCCAGAGAATTGCTATGTTGGAAACGTGGGACTGGAATGCCAGAAGAACACCTTGCATCAGGAAAAAAAAAACCACCCACATGGTAAGGGCTAAAGCTCTGCTTTAATTTAGGACTCTGTATGACATCTGTCTTTGCATGTGTGCACACAAGGCTGCTGTTACCTTCAGCTGCCTTCAATCCTCTCTGTAATAACCAGAATGACAACATTGTTTTTAATTTCCTATAGACGTTGTTTTAATATATACTACTACTACTACTATTTTCATGTGCAGCACTCTAATATTGCAGGTTTGGATTGCTCCTGTAGGCAGGTCCCCTGGACCTGGTCTCGTGATCTCCCCTACCAGAACATGGCAGGCTGTTGTGCTGAACTGTCTTCCACAACAGCCTGGAAACCCAGACAATTATTGCTTGACACACGCAGCGTTCAAAGAGAAGTTTAAGTTGCCTGAGAAAGTGATTGTGGATGAAATGTGCAAACGGCACGTAGCAGCACTGACTTCCATCCTGTATTCCAGCAATGCAGCTATTCTTTACATGAATTCTGCCCCACACCAATGCCAAAGGCGAGGCATAGCTTTGCTGGCCTAATGTTGGTGTCTTGAAAAATAAAGTCAAAGTGCTGGATGCTGGAGAGACAGGCAAAAATATTTCCATCCTTGATTTTTTTCTTTTTCTTGAACAGTAATCTTCCCTGCTCCTGCTGCATGACTCTACCCACAACATCCAGCTGCATTTGGAAGCTGTGCATCCTGAACTGCTGTGCCGAAGGGTGTCCGGTGACTTTCTAGTAGGAAGGAAGGATAGCAAAAGTTTCAGAAGAAATCTTCTCTCTATCTGCACTGCCAGCAGAATAGTTTTGAAGGTGTCTGTAACCATGCCAAGCCTGACTTGTATTTTTCCATCCGAGCTCTAACTCCGGTGCAAAGCCTGCACAGTGTCCTGAGGAAGGGCTTGGGGACACTAGCTGATGTCAAGCTGTAGTCCACACCTGAACCACCCAGCTGCTAACAAGTTGTTCCAGTAAGCGTGTGCTAACTGGAAGAACTGGGCAAACCAGGAACTGTGCTGGTGGAAAACATCTGAATATCCAGTCTAATGTATCAGAATCTGACTTATATGCAGTTTGGTTTAGCTTCAGTACACAGTCAGATTTCAAGATACATGTGCTTTCATTTGAAATCTGTGAGGGTTCATTCCTTGCTCAATGATTGAAAGCAAGAAGATAATTCCTGTGTTTACCACTAGATGGTCTTCTTCCTCAAAGGAAAAAATATCTCCAAAATAAAGCCAGTCCTGGCTTTTCTCTGAATATGAGTGTTAGTAGAAAATGGCTTCGGTGTAAAACTACGTGCAGTTAAGTCTCATCTAGTTGCTTGAATTGACAGGATTTTCTGAATAGATTTGAATAAAACTTTTCATCAATCCTCCAAACTCAGTGCAACTAGGCCTCTTATCAATCAGCAAATGCTTCCTAGTTAATGTCAGGAATTTCCAGCTCTAGATAGTGCAAGTGTCAGTGTGATCCTTCCCTCTTGTTCCAGG
Organism: Tetrax tetrax; assembly: GCA_009806455.1. Classification (NCBI taxonomy): domain Eukaryota; kingdom Metazoa; phylum Chordata; class Aves; order Otidiformes; family Otididae; genus Tetrax; species Tetrax tetrax. Next base: position 289,753 of record WHYT01017475.1, on the reverse strand, counting down.
CTAAGCAAAGTCAAACCAGCAATGTTTTATTTCCTTTCACACACAGAAGTCATGCTGTGCCCCAGTACAGAAGGCTGGGCAAATTCCTGGGTCACAGAGTGGTTCATAGCATTTTCAATCTATTCACATGCTGGTATCTGAAACAATAAGAGTGGTGGGTTGGAAAAAAATGTTTATCTTTCTCCACCCAACTGCATCAAATGCTTTGCTTTGGAGGTTTTCGCCTTCTGTTTGTTATAGGCTTCTGTCAGCAAAAGAATTACAGAAAAAAAAAATGTTTTGGATTAGTTCTTTGAGCAGAGTAGATGGTAGAGCTTGGCATCAAAACTGTAGTTCACTGATGGCCTCTGGTGCTGTCTTCCCAATGAATATTCCTCCATGGCAGGCTCCCTTGACCTCGTTCTCTTGGGTCACTCCAATCTCTGGGCAATACTTTCCCATTGCCACCATTCATCTTCCTCACTGTTTCCTGCCCAGGAACCTGATGTCTCCTTAGCCTTGGGAAAGTGCTTTCTTTCCCTCAGCCCTTCACACCTGTGTATCTGCTGCCTTTCTAAGAAGTGGCATCCCACAGTGTCTCCCTGGTCTGCCACCCCACCGAGACACTGAGACGCTAACAGTGGGCTCAGCCCTGCTCCTGGTTCCCATAACCTACGCAGGAATTTTACATGCAGAGGTCCTTGCTTGTGTGTGGGGCAAGGAAGTGATGGAGGCCTGAGTCCTTCCCAGGAATCGTCTACAAAGAAGAGAGCAAGTGCCCAGCCTCTCACTCAAACACAGAAAAAGGATGGAAATTTTAATACGCAAATCTCTGCCCCTTCACTACCGACCAAACTGTCCTCTAAGTGAACCTTCACAGTTGACTCTTTCATGAACCCCGTTCCCCTGACAACTCTTTCCAAGACTGAATGACTTTCACATTTCTGTGCTGCCTTGCCTTCCTCAGCCAAAGCATAAGCCTTGCTATGAATGGGATACCAAAGTGCCTGAAAAGACCCTGAGAAGTCGGGATGATTTACGTGACGCTCCTGAGTGCCATACACAGTGCTGTGGTAGTTCAGTCATGGTCTGGTGGAAAGAAATGATAACTTACAGTCAATGAGGATGGAGTAAAATAGTAATTTGGTAAAAGAAATGCCTGATGAGGCTCAATTAAACAGTTACGTAGTTTATTAGTCTTAATTGCTTAGAACGTTTTATATGCTTTTCATAAAGGCAGAATCACTGAAAGCAAAAATGAAAAAAATAAGTACTTGAAACTGGCAAGTGGTATGTCCAGAATAGAGGCACAGATGTGATTCTTCCTGTAGCAAGGATAGAGCTGTGAAGTCCTTGGCACAGGATTTTGTGGATGCTGAGAATTTACATGGGTTGAAGATACACCCATGGAAGAAAGGTAGTCCATTAAGGGATACATACCACAAAAGAACTCTTGGCTTGGGAAGCCTCTGGACCACAAGTCTCAGGAGCCTGGGAGAACAGTCTAGTGGGTAATGTCAAAATATGCTGCCCTGTTTTTAGAGTCTTTCCTAGATGTTCTCTGCCGGCCACTGTCAAAACCAAGACACTGCAGTAGATGGACCTCAAGCCTGAATTAAGGTGGCTGATCATATTAGAGAATTTCAAATGATGGCTCTCCTAATAACACTTCTTCTTTGTATGGCATATTATTTTACAGACAGCATTTACCAACAGGCAAACCAGGCTAACCTGAAGACATCACACAGTTTTATTTTACATGGTGACTTCACGTAGGTGTCAATCAGTGAAAATCATCTATGTCATTGAAAGGCTCACATTGCAATACCAGCAAGACTAGAAAAAGTAAATGAGATGAAAATGGCTTTTACTTCTGTTTTAAGATGATAGGATCACTTAGCAAAACAAGACAGGATCCTACATATCCTGGTGAGAAAAAGCCCTTACTCCAGCAGTTGCCCACTAGAGATCAAGAAAGGATACCCACATTTTCTGGACAAAATCAATGTGGAGAGCAGTAAGGGAAAAGATCTACGATGCAAAACCATGAAGGGTTTTTACCTGCTAAGAAGATACCCTCGCCATGCATGCACACAGAATTAGCACAGCAGAAGCACAGCCACTGCCTGGCTCTTGCATGCAGATTGATTTTAAGGTAGGGAGCGTTTGCAAGGTTCAAAGGAACACGCTAAAAGGATGTTGCTGAGAAAAGCGTGTATATACATTATTGATTATGTTAGTTGTAGAAAGACCTTTTGTGCTATCATGGACTTGAAGTGCTCTTCATATTTTGCAATTGTAATCCTGAGTAGTCTGAGTAAACTCTTGAAAACTTGGATGAGGAAGACACTTCTTTTAGCTGTTACTAGGTGGAAACTGGAGAATGGAAGATATTTCTCAGGTTTCTTTACTATTAGCATTCATACACGTACTCATAGACTAAACTGTTACACATAAATAAGAAATTTATTTTAATCCCCACAATTAGTGATCATACTCCCCCCAGTAATGGTGCTGGGGTCATCTACTCGATGCCTGGATACTGAGTAAGGGCAGGGCTAGGCAAAATTTCAATTGTGCGTTCTTGTACAAGTACCCCCAAAATTGCCCCTAGAGAAAACAAACAAACAAACAAATTTATTCTGGGAGGTGGTTGCAGTGAAATAGTGTCATTTGTACTTTGAAGTTTTCTCAACTAGAAGCTGCTTTCTAGAAAAACTAAACAGATTTGCTATTGAACTTCCACTCCATCCAAATGGGATTGCAGCATTTCCTATCCAGTCTCAGCTTACAGACTGGGTCATGCCTATCTACTAAGCACACATTTAAAAATTGTTTCTTCTGGTAGTCAGGCTCACCAGGAGTGAAGCACAACCCTCCATCTCCAAAGATCTCTGTAAGAGAGCCTATGGTCTCCAGGCGGCCCAGTAACGCCTCTCATCTCAGCCTCTCTGCAGGGTGGTGCCGAAGGAGTGAAACACCTGCCAGTTTGACTGCTGCTCCTCTGCAAAACTTCCCAGTAAACATGGTCTGAGCTATGAAAGCAATGAGATCTGTAACAGCAAGACTGTGATGACACATTAGTCAAGACATAGTTTTAAAAATAGCCACACAGAAAAGATGCCTATCGTAGCAATACGATATTGCTCCAGATAGTAGCCTCATGCAGATGAAATTTCCTCTGCTGTGCTGGACATCTGCCACAACACCAGTAAGCACCTGCTTAAGCACTGAATCACAACTGATTTCATCAGCACTTGGGTGCTGTGTTGCAGAATGGCCTAAAACTTACGTGTGGGTGAGTGGAGCCCAGCTGTGGGTTAGGGGCTTGATGGCACAAGAGCTGCAGTCAAGTAAGATCCCAAGCAAAAAGCAGAGGTGGGACAACAGTGAGAGGAGCAAGGGCACATGGCCTGGCTGCTCCAGCTTGCTGGCCCTGAGAGCTTCTCCCTGTCCACCTTCTCTTTCTCCCCACACCTCATCCCCAGCCATGAGTGTTTTCCCCCTGCAGACACGTGCTTCAGCTAGAGCGTCTTAGCCGGGCAGCATGGAGAGCTGGGCTCTCCCGCGTGGAGAACGTGGCAGCTGATGCTGCTCTGGTTTGGCCATGTCCCCTCATCCACAGGGATGCAGCAGTGGCCCCATCTCCTCCTCTCTCCTCCTGATGGGCTGGGGGGCCCTTAGCCAGGTATCCTGCCAGGCCCCCCCTGCAATCTCCTGGCACCGCCCTCAGCTCCTGCTCCCTGCCCTGATCGATGGCTTTCTAATAGAACCACAGTTATCTTCCCCTCCCTTTGTAAATTTAAATTTTGCTCACTAGTACTGCTGACGTCCTCCTGGCCCACCTCTTGACTCCCCCTCCCCCTTCGAGCCCACTTCCCTCCAGTATAAAAGGCACAAGCCCCCAGCAGCTGCCCTACTTCTGCTTGGAGCAGTGACTACCTGAGGAGCAGCTTTGGTGCAAACAGGTGAGTGCCTCCCTATAGCTGCTTCAGCGCTTGTCCTGGCTCTTTCTTGCTGGATTTCCTTTTTTTTTTTTTGCCTTTAGCTTTTCTGCATTAACGTACACAGCTGTGCTCTGCCCTCAGTAACTTTTCTCCAGTTTTTGCAGTGAAGGAGACCATGCCGAGGCAACAGGGCTGAACCCGCGGGCAGTGCTGTGCCCCTGCAGGGAGGTCACAGGCAGGAGCCTGCAGCACAACAGTGCACATTTTGTGCTGCTCAGTCCTGAAATGAGCTGTGGTCCCAGGCCTGGATTTGGGAATTTGATTTGGGGTTTGATCTCTTGTGGGGATTTCCAATGCTGCTTTCAAACGTGAAAGCCGTTCACATTTGCATTGGAGCAGGGGTACATAGCCACTGATCCCAAGTAAGATGCTATCTTAGAGTTTAAAGAGTTAATAGCACCTTGTCTTCTGAGAGCATCCACAGTAGGTTTAGACCTGATGGGTCTGCAGCAGAGCTCAGGTTTGGCATGCTGAGACCCACATGTGCCCAGAGGGAGGGCCAAGCTGGTCTCCCACTGTTTGTGTGAGGCAGACCCGCAGCAAGCTGTGATACTGCTGCTTCAACTGTAGCTTTACTGGTGGCTTTAATGTGCTGTAACTTTCTCTTGTGTCGATGGAAATTGTCAGATTGCTGTCACGGATGTTACTCAGCCAAAATTTAAATGCTCTTTCTGCTTAGCGGCCAAGCAGAAGTGGCAGCAGTACTGACTTTTGCTGAGGTCCAGGAGCAAAATTTTTCCCGAAACTTCTAATTGTGTCAAGTTTTGTTTGAACTAGTAAGCTTTTAAAAGTTTTTAGTGACCATTTAATGGTTGGAAATGGCAAGCACACACAGAGTGACTATATAAGGTCTTGTTTTTTCAGTTTTCCCTTTGGAGGAAAGCAACAGGTCTGTGGGCTAAGGCAGGTCCAGACCTGAGGAGATCACAGACCATCTCCCAGCCTGTTAGTTGCGAAAGGGCTGTGAGGGGGTAACCAGGATTTTGTGCTTATTCTTAAAGCCTATGGAGAAGGTGGAGGTGGGGCTGGAAATGCTCAGCACCATGCGGGGTCCGGTTTGTGGCATTCTCTCTGTCTCAGTTTCTTCCCATACAAACGGGGTGGGGAGGACAATTAGGAGGAGGAAAAATTATGGAAGATTGGAGGTGCTGAGCCCCCTGATTATTTAGGGATGTTGTGTTACTTACTGAGGAGCAGTGAGAGTTGTGTGCTTCACAGAAATCCTAGCCAGGTCAAGGGTATGAGCAAAAAGTTCAATAGATAACAGCACTCTAGAAGGTGGTCGGAATGGCTGATTCAGGCACAGGACCGAGACTGGGACACAGTATTGCTTAGGAAAAAAACTTGTGCTAATGGTTTTTCCCGTTTTCCCAGGTGTCGGTTTGTTTTTTTTTGTCTTTCATCAACAATGAACTCAAGGAGAGTTCTTCCTTTCTGTTGCTCAGTTCCCAGAATAAACAAGACACAAAATCAGACAGCAAATAATCTGGAAAATCTGTCAGCAGCCCTGTAAGCACACCAGAGAGATTCCTCAAAACATATTTTTGTCTCACTAAACTTAAGGCTTTGCTAAACGTGGAGCAACAAGAGATGTGCACCAGCTGAAACTGAAGGCAGAATTCATCCCATGTGGTTTTCCACGTTAAGATAATTTAGTACCGACTGTCATGAGATTATCAAGTGATACTGAAGTTGTAAAAAGTTAATTCACAGTTCTGTTGAAATCACAGGTTAAAATCACTTTCCTCTAAGCTCCCTGGTAAGTAACTGTCAGTGTGGGGGGGAAAAAAAACCAACAAACTTCACCAAATGCTAGGGGTTGAGGAGCTTTTGACTTTGCTTTTTAATGAAAGACACAACCAGATTCTCAACATGCTTTTGTTGTGTTGTGGTTGGGAGCATCTTGCATGAAAAGACTTTAATTTCTGCTCTGCCTGTACTGAAAGTAGGCTCAGATTTTAGCAGCACAATGCTCAGGCAGCAACAGGGGAAAAATCCCACTCTTGCATGGGGAGAGGCCTCTGTGTAGGCATAGCTGAGAGGATTTCCTATAGCTCTGTAGCTGTATAGCCACAAAACAGGGCTCCTGTAGCCAGAAGCTCTGGGCTGTCAAATACATAGGCAGACCTTGCATGTTAGAAGGTACCTACCATGACAGCTGGGAGAGCTGCTGCAAGGAAGCTTGTCCAAAATACCAGAGACAAGGTGCACTGGTAATGTGCGCCTGGGATCCTTCACCTTCTGGATGCAATTTTCCTGACTCAGCACCTTCTGTCCTGCACAGCCTTTCTCTTTCATGTGCATCTGGATGTATTTACAGTACCAGGACAGATAACGGTGGAAATAGTAACTGAAACTAGTACTTTTGCATGCCGACTGTGCAAGGGTGAGCTGATGTGGGAGGAGCAGTCTCTTTCAGTAAGCCTTTCTAATACATTTAGTTGTAAAGAGATTGTGTAAAGTGCAAATGTTAGACATATTTTACAAGTGAGGAAAGGATGATGGAGACAGTGGCTAAAACACACTTTGTGGCCAACGCCCATGGTCATACAGAGGGACACACAGAAAGTGAGCGGCAAGCTCAGGGCCAGGACTTGCATGTCCTGTTAAGCCGTGACAAGGGCTTTCAAATGATGATGACAAAATGCTCAAGTTGCAAGACTTACCTCGGTAGATGGCTCACTGCATAGCTTTTGCCTTCAAATAGAAATATCCACGACATCCCTGGTGTCAGTGTTTCACAGAACTTAGTCATGAAATGGCTCTGATGGATAGAAGCACGCTGTCACAGCTGACACTTTCCTTCACCTTGAGAGCTTTAACTCATATGTGTTCCTCATGTTCACTTTTCTCCTCACAGCCTTCCCACCCTTGCTCCATCATGTGGCATCCAAGCTCGTGGACACCACATGCCCAGTGGTCACCCAAGCACTTAAAGCTGGTCACTGTCTATGTGCTGGTGCTGCTGGTATCCCTCAGCTTTGCTTCAGGACAGAGCAGGCCATTTAAACATCAGATAGATAACAGAAGTAAGTATGAGTCTCACCTGATGTAATGCGATGGACTCCCATGTGGTGACCCCACAATCTCTGGTGCATCGAGGGATCTGGGTTGGGCTGTTGAGCAAAGTTCAGCAGCAAATCCATGTGGGTGTTTCTATGGCAAAATACGGGTGTGGGGGTCCTGTATTTCCATTTACGCTTGTAACAGCATGTAAAGAACTTAATCTCCTTCTCACAACCCTTAATTAGCCCAGAGAAATAGTGTAATTTTTGATAAATACCAGAGGACACACTAATGTGCAAAGACTGACAAAGAAAATGTAAGGCAGTATACATTGAATATCTAAGCATCGAATTTTCATCTGCGTTCTGTAGACCTGGGGTGGTTCACAACTACTTCTATAGAGTAACAAGAAAGCAAGGGCCAGAAGCTTAAGTTGCTTTAGAGACATCTTCATTTATGTCTGGAACCACAACTTGTCTGAAAGGCAAAAGACAAGTGGCTGAAGTGTCTCAACTCAGACACGCTGCGAGGAACTGAGGCTGGCCAGGTGAAGGACAATACCGTATGTCCCAAGTAAAAGCTAACACACAGTCCAAAAGACTTTTTGAGAAAATATTTATCAGGAAATCTCATCTTCCCCGCAAGGAGCAAAGGCTGATAATTGTATGTGGAGTGGGAGAGAAGGGGATGTTGGTAAGGCACTTGGGCTCTCAGTACACGCCTTCCCCGTTCAAAGAGAAATTACTTGGGTTTTGCTGGGCAGGAGGGGTGTTAAATACTGTGTGGAAAGACTTACAAGATGTCTTTATGGAGAAATTCACAGCTGAGTTGGATTTTTTATTTTCTCTATTCAATTGTCAAAATGCACAGGGGAAAATCCTGCTGCCTTCCCTGAGACTTTCATATGACTTGGATGATATATAATGGACTGAATTTGAAATTTCCTGTCATTCATCTGGCTTTGGAATTATTTGGCATTTCCTTGGTGTGACACCATCACCAGCACTTTGTAGATTTTCCCTGTTGCTATATCTTAGTCTTTTAATACAACTATACCCCTCTCCACATCTGCTCTAAAACTAGACTAAACTGTAAAAATAAGCCAAGTATAAGTGTACTTCAGATACATTAAAAGAAATAGTCATCCATGAAAACAACTTCCTAAGTGAACAGGAATTAGCTTTTTATGTTTACCTCTCACATAGGAACCCCCTCTGCAATCCAGTGGATTTGTTAGCTTGTAGAGATACCATAACTGGTGCATACAGCAGAAATGGAGGCTGGAGAGTAGGACCTCCAGGCCTTGAGCTAAGAGAGGGCAGTTTAAAAGTGGTGATACATGGAGCTACTACGGTCCTTCTGGCTGTAGGCTTCATTGTAACCTTTTCCAGGGTTCGAATTGATGAGTACTTTGACTTATGTTTGAATCGCAGCTTGCAGCCCAGATGGGTGACAGTTAATTTTTGCATCTGACCTGTCTTTCTTTGGGCTCTACACATGGCAGGTAACTCAAAGGCACCAGAAAGTTTTATGTCTGACTGCAGCCCCCCCCCCCCCCCCCCC
>WHYT01017475.1:246795-279572 GCA_009806455.1 Tetrax tetrax | reverse complement strand
ATTTTTTTTTTTTTTTTTTTTTTTTTTTTTTTTTTTTTTTTTTTGCAATGCCTACACAGTACACATTTTTCTGTCAAAGACTGAATATTTTAACATTGTAACACGATAATAGTTGCTTTTCATGCCTCTTAAGGAAAACAACCTATTCCAAACTTTGTTGGCTTGTTTAAATCACACTAACAGAACATAAGCCAAAGAGTTATTCTATTAAAATTAGTCATTTCTGTATTGATATTACATACACAATATTAGTTATTATTTATTAGACGAATATGTAGAGCAACCACCATTAATGACATTTCATAACACGTGTACCTGCATAAACCGGAACCTGGGAATGTATTGTATACAGACACGAGAACAGTCAAGGAAGGGGGAGGAGACCGGATAACAAAAAAATTACTAGGCATCCTACTCTGTTTAATCTCCTTGACTGGATTGCATATATAAATAAAATCTATTTGTTTTATGTATATATTTATATATTAAACAGAGTGGGCCAAATTCTGCCCTCACATCTGTGCAAACCAATTCCAGAGAACTGGTATCGTGTGAGAGTAAAAGAAGGCATAATTTCACGCAGAACAAACATATTGGGTCAGATCTTGGGCAGATGGAAATTCCTTGAAGGGCTGGAGCAATGCTTATGTATTCTAGGTGGGAAGATGGTTGCGTTTATTCTGAGGGTTCCTTACATGCAGCTGGACATCAATTTACTGGACATCAGTTTACCAAGAAGCTTGATGTCAAATGTGGGTAGCAGATTTGCAACTGGCACTGTTTTTCCAACCATCCCATCTAGCTATTCCTTACATTCTCCACCTGCCTCCGTAAATCCAGCCTAGTCAGGAATTTTGCCCAGTTTTGCTCATATTTGCCCAACCATAGACATTTCATGGCCTGGTGTCCCAGGGGACTGCTTTCCCTGGTACCCACTGCTCTCCGGAGAGCTCACCACTCCTTAATGCTGAGGGGGAACCTGCCAGCCCATGCCCTGCTTCATAGCACGTTTCACATCAACCAACTCTGCATTTGGGTACCTGCTCTGCACTTTGTGTGGAAGATAAGGGATTCACTGGCTTATCACCTCCTCTAACTACCTCCTTTATATTCTTCAGAGCAAAAAGTCCCATAAATTGGCAAGGTCCTCCCTAAAAAGGGTGAGAGGCACGCCCTGTAAGCAGCATCTTCCCTCCTGGGCATCTGCTCAAGGGCCTTCCACTTTGGCTCACCTTTCAAGGGTCTCAGAAAATTAAAGAAGAAATTTTACTGTTTACAATTCAATGCAGAGAGGTCCAATGGTAGTGGGGTGCACATGGCACCAGGGACAGGCCCCAGCTACTCCACGTTGGCTACAGACCAAAGGAAGAGATGTCTGGACTACATTTTCCCCCACTAGAGAAAAGCCAGGAAACTGTAGAAGTGAATCTCTTACAGGCTGGGGCCACTGTACAACCACCAGCCAGTGAGCAAAGATCTCATACACAATACTTTTACTTTCTTTTTCCAATCTTAAAGATTTGGTCAGAATTTATTCTGAACTACAGTGTGGTTGGACACCACCAAGTGGACAATGCTACCAAGAATAACAAGACATACAAAGATGTGGGTTTCACAACAGTGTTCAGGTATTTCCAGACACCAGGATCATAACTCAACAGACATCTGGTCCACAAATGCTGCCACCAGTTCACAGTTCAACATGACACCCATGTTCCCCCTGTTGCCAAGAGCAAAATACCTAACTCTGGAGCTAGAACTTTAATTCTGCCAAATGCCTTCTCTGTGTGTGAACAGAGAAGTCTTTGCACATTGCATCTCCTCCTACAAACCCTGTCAAAGCTTCCACTGACTCACTGGGAGCAGAGCTAGGAACACTGAGTCTCCACTCCCACCATGCAGCTGCAAAGCAGCACACACCGCACAGAGTTGTTCTTATTGCTCGACAAGATGGATGCCTCTGTGAATAGTAAGAGGCTGCAAATATGGATCAGAGGTCTGCTTTGTTCTTTCTTTTTGTACGAAATATCGGCCTGTAGTTATGATTGACTGAGTCTACAAAAACATACTGCAGTTTAAAGACGACATACTTTAGTACAATCAATGGGGAGAAAAAGTGCATCTTAAAATGTGGAGCCCTGCTTTTGAAACTCAGCATCCTTTCTAGAGTCTCGTGAGAACTTTAAGGCAGAGTTTCCTTTAACAGACCACAATGCTGAAGACCTGGACAGCTTTCTCAGTGAGGTATCCAAACGAAGCCCTATAACTGAGGCATTGTGGGTTCTTGAGGATCCATTTTCAGCTGGACATACACAATGGCTGTTAAGTAAAGGCACTCTAGTGTACAGCCTTAGGCAGTGTGTTATTGGCAGTAGGGAAGTATAAGTTTAGTACATCACAGCAGATCCTATAGCAGGTTCCTAGAACAGAGAGGGACAGGAAAGAAAAAAAAAAAACACATGAGCAAAACAGAAAACAAGCTTGCTGAAGCTTCTAGGGAGCCAGGTCCTTCCTCTTCTCACCTCTCTGCCTATTTTCCAAATATCTAGTGGCACACTGCTTCAGTAGAGTCAGCTTTTTTCCTTATCCCTCTACAGCAGCTCTAGAAGAAATGATTTACAGCTGTATGGTGAAGTCTATTTGTTCAAACTCTGCAGAGCCAATGGATGGCCTATCTACCCCTTAAGTTCCCCTGAGGTAACCTTTGAACATTTCTCAAAAATCAGCAAGATTCAAGGCAACTCTCACATTCCGAGTTACAGTGTGCAGCTGGTTCTGTGAGGGTCTGGTTCAGAAGTCTGAATTGCAGAGGACCACTAATTTATTTTTTTTTTTTTTAATAAAGGTAGCACATTCCTAGAGACCTGACATTCACACAGGCTGACATTCAGGACTGCACAGCTGCTGAACATACAGTCAGACAGCTTCCAATGACACTGGTCATGTTTGTTCAGAGCTGCCGCAGCGGCCTCTATTCTTTCTCCTCAAACTATTAAGCAAAGATTTGTGAAGATGCTGAAAAATAGCTGTCTACACAGATGCCGCTGTCTCTCTATTTAGTGCTCTTAACAGCAGTTTTAAAAACATTTGCTATGAGTTTACCATTAAGTCCTTGGCAGTGCTTTTCCTCTCTTTAGTTCTTTGTGTTAGAGATCCTTGAAGCATGAAGTTTCTGTTAAACGTTCTGACAGTGGTAACTGGAGAACCATCTATTTTTGCACCTGGGAAAAATATAAAAAGGGAGATTTTTCACATAACAGATTGAAGCAGATGTAACAATACTCCTGAAGAGTCACAGCTTCTAGAGAGATAAAACTTCCCCATAAATGTATGAGGAGAGCTGGATTTAATTTAAATGAAAAACAGCAGGCTGTGATACTCCAAATTTATTAAAGTTTGAGCCCATGTCAATCAGTGGAATTACACCAGAGTAGAACAAGAGTAATGCAAGGTGAAGCAGGCCCTAGAATTGTCAGAGATAACGGACTGTAGGATTAAAAAGAAAGAGAAAACATGAAATAAAAAAGCACTTTATTTTATAAAGCAAATTCACAGCCATACCCTAACATACCAGGAACATTGCTGAGCCACATCATATGGACTGAAGTCAGCAGATACAGGCTTCAAGAAAGCAATGTTGGGTTGTGGAGGGTGGCAAATGGCCACAATTGGTAATTAAACACTGTGACTGCTTGGGCCTCACCCCAGGCATGCCAGAGTAGCAGTGCCCCTGTTGCAGGACAAATATTCAGCATTCCTCTTTTGCTTTTCCCAGCCTTCTGCTTCTGCTCCTATTAATTTTCCACTGTCACAACTTCCATGGAAAGAGAAAGTGGTGATGCTTTTTAATGTGGCAAACATGTATTGTATGGAATGCGAGCATAATGGGAAATGGGGAAGGTGGACATATTTAGGCTTTCTCTGTTAATTTTATAACTTAATCTTTCCCCTACTTTGCTTAACTGTATATTGAACCTTAGAAAGAGAGACTATAGCATATGTAACAATTTAAGTGCACCTTTTATTGGTGGAGCTGGAAGTTTTCTCCTCTGCTGTCTTGACGTGTCTATTGTATGCATCTGTAAAGAATGTAAACAAACACATACGCATTACTAAACTCCATTACAGAAAAAGAGGCAAGACTTCCCCAATGTATTTTTGAATACTACATAATGTTCTGGCACCTGGTTTGTTTGCTTTTGATCCCGTTTCCTTGTCAGGTGAACACATGGAGCCACGTTCAAGCCTGCAACAGTGAGAGCTGATATTCTGCTCTCAATATCTGAAATCTTCAAAGAAAATAAAAGAGAGAGACAGACAGATGGGGAGGGGGAAAAAGAAGTTTTAAAATTACTGTGGATGCCACTACTAACATATAGCCCTCCCCCAGTCAAATTCTCTTCAATCAAAAATACAAACAGATAGCTAACTTCTTCAGCAATTCTGACACTTTCCTATATTCTTTAGTCCTGATGTTAAAAGAGGCTTAATTTGTTACTAAAGATGGAGTAAAAGAACAATCCAACCTACCGTGTGACTCCAAGGAAGAGGCATTTTACTCCTTTTGAGGAAAAAAAGAAAGGAGGAGAGAAAACACCCGTCTGCCATCTCCCAGTTACCTTTAGCTGCATAATCCCAAGTTCACTCAAGCTGTGTTTTTCAAAGGCTATATTAAAAAAATTATATTAAAAAAATGACTTTGTGGGACATATTTCCTAATTCAAAATTAATTTCATGCACACGTAAAGGACATCCTCCATCCCAAAATCTACACATTTGCTTTTAAATATTTATAATTTAAGTGTAGATATATGTTAAACACAAGCATACATGCGGATATACACTATATAAAAACACTCAATGGAAAACAAATTGCTAGGAAAAACAGAAGTCCAAGAAAGCAAACCTCTAGGGGAAAATAGGTTGATGCTGAGACTTGTGAAAACAAATGTTGCCAAAAGGGACAGAAGTGGCAGCGAAGTCAGACATACAACTTAACTCCTGATTCATGATGACACCTGAAACTCTGTAGAAGACCACCAGTTGGCCTCTTTGTCATCCTCCTTGCATAGCTTAGGCCTCTCTCCTCCTTACATCTTATCCTTATTAATATATTTACTGTAAAATAATGACCGAAGGCAAAAAAGTCTCACTGCCAGTTTGCCATCTAGTGCAGTAGTGCACTTCTGACATCAGAGATGGCAGACTCTCAGATCTTTGCTCAGCCCTAAACTGAGCATGCTACTGCTGAGTAAAATAACCAGGTACTTCCCATTAAAGCCTGGCACAGGCAGGTCAGAGTGTCGCGCTTGGTACAGAGTGGTCAGTGAAATCATTGGCAGTGAGTTGCTAGCACTGTTAGCTAGCACTGCTAGCACTGCCTCCAGGTCTGGCAGCGTTACTTCATTCAGCTTTCAGCACCAGATCATGATGCTCTCTTCTGAGCCCCAGACTTTCTGGAACCCACTAGAGAGACACTAGATCGCAGCCCACAAGAGCAATTGCCTTTTGGCTGGGATGTCTGTGGCTAAATTCTAAAGCAGGCTCTGTGCTTGGCTCAGCGGTTGCCCTTGGCCTTTTTCAGTACAATGGTACGGACACTGGCTTCTTTTAGAAAGTGCTTTACAATTGTCCAGCTCTGTAGCCCCCACAGTAAGAAGGACATGGACCTGTTGGAGCAACTCCAGAGAAGGGCCACGAAGATGCTCAGAGGGCTGGAGCACCTCTCCTACAAGGACAGGCTGAAAGAGCTGGGGCTGTTCAGCCTGGAGAAAGAAGGTTCCAGGGAGACCTTATAGCGGTCTTCCAGTACCTAAAGGGGGCCTACAGGAAAGATGGAGAGAAACTCTTTAGCAGGGCCTGTTGTGATAAGACAAGGGGTAATGGTTTTAAAATAGAAGAAGGTAGATTCAGACTAGACATAAGGAGAAAAAAATTAAAATTAGGGTGGTGGACCACTGGCACAGGTTGCCCAGAGAGGTGGTAGATCCCCCAGCCCTGGAAATGTTCAAGGCCAGGGTGGATGGGGCTCTGAGCAATCTGATCTAGTCAGGGATGTCCCTGCTTCTTGCAGGGGGGTTGGACTAGATGATCTTTGAAGGTCCCTTCCAACTCTAACCATTCTATGGTTCTATGATTTGCTGATTAGATAAACTGCCTATGACAGTATTTGCAGTCTGACCAGCACCACCAGTACACAGAGTGTACCCTGAGAGCTGCCTGGCAGCGAGGAGCAGGTTCAGCATTGGTACTGCAGTAACAGGTTGTTGCACTCCATGTCCAAAAACAAGCTGTGGGAAGAAACAAACAAATACAGTACATCTGGTTGGGCTGAGTTAGGCATCTCAGTTAAGCTTTGCTCAGCTCCTGAGATACAGTCAGCATCGTTGGATCATCAGTCAACTGCAGTACAAAAAAAATATCGAAAGAAGTGTGCGTAGACAAGAAGTAAGCGCTAGGTGAGGTAGTGTGAAGCCTTCAGGTAGGGAGGAGCTGCTGTCCTCACCTGAAGCTCTGCATGATGAACCTGGGCGGCTGCTGTGGCCACCTGATCCTCCAGATCGGCCAGCTCTGATTCTGCAGTAACACTGTTGATCTTGCGTGCGGCGTCCTCTAGGTTGGTCAGCTGCCCCTCCAGCCCATACACTGTGCCGGCTGTCAAGTACACCTGCAGGGCCAAGGCAGGGAGAGGTGTCAGTCATTTCTGTTTTGTGGGCACAGAGGTTTGAGCAGACTATGTCTTCCATGAGGCCTCTGAGCTTCCCTCCTTGCTAACCCACTACAAGCAGACTTACTTAGCAGAAGAAAACCACAGGGGAATAATCTAAAAACACACATCCACAAAGAGAAGGGAGGCATGAGGTGACTGCACTCCAAATTTCATAGGTGCTACAATTTTATTCCAAAACAGATTTGTTCCAGATTCATCAGCAAAGAAAAGAAAGCTGAAAAGTTTGCTTTTTTATTTTTTGGTATGCAACTGCATAACAAAAACCCTGAAGTCTACAAGGGCAAGTAAACAGATCACACCTCATATAAAGCTGTGTTTACTGAAACATGCGTAATGCCTTCTGGCAATCAAAACTGTGTAAGAATAACTGTTCAGCAGCATATGGTTATTAACTTACAGAGTAACTGTGCTTACATGTACAACACAGTTTTCCATCCCATCCTGCTCTCACTGAAATATAAGCAGCCAAAACCTTCCCATCCCCTGACCCTATGGAGTGACTCTGTGGAGGGCCAATAGACTTCTCTGGGCCACATAAGAGAGGATAACAGACTTGATCATTTAAAGATCTTCCCTAAAAAACAAACAATTTTTAACATTTTAGATCCACTTGCGATACATCTGAAAACTGCAGGTAAAAGTTTCATTTCCCATTCAGCTCCTCAGAGCAATAATTCATGACACACTGTGTTTTATGTGTTTATTTCACAAAGAAATCTAAAGTATGCGACCAGATGGAGGCCTCTGGTTTATAGAAAGGGTAATTTTCAAGCATTAGCTTTTGACATCTGTGCTTAAAATTGTGCAGACCCATGCAAAAATACTGCACTTTCTGCCTATGTATTATTAGCCAACAAATATTCAAATAATTTCTGGCTGTGGTGTAACTTTATAAATCAAAAGTCGTGGAGAATGACTAGATTGAGATTTAAGTAAGTGTTTACTTTTCAATATTTTTTTATCTTATTATTGTTTCGTAATTGCTTGCAATACAATTTTTTTCCTTTGTATCAGCTGTTTCAAAGCATAAATGTATATACATTTTTTTTTCATGTATGTGACTTTGCTAAGAAACAAATTCACTACATCTTGTATGAACTGCATCTTGTAAGACCACAGTCTAACCGCAGGCATGAAATCTTTGAAAAATGTACCTAAAACAAGTAAGTGATCTCATTTAATGTCTTTGCTGAAGTACTTGGTGGGCTGTAAAGTTAACACACTGATTTAAATAGAAATGCTTCTACTTTTGTGGGTTTTAATTATTCTATCAATTCATTTAAATGATACATCTTTGTGGTGCTACATACCACAGCCACTTCAGATTAAAAGGTGATTTTAAAAGTATCTCTATCATGTCTGAAAACTCAGAGAAAGAAGAAAAGGAACATTATGAACAGAAACATCTTTAGAAAGTTAAAGAAAAGAAGCATTTAAATGCTGTGCCACAATTCTCTGCACAATAAGTTGTACTTTTCAAGAGGGAAAAAAATCTAAAGAAAATAGGACTGATAGAAAAACATGGTAAGGGAAGTTCATCACTGTTTTTGTAACTCAATCACCGCCTACATTTGTTAAATTTTAATTTTATTGAAAATTTTCCAGCTAGATCTAAATAAAAGATTTTTTCTAAAGAATATTCCCTTTACCTGAACAACTGTTGTGCTTCCAAACAGGAACAGGGTACTTGAAGGTCTCCACTAAATTATGCTGTTATGCACACATTCACCTTCAGATTGTGGAGACTTATTTTGCTACCATTTAGCTATGCACAGCTTCCACTAAAACCCACCCGAGCTTCTTCTGGTACAGATGGCCCTGCATTCTCCCCACTGGTGCATGCACAGTCCCCAAAATGCTACAGGGAGCAAAAATGAGCAAGTGTCTATATGTACCAAGATCCTCTTCCAAAACTTGCTGCAAAGAGGATGTGCTGCATGCAGATATGCCCCCAGCTGCACTGGGAAAAGTTATGGATTCCTGGATTTTGAAAGGCTCTTTAACTCTGCTATGGAGTGTGGTGGTGAAACTTTGAAACCACGAAGTTTTGCCATCTACTTCAAATCCTGTGTGGGGCAGAGAAAGATGTAGTGTGGGGACACAGCAAAGTTGAACTGGATACCTTTTGAATTCTGCTGGGAATTGAGAGAAGCTGAACCAGGGATATGCTGCAAGGAGGGCAATGCTATCGCAAGAAATGCTCTGCCTCAGTGCTCAGTCTCTATGTAGCAAGAAATGCTCGGTCTGAATGAGTGACTACGGGCCACGGTGCCTAGGATGCCAAAGCTCCACAAGGATGGGAGAGACTGTCAGAGTGTAACTGGGGGAAAAACGCACCTGAGATAGTTTATAACACAGTTCTCCACAGAAAAAATGTGGGAGGAACTCTCCCCAAATTGCTCTCTGTCCTCCTGAGGAATTTCTTAGTTTTTGTAAAGACATGATCCAGTCTAGACTTGCATTTTCGTTCTGCGTTCACTCTCCTGACAAATGCATTCTGTGGTGTGTGGAGCTAGGATGCTTCAGCATTTCACAGGGGAGAAAATATCCATCTACTTACTTCTATTATTCTGAAAAAAATTCATCAAACTCAACTAGAATTTGTTGTAGGGGTATGTCTGTAATGTAAGAATGAAATGGCTATCATGGTAGGTGGCATGAGGAAGGTACTTTGCTCGCAACAAGTTATACCCTTCTCCGGGCACTAGAGCAGCAACTCCTATGGGAAGCCTTTACCATTCCACAGAGGACCTGAGCTGCCATGCATCCAGTGTCTCCTTGACACATCCTCCTGTCCTGCCCTCCCAGCCCCATTGGGGAGGACTCCTAAGCCTATTTTGCTTGTTTGTTTCCAGTTCCCCTCCCAGGGAGGAGCTGGGAGCATGGCTGCCACACGAAAAGCTCCATGGCAGGGCAGGCTCAGATGGCTGCGGTGCTTCATGTTGGAAGGCAGGAGATGCTAGCAACCGGGACAATGTGTGGGAGTGAGAAGGAGCAGGAGCACCTCAGCTGGCACAGTGGGATGCCTGGGAAGGCTGAGCAGAGGTGGGAAGGAGAGGTCTGGGGGTCAGGTTATGATCGGGAGCTGGCTGGGGAGGAGTGAAAGTGCTCTAGGGTGGGTTGGAGGGCATCCTGGTGGGGTGGGCAGGGGAAAAGGCCTGCAATGGAAAAGGTTTGGCAGCAGACGGGGCTAGGAGGGGTAGGATCTAGTTTGGGAACCTCCAAACTGAAGTATGGCTGGGAGATTTGAGCTCCAAAAGGTGTGATGAGAGGGACTGGGGAGTTGTGGGATGGGTGGGAGGGCTCTGGAGTAGGACAGACGCAGTGGCAAGAGTGGCTGGCATTGCCATGAATTATCGCTCCCTCAGGCCCTAGACTGGGGCTGTTGTGGAAGTGCATTTCTGTGAAGAAAAGTGATGTTATCCCCCAAGAAGAGATTCTGTCTTTGAAATTTTTCCAGAGGCTAAAGGAAACCAGGATCTATTTTTCTTAATTGATCAGGATGTTATAATGGGACAACCCAGATTCCTACGAGATCTTTAAAAGCTCCTAATGAAGGGAAAAATCACTGAAATGTAATCAGTTAAATGTGGGAAGAAGAAAAAATTGAAAGTTACAAGTGTACCAACTCCATTAAGTGGACACATAAAAATTTCCAATAAGTAGTGACTTCCCTCTGTGATTCAGCATTACACTTTTCCTTGCAGATAACAAGTACTCATGAAAAAGGATGGGTGATTCAGATGTGGCCGAACAGAAATGTTTGTTTAATTGGGCTTCACCAGCCTGCTCTTTTTAACAGTGCAGCAGACAGCTCCAGCTCCCTGGGTGCTCAGTGCAGTATGCTGGGGAAGCGTAGGTGGAGGAAGAGCTCCACCACTTCTCTCTGGGACTGGGACTGAGGACATGCTTTCCCTACCTGTCCTTACAGTAGTGAGACTGTGCTGGGACTCGGAGGTGTGTGGTGTTAGCAAGGCATGGCACAGACACAGGTTTGGACGGCTAACTTTTGAGATAGGGATTCTAAAATTATAAAACCCAACACATCCAACTCTCCCTCTCCCCAAAATGTTTTAAAGTACACATTAACAAAAAAAAAAACCCAACAACACAGCTGAGTACCCCTTTGAAATAGGATTTTTTTTGTTTTGTTTGTGTATTTAATAACCCAAAATTAATTCTGAACATCCACTGATACTGCCTATGCACTTTCCCTTTCCAGTTGGCACACACACAGTTACACTCATTCATACACGTGATGACACTTTCACACACTGATCCGTGTTCTTACGTTCTCTTCCAGTGTGGTGAGCTGTTCATCGAGTCTGACGGGGTCTGTCCCCAGTGGGAACGTCCCTCTTCCTCTATCCTGAACATCAGCTGGGAAATCGGAGGGACCGGTGGATTCTGCTATCAGTTCTTCTGTGGCATTGATGACTTTCAGGACCTCTGTAGATATGTTGCAGAGAGAGACAGCAGAGTACTTCTGTTTTGTTACAAGAGTAGACAGAAAACAACAGAATTAAATTAGCACAGAGGGGTAATATGTAAAATCACCTCGCTAACAGCTGTAGCTTTAGCCATGCTAAACCAATGTACCTGTCTCACTGCTGTGAACAGACACAAGAACTATATGATGAAATTGGAACCTACTTCTCGTTTTCTCCCTCACTTTTTCACATATGCACACTGATAAAGCATGCAAAATAACATACACAAGCAATTCTTCCACAACACAATTTCTACTGGAGCGATGATCCAAATCTTATCCCTAAGGAGCATACAAATACCCAGCTTTAAAATCCAAGTGAGACAGATAAGGCTGTTTTTGCAATACTGTTTTAAACCGGTTTTAAAACACAATCTGCCTTTTTGGGTACTAGCAAACTGATGTGGAATCATCTGCCTCCATATTCACAGGAGCTATCGCACTGCAGCCACAAACTGGGGAGAGCAACCTTCAGTGGCCCCATCAAGATGGCAGTTTACAAAGATGTTTGCTATGAATTATATGATAGCCTTCCCAAAAAAAGGTTGAGCTAGAAGCATGTGAACACTTGTATCCTGACTTTTTTAAAGTTAAATTTACCCTTTAAAAAAGTATTTATGAAATTAGTTATATCAAATACCAAGGAAAAGCATGCAGATTTTTCCATGTTTGTTTGTTGGTTTTTTGTTTTTTTTTTTTAACCAACTCTAAAACTTTTCATCAGTGTTCCTGATTTGTAATTTGTAATTAACTGTCCTGATTCTGATGATTCTCACACAGCTTTAGGCTCCACAACTCCTCTGATGACAATAAAATTTCACCTGTTGTAGCCTCAGGCATCAAGCTCAACATCCAAACTATACGGCTTGGAGACTGAGCCAAAGCTTGTTAAAGCCAAATACTGTCACTGAACTTATGTGCAACACCTTTAGTGTCTCTTTGCCTAAAAGAAAGTGTAGGAAGTTTAAACCTACATTTAATACATTCCTCAAATCTGCAAATACTTATGCATGTGAATTAGGGGCCATCTGTAAATTTTTCCACATACAAAATATCTGAGGATCAAAACTGAGGAAATAATCTTTGGATTCTATATAGTAAATTCTATAGTACAGAAAAGTATAACTGATTAAAAATGTCTATGTGTTATGTAAACACAGTATTAAACAATACGTCAAGCTGGCCTCCTCGGTGGGATATGGGAGATAGAATGTTCTTTGCTTCACACAAATGCTGCTGGGTTTAACTAGAAAACCTCTTATTCTCTCTTTCCTGTAATTAGCTGTTCATTTTTATGTTAGGTAAGACTTTTACTGAAAAACTGCTTTTTTAGCAGTGTGTGCTCAATTGTTCTGTATCAATATATTAAGGTATCTTTAGCACTGTTACTTCTCTAAATTACAAGAAATAATTAGATACATGAGATTAAAGAGAAGGAGAACAAAGCAAATACAGTATGCTACAGCACACAGATCTTTAGCTTGTTAGGACAGCCAACACAGCCCCAAACAAGCAGGCCTAGGACTCTCTTACTGAGAACAAATACTTGAACCCCATAAATAGCCTACTTTTTTTTTCCATTTATTTTCACAAGTGCCAATTAGGTTAAAAACAGATCAATAATTTTATAGGACAGAAGAAGAAATCAATGTTACTTTGTTTTACTATTTGCTTTTACAAGTACCTAATTCTTTTTCTATTCTATGAGTGGTGAGCAAAAAAGGAAAAAGGTCAGGCACTACACTTTCTTCATCGTCTTCACTGACGCATGCTCTCCATTTCAAGAACTGTAGCCTCACTTCAGGGTTCATTATTTCTTAAATTTTTTATTATCCTTTGTAGCTAATGATGGATTTCCAAAAAGGATTAAATTAAATTAGAAAACAGTGTTCTTATATCAGAATTGGAGAATCCATATTGGCATTTATTACAGAACAATTACTGCCAAACAGGTTTTTTTTTTGTTTGTTTTTGTTTCCCTGGTAAAGTGTTCTGTGACAGGAAGCTTTATGAAATCAAGATTTTGAGTAAAACACCCTACCTTCTCAATAGGTAATGGATAGTGGAAGAAAAGTTCAATGAGTAAGAAATGTGATTTTTAGCTTTTCTAGAATAATTTTCAGGTAAGTTCTTAGTGGTAGATGCTGTTTGCCTTTTAAAACCAAAGATTTGCTTCACATTAAATGTTGCACAAGGCAGTTAGATAAATGTTCATAAAATTTTTGTATCAATGAACATACCTCAGTCCTAGCCTGCAGGTATCTAGATAGAGGAGTCACAACATTAAAGTTTTTCTTTAAGCTTGTGAAACATCTGCTTTTATCATAAAACAAGGATACAGCACTAGAGTTTAAACACTGTAAATACAGGGCAAAAGTGATTTTCCTTTGAATATATCTGAAGAGTAGACATCCCAAAACTTCAGAGCACAAGCAGTATTTCAATGTATTTAAATATAAACTTTGTGAAAGCTTTCTGCTAAAGGATATTTAGAACTCTGCTTTGCCCCGGGTTGCATTTTACCGAGAAGTATGAAGAGATTAATGTCTGCCCAAGGGAGGCATAAAATTAACATGTGGGGAGTTCAAGGGTTCTCAAATTGGAAAAACTGGATATGCGCGCAATGGTTGTGCATATGTTATTATCTCTTTTTTTGAGGAACTGTCAAAAACTATTAAAACAACTCATGTTCCAAAATGGCCAATTTGCAAATCTAGTGGGTTACTCTAGATATAATCATTTAACATATGTAAGGAAAAAGAAACAAAGAAAGGAGGGGAAAAAAAAAAGAAAAAAAAAAGAAGAAAAAGTGTCTTGGAGTTTTAGTGCTTCACAATCTTGTCCCCTCCCCAACCACTCACGTCAAACTTAGAAGTTACTGGGTTCTATAAAAATCACCTAAAATTCACAGACACATGCACACCAAGATCATCCTGGCAGGTGGACATTTCAAATTGCTCTAAAGACCTCTTGGCTGTCTAATTTATCTTGGCCTTGCAGGAAAGGTCATTGTTAACACCTGTAAAGGATTCAAAGAGACAGCTATCGTGCCATGATGAAGTCCCTCCCATCAGTCTTGTCAAGCAAGTGAAAGAGCTAATACGGATGTGATAGATGCAGAAAGCAATCTCTATTAGAAACTCCTAGCACAGAAAAGCTAAGTGCAACCATTCATCTCAAAACAGTGGGATGCATTCTGATTTCAGATGTGCTTCCCTACTTCTGGATTAACACCACCCCTCCCAAATGAAATTGATGCAGCTGATCCAAATTTGAATTAACTGGTTATGAGAATATATTTTTTTTTTTTACTGAATTTGAGATTAAGATGTTAATGGAATGAAGAAAACCTGCATTTATCCTTTTTATCATAATTAATGTCCATGCTGACAAATACATTAAAGATACAGTCAAAAGAAGATGCTCAGTTTCCCAAGTTCTTTGTGGAAGAGTTTTCAAACCAATGAAATACTTTAAAAGTGTGTGTGACCACATATACATGTATGTAGGCCTGCATGTATTGAATATAACAAATAGCATCTTGTAAAACTCCTTTACTGTCATCTCTATGTGTGGTTGGACAGATGGAATGGATTCCTGTTTTGCTGAAGATAATGTTTCAGCGGTCTAAGCCAGCTCTTGCTGGCTGTTAGCCATTCCCCTATCTTCTGCTGCCTCTTTCTTTTCCCTGCTGATGCTGCAGATATTTCCTTTGTTTTTTAACTTAAGCATGCTACACTGGAAGCTGCTTTATAGAACAGTATTTACATCCTTGCACAAGGTAATGGAAGTAAGGCAGGATGATAAAACTGAAGCAACGTAAGTGTCCAAACTGCTGAGAGTAGGTGAGTGTTAAGTCCTTATATGCATCTCAGCAGCCTATGACACCTCCACATTGTTTCCTTTGCATGAAAATTATTGCTTTCCTTTTTAATACTCCTAAAGTAGTTAAGTTCTCCATCATTTAAACTGATTTTTTCTCCATGATGTACTCAGCCATTAGCATTTCCTCTTTTTTGCTTCTATGATGTTATGGCATCATTAGGCTTTATTAAACTGGCATGGAAGGCAGTGACATACAATTCAATAGAGGATAGTTGCCATCAACAGTTAGATCAAGAAATAGAGCAAGGGAAGCTTGCAGCCCTGGCAGTATTGACCGCGTCCATGATGACTTGTAGTGCAATAATTTTTAACTCTGGACTCAAGCCATTCTATCACACTCCCAGCCGCACACCCATTTCTCAGTCAACATTCTCATTTTTTGGTAAGGAGTTGAGGAGGGCTAGGGAGAAGACAAGTTTTGCTTTGCCACTGGTTGATTAATCTTTTCAGAGTAACCTGACTGAACCCAAACTTGATTAAAACAAAACCAAACTCTAAACCTGCCTTCTCATCTCCCCACTCTGTGGGAGTTCATTGTACAGCTTTGAGAAGGCCTGAAAAAGCCCACCAGAAGTCCATCTCCTTCACAGGCAAGCAAAATTTGGGACACTGGCCAAGTCACCATGTGGGAGGAACAGAGCCATCAATGCCCAACCATCAATGGCAGTCATCAACCCCAACATTCAAAAAATCTTTTATCCTAAAAGTGAGCCCTAATCACTCATTACCACAAAGACTAGGAAAGAAAGCTAAAATTTACCTTGATATCTGACGGAAGACAGGTATACTATGACAAAGTATTGTACTAAGGAATTACTATTCTGTGCAAGTTTAAGACTTCCTCCCTTGGCCTTAACATCCATACCTTCATTTATGGGCAGTCATGTGAAAAAAGAAAGCTAAATGATCTTACAGACTGAGCTATTGTTCTCCTGACATTATCCAAAGTATGACACAAAAATATTGTCTCTCTTTTTGATTCTGGATATTAGATCTTTACTAATTAATTCAACCCACTGTCCTAATGTAGTTACGAATGTTATTCCTAATAATTTGTAATGCCTCATTTCTAGAGACAAGTTGCCTATAATCATGAGAATGGAAGTTATTTTCCAAGAAGTGAAATATTATGGTCCAAGTTGGAAATGGAAATAGTTTCTTAATCTTAAAATTCTGTAAGAATATCTATAATGGACAGAGGCTGATGATATTACACAAATGGAAAAACATTTTTTTCTTTAATATCATCCTTAATATTTTTTACTAAAGAAAGCCAAGATGATTAAAAGGTGATTAAAATTCATAGCATAAAATTTAACTCTGAGAGTAAGGAAAAAAGAAAAAGCTGATAGGAGGAGAGTTTTGCTGAATTAAGCACCAACTTTTGACACAAAGAAGTGATTATTCTTTTATGACTGAGAGAATGCTACAGAATTAATTTGTTTACCACTAAATATGACATACTAAAAACTGCATGTATTTTAAAATATGAGATAAGCATATTTTGGCTCAGGAAATAAAATGAAAATCTGTTTTAATATCTGATTCTCATAAGCTGAGACTCAGAATATGAAACCTCTTTCCATCTAGACAAATTATAAACAATAGACACTAGCAGCAATGTAAGAAAGTGCCTACTCACTGTGTACAATCTCTACAATGAATTAAGGGTTTTGTTTATTTTTTAAATTGGGAGCTTAGAAAGGTTTTTGAAGACCATTATGGTCAGAAACTGCTAAAAATCTTATTGCTGAAATAAAATTTTAACTTTTTTTTCCTTCCAAATTTGTTAAAATAGCTCTGTACCTGAGAATAGGAAGATCATACACCTTATCTTTGTCTTCTGTTCTTCTTTATCAATAAAACCAAATTCTCACCACAAAGCCAAATAAGAGAGCCAGTCTGCCCCACATGTCTACTTTATACTCATCACTTCCATAATAACACAGGGCTGGCTGTGATTATAAAATAATTTTTGGCCAAAAGGTATAATTTTTCAGGCCTGATATTTACAGGAAAATATTTTGAGTTTGAGAATTTTGCTTGGGAAATGTGGAAACCCTCAATATCACTTCATAGCATCTCTTACACAGTAAGAGATGTAAGAAGACACAGACAAAACAAAGCATTCTCACCTGCTCCAATACAGTGGATAAAAACTGCAACTTTAAATGAAGATCAAAAGCCTTTTGTTTTTCCTAGATAGTGGGAAAGCAGTTAAATAAAAAGGCAGAAAAGTTACGTTAACAGTTACAGAGGTTAACATTTATATAGGTTCAGATTTAGTGAGAACTTTAGGATGATTAGCAAGGATAAAGAAAATAGCAAATGCAAAATATAATAAAATTTAATTTTACAATTGCTAAAATTTTTTAAATAAAACAATGCCTAATTTATTTTTGTTTGTGGGATTTAGAATAACAGATCTCATTAAGATAGATCTTGCAAATGACACAGCATTTTTAATAACATGAAACAGATGGGAAATACTGATTTCCACCATCACAAAAGATGTGGCACTAGCAATAGAAAAATAATTTTGCAGCAGTGTTAAGAAAAAGAAAAGCGAGCTATCTTCAATTTTTTGGTCTACACAATTGCAATTTCAACACTGTGCATGTTTCTAGTTTAAAAAGGGTCTGTACCTCACTTACGCCATAGTCAGTTACTCTTGGGCTGAGTTAAGACACCTTGTGCCACATCACTTCCTATTGTTTGCTGCTGTCTCTCTGCTGTACTTTACTGTCCCAAAATGAACAAATAAACTCCTTCATACTACCACTCTCCAGTGTCAAATCACAGGCTTACCTTAATCCCCCTAATTTAGTTAGGTCTACTTAAACTAAACTGACTGCTTTTGCCTTGAAGTAATGACACAACCACAGTTACCCTGTTGGCTGTGCTGTGAAAGAAGTATCATCCAGTTGAGGAGCAGCGTTTGCCTTAAACTCTTCCAGCTAGATCTGAAAAAGCTCATCTGTCACTGACAAGTCTCTGGGCTGCTTAAAAAAGAAGACAAGAAAATAGTAAATTTTTTGTTAGTCTATTTTCCCCCCATTTAGTTCCAACAGTTTACACTAATCTTCACTGACTTTCTATAGAATCATAGAATCTTAAGGATGGAAAAGACCTCCAAGAGCATCAACTCCAACCATCAGCCTAACACCACCATGTCCACTAAACCATGTCCTCTAGTGCCACATCTACCCGGCTCTTTGAACACCACCAAGGATGGTAACTCCACTACTTGCTCGGGCAGCCTGTTCCAGTGCCTGACCACTCTTCCAGTAAAGAAGTGTTTCCTAATATCCAACCTAAACCTCCCGTGCTGCAACTTGAGGCCATTTCCTCTTGTCCTCTTGTCCTATCACAAGTTATTTGTGAAAAGAGACCAACACCCACCTCCCTACAACCTCCTTTCAGGACCAATGAGGTCTCCCCTCAGCCTCCTCTTCTCCAGACTAAACAATCCCCGTTCCCTCAGCCGCTCCTCATAAGTCTTGTGCTCCAGACCCCTCACCAGCTTCATTGCCCTTCTCTGGACACGCTCCAGCAACTCAACATCCTTCTTGTAGTGAGGGACCCAAAACTGCACACAGTATTCAAGGTGCAGCCTCACCAGTGCCGAGTACAATCACTTCCCTAGTCCTGCTGGCCACACTGTTCCTGATGCAAGCCAGAATGCTGTTGGCATTCTTGGTCACCTGGGCACACTGCTGGCTCATGTTCACCCAGCTGTCTACCAGCACCCCCTTTCCGCTGGGCAGCTTTCCAGCCACTCTTCCCCAAGCTCATAGCATTGCATGGGCTTTTACATTTTCTTTCTAAGTAAATAATTATTTGGTGATCAAATGACTGAAGGAGATTCACATTGCATGCATGCTGGCCAGAGCTGGCTTGGGCATGCATGCACATAAGTATCAAAGCTGAGACTATGAGAATCGTATTTACAAAGGTGCTGCATCCTCCATGTGAAGCCAGCTGAAACCTCACCCATTCTGTACTTCTCCAGGTAAATTCAACTGGGCTTTGACTCAGTTGCTTTAACACAGGCAGACAAGGTGCAATTTGAAACAGCTTGAAAATCTGAGGATTTTCAAACAACACTGTCAGATATGACATGGACCGGGAAGATGCCTATTTTCTCTGGACTAGCAGTTGAAGGCTCTGTGGGATACCCTCGGGCATCTCAGATGGACTATCTATATCCATACTTACGCAACTGTATTGAGCCCAGAAAGTGTCAGAATTGGTCACTGCCCACATTTTAGAAATGTTTTAAAAATTAACATTTATAGTATCAAAGCAACTATACTTGTTGAAATGAGAGACTCAGATTTTGACAAAATAAACTTAGGATCAACTTAATTTTCCATAGTAAAGACCAATAAATAATAGTAGATACATGGGAAAAATCTCTTGAATAGGATTTTTGTCCAGCAAACTATTTAATCCTCTGTTTAAAACTGAACATATACTTGACTGATTTGCTGAATTGAGAACACTAAACTGTGCATCCATTAGTCCAATGTGAAGATTAAAGTCTCATACGTCTTTTAGAAGAAAAAGACACTGTTTTGCCTTCCTTAACTAAAATCTCTTTTCTCTACTGTCATTCAAAATCCTATGTATAGATTAGCTGCAGTTCATAAACCTTAAAGATCACATTTTACAATGCTACCCACATTCAGTTTTCAGTCCACTTTGGAAGACTGCCCAGATAATTAAAATTGTAATAAAAGCCACGATCCACCAAAACACAGAAATTATTCTGAGCAACTTGCATACCAAAAATGTGAAACACAGACACACAAATACCTTCTGAGTTGTTAACCCAGGAAGATATCATTGTATTACACCGTTCAGTTTTATTAGCATAGTAGTAACAGCGTAGTAAAGCTACTATGCTTACGCTATTATATTTTCTTGCTTAAGTGAGCCATGGGGTTCTGACTCCTAAAAGAACTTTACTCAGTCATTTCTAAAGCCTTCAGGCATATGAAGCTGGATGGCAGTTTCCTATTAACCCCTGCCTGGACCAACACACCAACCAAAATACCTAGCAGTTCCTCAGTAACATTTTCAGTTCAGGGAGTTGCATCACAAAAACTACTACATCATTCTGTGAGGACAGTGCATGCACCAGGACAAACGATTAACGGGAGCCCAGCCACCAGGAGACAGCGGCTCTCTCTCATTACTATAGCACTGCTGTTACAACATCGCAGCCATCCCTACTGTGATGCTTTAACAGATTTGTGATACGCAGGAGGGATTCACTGCCATGTGCACGTCCAGTGCCATTCCATCAAGGCCGTGAGCATATTTCTCCCCAGTGACCAAGTTCCGTGAGACCTCCCTTGCCTCACCTCCTTTACTGAGCCCTGGCCACTCTCTCCAAGGCCAGCTGCAGGCATAGCCACCACACACACCACAGCAGGGAGCTGACTGCCTCTTCTGCTGTGGTAACATGTGCCCACATCCATAACTACTGGCTATTCCTCTTGCTAAAGAGAGATGCCACACAGATTTTCTATCAAGTGTCAATCTCATTATACCAGTAGTTGAAAAGTGCTACTTTACCTGGTGAAAAATGTAAGATGTATTCTCTCAAAACAAAGAATATAGGCTTCTGGCACAAGCAGACATGAAGATGATGCTTGTAGTACATACTTCCCTGTAAATAAAGCTTTATGAAACCTAAGATGAATAAAATGTTTCCAGAGAATGAAGGCATAAATATTTTATGGAAAGAATATTTATGCTGTTATTCATACTGTCGAGGAACTTGGGAGGTTTCACTAAGGGAATAGGATCCCACTGTGCTACTTAACAAACTTACAGGCTGTCATTCAGAAAAGGGCTCTTGTGTGCCTAGTCATGTAATAATGTCAACAGAAAACAGCAGGATTTAAACAATGTTACTAAGCCTTGCTTGTAAGATTCTCTGAACAGAAGTAAATGCATAAAAAGATTAAAAGAAATTCCTCAAGCACACAGCACATTCCATCAACGCTAAGAGGAGAGAAACTCAAATTTACTACTGAGGTTTAATCACCTGCTTATTTGCATATCTTAAGCAAGGAGGAGTACAAAGTAGAAGGAGACAAAAGGTAAGGTTTTAACAACTATTTCAGCTTCTGTGCAACGTGGGGCAATTTGCAAAAATGGCAGAGGCTATTCTGTTTCTTAAACAGTATTTCCATAGTCTTTGATAGACTGGTCACAGTGATAGACTGCACTCAAAGTGCAGTCTCATTAGGCACTGCTGAAATTGCATTCTTAGAATGTAATTCTGGGATATACCATAAAATGTAGACCCAGCCTATTCATCTTCATGAAAGCATTAAAAGAGAAGGAGAGAAGATAGAGGAGAGCAAGAGATAAATACAACCCATTTATCATGCTTGCCGCTCTCAGGATCAGTATTATTAAGATACTTCCCCAAGGGGATTTACCTTTTGCTTTTTTTTAGATATTTGGTTTGAGTTTGCGGGGGGTGAAGCAAAAAAAAAAAAGAAAAAAAAAGAACAAGGCAGAAAAGAACGGTGCAAATCACTGTGCTAGTACAAGATGCCTCCCTAATACAACAGTGCCACAATGTGATTTTTGGTTTGTTCACACTTGAATTCTACAGGGGCTGAAGGCTACCTCTGGCCTGAGCACAGAGGACTCCATGGCCTTTCATTGCACTACTGAGATGTGTAGGCTTTCCAGAGGTCTGCATATCCCTGAAAGACCATGAACTACTTCTGCAGGTTAAAAAGCACAGAACAAGCCTGCTGTAGGATTATGTTTGTTTTAGAGAGCTGTGAATCTCCACAAGACCATTTCAGGCAATCACAAACTTAGAAATGTTGAAAATGTTTGTGCTGAAGATCTAAGAGGATTTAAGTCTAAGGCATAAAATTAACTTGCATTAATTAATACCTACCTAAATCCTCAAGTATCCCACAGGATCTAAGTAATTAACTCAACGGTCAGCATTTTCAAACTTGTATCTAAAGGCAGACATACAACTCAAGAGCTTAGCTCGAGATAACAACTGAGAACACATAAATGCCCATCTTCAGTTAATTCCCCACTCAAGACGTGTCAATTCTTGCTATTGCTACAGATCTGAACATACTAAATACCCTTTTTAAAGCATCAGCTCAACATGTGATTATATGAGATTCCCACCTTCCATTAAAAATAGAAGTCCAGATTTTGAAAGGTGCTGACATGTCAGATTTTCATGAGCACCAGGTACTTAATTTCCAATGATTCAATGAACAATACATGTTTTTTTAAATCTTAGTCTATGGTCACATGTACTGTAACTAGAAATTCCCTGTGATTTAAGCTTGCTAATGTGTTCCAGAATAAGCTTGAGAATAGAAGACTAAAGGCTAACAAAGGCAAGCAAAATGGCTAAAATATAAGCGAGATGGCTAAAACACAATATTTAATTTGTGTTCAGGAGCTCAAAGCAGATTGTAGGCACTTGAGCTCTCATTTCAATGGCCCAGAATTAGTGCTTCTGTATGTTTCATTTGAAACTCGATGCCCAGGTCAGAAGTCTGGGTCTCTTGTCAAGTTAAGTGTCAGTCAGAAAGATCTTTAATTCCCTACATAGGCAATCTCTAAAAATCAGGCTTCTTAGAGACAGCATATTGGGACATCTGGCTTTTAAGGCATCTAAAAATACTGGTTCCCTGCAAATATGTTTTCTATGCTGAGACACTGAGACATATCATCTACTCAAATTCATTGCGTGTTTTAGGAGTTTAGCTAGGTCTTTGTATTTTAGGTTACCATAGCCACAACTGGTACTATACACCGTCACCTTCAGTATTTCATTGTAAGATGCTGGTCAGCCACCTTTCCAAAGAGAAGGCACACGTCAGAAGATTTTAAATCACCTTTAAGGACAACTGTCAAGAATAAGAATGAAAGCAAGCCTGCTTGTTTCTCTACAGCTGAAGCAATTTCCACTATCAATTCTGCTGAAGTCATGACCATGAATAGTACTGGGATATTTTGGTTTCTTTATAATGGACAGGAAGAATATATACTGTGACCATGAATGACTGAAACTTTTTTTTCCATCCAAAACCAATAACTAATTAGGAACTCCAAGCATTCTCTTTTTTTGCTGAACATGGTATGTCTCTTATTCTTTTAAACTCAAGGAAATTTTACTGAGAAAAAAAAATTAATCTTTGCATTATTTTAAATAACTGACATAAAACTGTTAAAGAAATGATAAAATTAGAGGAGGAAAAACCAACTAATATTACTTTTCAGATGCACGCAGATGAATAAATACACTACAAAACATACACTTGCCATTTTCAGTGCTCAGTTCACCATATAGGAGCATTTCAGAAAGTCTTATTCATAGCCTTTAATTCTGGGCTTTAATTGCATCATGTTATACCCTAACTAGTCTATATATCCTGTTGAAGGACCTCCATGGAGATTGTCTAGTTCAACCCTTCTGCTCAAAACAGAGTAAACTAGATCAGGTTGCCCAGGGCTGTGTCCAGTCAAATTCTGACTATCTCCAAGGACATAGACTCTACAATGTCTCTGGGAAACCTATTCCAGCATTTGACCACCCTCACAGTGAAAAAGCTTTTTATGTTTAAATGGATTTTGAGTCTCTGATAGCAACCCTTTCAGCACAGCAATTCATGCAATTTTCAATCCATCTCACTGTCTACTTATCCGGTCCTTACTAGCTCAATCTGCCTGTGAGGATGTTACGTGAGACAGTGTTGAAAGCCTTGGTAAAGGCGAAATAAACAATATTCAGTGCTCTGAATGCCTCAGATTACCATGATCTTTCAAAGATAAACAAGAATGGCCTCACAATGACAAGGGCCAGTTACCTCATCTCTTGTAAGCACATCTCTATCAGGTGCCATGCACATGTGTATGTCCCATTTGCTGAAATATTTGCTAACTTGATTCTCTTCTACCAAGGGTAAGTCTTCACTGCTCCAGATTCTCCCATAGGTCTCAGGGTCCCAGGATTCTTGAGGGCAAATCTTACCCGTAAACTGAGGTGAAAACAATGTTGTGTAACTTAGCAATTTCTATGTCACTAGGTCACTGCAGTAGTGAACCTCA
This sequence comes from Tetrax tetrax, assembly GCA_009806455.1. Lineage (NCBI taxonomy): Eukaryota > Metazoa > Chordata > Aves > Otidiformes > Otididae > Tetrax > Tetrax tetrax. The sequence goes on along the minus strand of WHYT01017475.1, from coordinate 255,351 downwards.
CTTTCTCTCCTTTGCCTTTTGCTGCTGATGTAGAAGCCTTTCTTATTTCCCTTCATGTCGCTCACCAGATTCAAGTCCAGGTGGGCACTGGTTTTCCTGACACCATTTCTGCACACTTGGACAATGTCCTGTTGTCCACCTGGTTCACTTGATCCTGTGTCCACCTCCTGCTGTATTAGTTCTTTATATAATTTGAACAAAACACCTTTCAAATGATGAAGAATAAATTTCCTTTTTGTCCACATCTCCTGTCAAAGCTGAGCTGCTGTGCAGACAAGACCCCAAGAAGTAAGTCAAGACACACAGTAGACAAGAAAGAGCCTAAGGGGATCTAAGAGATAGGAGTGCTTGACTGGCAAGGGACAGTGCCAGGCTTCTACAGAACAAAATTCAAGCACACTACATGATCCGAAGAGAAATTCAGAGGTAGAAAGGGAAGAGAGCAGGTGATAAGTCCTGTGGAGTGACACTGAAAGCAGACATCTCGTTGTAAGGGTGAAATGGCACCAATGGAGTATTTCATACATTATCAGAACTGACACTGGATTTCAGTTTCACTAGAATATCACTACTCACAGAGGCCTATTAGCTGACAGAGTAACAGGGTTGGAAAGCTTCAAAGAAGAACAGAATATTCCAATAGAAAGGCAAAAGAAAAATCTAGGATATCAGAATGAACTACATGATACCAAAAAGAGGGGAGCAAACAAAAGGACTGAAAAAACCCATTTAAACCAGTTGGTTAGCAAGGATGAAAAAAAAAAACCTGGGTATGTTTTAAAACAAAAATGTATAAGCTGATCTCAGAGAGTATAAACTGAAATAATTACATTAATATCAGCCACTTAACAGGTTTACTGCAGAAGCTAAGTTCACCGATCTGAATTGATGCTGTAGGCTCACATGGAGGAACACACACCTTAACTAAAGTTTTACCTGCACAAGGGTTGCAAGCTCAGACCCAGTGTAAAGGACTTCGGGGTTTTTTTTAAGCAACTATATTTAATTTTCTAACCACAATGTTCTCTTTCTGGATTCTAACTTTTACAATACTGTCCTCACTCCTCTACAATGACCACTTACCTTCTTTAACTCTTCCTGAATACTTTTGCCATTTTCCTCTGAGGACAAACTCTCCTTCTGGTTTTCAGGGTCTGTTCTAGCTTCCGACTCTTGTTCTTCACCAGAAGACGTTTCCTTGTCACTCATTTTAGCAGCAAGCTGAAACAATCTGGATTTAAGCTCCTCTTCCATACCATCAGGCTTGACATTATGATGCTGATCCTCACTGCTTATATCTGTTTCTGATAAATCCTCAAAATCCTACAAATAAATTATAAGAACAGTATAATTACTGCATAGGTAGAGAAAGAAAAACAAACAGCTTCCTATAAAAGTATAGGTATGATCACTCTGCAGGGAAACTAGAAAGAAAGCACACTAAGCGTGCTCACAAGAAAATACCATGTCTCTTTACAGAGGAATACCAGCAAACCTGCACTCATTGGATTATATTTATCATTCCTGCTTACTTATATATTATGATAAAAGGAACTATAAAAATCATTATGTATCTGTGTGCAACTAACAAAATATGCCTAAACGGTATTTCTCATTCCCAGCACTGCACTGCCATCACGCTCATGCTTGGTGCAGACAAAGAAAGTAAAGTGTGGGAATGAAATAACTTGTGACCTGGCAGGCTGTTGTGGTTTAACCCCTGTCAGCAATCGAGTACCACACAGCCCTCACTCACCCTCCCTTTTCCCAGAACGATGGCGGAGAGAATTGGGAAGAAAGCAAAACTTGTGGGTTGAGATGAAGACAGTTTACTAAGATGGCAAAGGAAGATGACAATAATAATAAAATATAAGGATGATAAAATATACAAAATGAATCATGCACAATTTCTCACCACCCAACAACTCACTGACCAATACAGCCCATCTCGAGCAGCGATCACGGAAAGAAACTGAAAGTGATCCCGGAACAATCCTAAGCAGCAAGAGAGAAAGAGAGAGCTGCCCACTGGCCAACTCGCACTTACATACTGAGCATGATGCCTGTGGTATGGAATACTTCCTTTGGCCAATTTTTGTCAACTGTACTGGCTATACCCCTTCCAGCTTCTTGCACCTGCACATTAGCAAAACCTGGGAAGCTGAAAAAAGTCCTTGGTCTCTTTAGCAACAATTAACATCGGTGTATTATCAGCATTCTTCACATACCAGATCCTATACTAAATCCAAAATACAGCATCTACTGTGAAGAAAATTAGCTCCATCCCAGCTGAAACCAGGACACAGGGTGTCCAGCTTTCAGTTGAAAGTTGCACTTGAGTTCCCTGACTGCTTGGTCTTGAGCACCACCTGTGTTTTTTCTTAAAGACCACTGGAAACAAGTTTTGAAAAATCTCTCTTTTATTACATGGTGGTGCTTAAGATTTTCAGCTTTCCCAGTGATTATGCACACAGGTGGATCCTCTACAGTGACGATTATTTTCCAAATGCCAACCTCCTTGGAACAAGTTCAATCTTTAGGAGGCGTCTTCTTTTCTTACTCTTGGATCCTTAAAGGTGGGAAGTACTCAGAGGCTTCGTGTTAAGTACAGTGGGTGTTACAGACTCAAGCACCAGTCCCTTACTTTGGAGGCTGAACAGAAGAAAAGCAAATTCTTTTTCCAAGTCTGTTCAGCAGGGTGCCTGCTCAACATTTAATAATGGAGAAAGGGGGATATTTTTGTCAGCCCTTGCAAGAAATCTGAAAATATGTCACGGCTGTTCCAAAAACTAATGTCCAGATGCATACTAATTAATTTTCTGGATCTGTGCTACCTGATTAGTACCCAATTTCTGTTGATTTCCACTACAGTCCATGGAGAGAGACAGGCATGTCCAGAGCAACCTGCTCCAGCTATAGCGTTAACTGCCTTCTGGAAATGTTCTTCTCTCCCTCCTGACTGCTGAGGGAAAACTTTGAATAACTAGGCACTTCATTCAGTACGCCAGCCAAATGCATAAAGTAAGGTGGAATTAGGTGGTTTTAAAAGTGATGAATTCTTTGAAATGGAGCATAATCATGACAAAACCACCCAGAAGGAGGCTATAAAGAACGCAGCCTAGGACCCAGAAGTGGTAGACTCATTGCAGTGGGTCTAAGAGGATGACTTGGAGCAATTCTCAGATAGGAAATTATTCCTGTTTGCCTTAAGCTCTCCTAGCATGACAGGACCAGACACTGCTGGAGAGACTAAAAGCTGTGTTCTCTCTACCATTCATTTGGAAATACATAAACAGGAGATTTGCTTTGCATGGCTACTCTCTCTGCAGTCACAGAAGCAGTATTTATGGATGGATCAATTACTTCCCGTTCTCACAGGAAATGTTAACTCTGACAACACCTTCAAAACCCTACCCACCAGACTGCTCTGAATGGATTGACACATCATGTTCATAATGTCCATCCTCATCTCTCATGCAGTAAACCATGCTATAGTACGTAGCACTTTCACAGCTTTCTGAACAATTTTTGTCTGCAGTTATCTGTGAATCGATTACACAACTAAATTATTGCTTTATAGCTCACCTGTGCACTACCAGGATGCAGAAAGCCCTTTTGGAAGATCAGAATTTGAAAGTACATGATTAGCTATAATAGAAGGGGAACACAGGCTTATGTTGAAATTTATTCTTTTCCCAAACCATCAGCTTTTGCAGAATAAAAGCCTTTTCTGATAAATGAACTTCACAAATATTTAAAATAAGATCTAGAAAAGATTTCAAATCAGTGTCCTTCCACTTTAGTTTTACAATATGTTATAATATGCTTTTACGTGCATTTAGAAGACTGGTGTCATTTCACCTTTTTAATTAAAAATCTTTATTTATCATAATGGTGCTTCCTCAAATTGTAGCAAGAGATTTTTTTCAGACATATTCTGTGTGTCATTCAACAATTCATTACAACCCCAGCCCAACAATCTGGTGATGAAAAATACTCACGTATCGCTAAACCACTCTAAAAAAACCTGGAAGTTGTTGAATCAATCAGTTCATCAGTTTGTACAACCATAATTTATGGGATTTACAGGATAGAAAGCATAGGTAAACTGTGCACTTGTATTTTAGGAGACTACAGTTCAGTACAGATATGTCTCATTAAATCTGAGCTATTTACAGTTAGGTATCTAGTCTAAGTTAATTACTAGAATCCCTGTATACTTGAGTTACCTCAATTTATTTAATAGGTACCTCCAAAAACCTACTCTCATTTACCAAAACATGTCATTTAGCATTACAAGTCTTGCTGGTGAGCTCTGAAAGCCCTGCACCAGAGATGTGGGCTTCCTCTAGCAGTGTCTAGGCAGGAAAAGTACGGTTTACCTTGGGCTCGGGTCTGCAAGGGAGAGAAGATAATCCCATTCTATCCAGATATTTGAGCGGATCAAGCTTGTAGAGTCAAAAGTTTGCTGGTCTTGTTTAAATAAGCTGCCAAATATGAGTATAAAATCTAGTGGAGCAGTGAGGGAGGCTGGCAGTCCAGAGGGGCAGGTTTTCCCACGTTTCAACTTCACCGCTGTACTGTGAAGTACTGACAGACTTCATCGTGCAGCGAGACATGCATGATTCCCCTGGGGGCTTCTCACATAGACTTGCTCAGCTCTAACTGCTTAGCAGCTATATTGGAGTAGCAATACACACATACCCCCATGGAAATCACCACCAGTTAACGTAAAGAATCCATACTGACAACAGCAGGATCACAACTTCTCTTCATCCTGAAAAATTACCAGCCTTCCTAGGATCATACATGGCAGTACCTTTTAGGTTGATCTCTACTGCTCTTTGAAATCCTGTAGAGCCCACCACCTGACTTCCCATGCATTTTGGAGGAAGACCTGGCAGGACAATATTGCTAAATTGCCCAGCTTCAGCAGGATAAAAAAAAAAAATGAGGATGTAGTTTTATGAAACAAGGAGAGCTCATAGCACTGCTGAAATAGTCATCCTGCACCTTCTTGTTATCTACCTGGTTGTGACGAGTTGCATAGCCTCGGCGAAGTGTGCTAGGGCTGACAAAGGAGAGATACTGGACCACGCTAGAGGCAGGTGGAGAGGTGGAGGGAAGGCAGGAAGGCAGACAGGAAGGAGGTATTCCTCTTCTGACAGCAGCAAACTGCTATGTTACCTATGTCACACGTCACACTTACCAAAAAGTTACTGATTCTAGCTTATGCTTTCATTGATTGGCTGGGAAACTTTTTCGGACATAACCTGCATGTCATTCAAGAACTCTTTACAACCCCTGCCCAGCAACCTACTAATAAAAAATACTCACATATTGCTAAATGTTATGCTACATTTTTCTTTAGCTTTTTGCTACGTTTGCCAGCACAGGTGAAAGTCACGAGCTGCCTTGGCATACCTAGGGTCTTAGTCCACATTAGCTAAGTTTGTGTTAAGAAAACACATCCCTTCTTGGAGGAGGACTCACCTTGAGAGTACTGATTTTCTTACAGCTGTATCCGGGTATGTCTATTATCCATCTTTCTGCTTTTCAATCTCCTTACAATGAGCAGGTGGAGTATTTACATTTCCAAGAGCTGTTAGTTCCTACTTACATGCAGAGATAATGATATCCTATAATGCTATGCTTTGTGGTGTCTGTTACTGGTAGGCTGCTTGGTTTGTGTGTTGAGCTTTTCAGATGGTGGCAGTGAACTATTTGAGAGGAGATGTTACCTCTTTCATGGATTAACACATTAAAAAATGCGTTAGAAGCCATGATAACAATAAAGAAATAAATATATTGAAAGGTACTATTATTACTATTATTATATTAATAGATGCTATCTTAAGATCCATTATTTTGTACTGTTCACATTTTGGCTCTATCTGGTAAGTTTAATGACATCTTTTTGTTTGTATACATCATTGCGTAAATTCCCATTTGCATCCTTGAGCAACACGTAATACTAACATCTGCAAACACGAATAAAGCGCTACCACTTTATCCGAAAACAGAGTTTCAGTGAGGGCCTGGCAGGCTAACACAGCCACAAACCTGGTCTCACTGAAGAAAAATCAAGTGTTTCTAATGCAAGCATAGGTCCTTTAGCAGACAATGAACGATGAAATAACACCTTTCCTCATACATGCTGTCCAAATCCTTGCATGCAAATGGCTGATAACTCAATGTAACCCTAGCAAACAACAAAAAAAAATCCCCCAGATTAAGTAAGCAAATAAAGTACTGGCTTGGAGGCTCGACAACCAAATCCATGTTATACTATGAACTCTTGAGAGAAAGCTCCATTCAGATAAGAAACAAAAAAATCAGAAACTACAGGAGAAGACAGGAATTGTGAGGTTTGCAGGCAATTTCTCAGCGAGAGCCCAGGGCAGCTATTTTCAATAAATACATCCCAAGCGCCATCCCGTGGGGACCGGCAGCCTGACAGCGCTCACCCCGTACCTGGCTGCAGGGCCAGAGGGCTGTCATTAACTGGTGGCATCTTCTGATCAAAGCAGCAAAGTCATAATGAGGGTGATTCCTCCACTTGAAGCAATTAAGGCACTCCACTTCCCCTCAGAAACACAAGAATTGCAGCTACACTAAGCAACATCTCCTCTCAAAGAGATAATGAAAGCCAATACAGCAATATTATTATTATTAGTAATATCAATTATTAATATTATTAATGATAATGAAAGCAGACAGAGATTGGTGGTTTGAGTGGCAATTTCTTGTAAAAAGCTACAATGTGAAAAATAATTATCATTAAAAGCAAGGTTGCCCTTCCCAATTCAGGCTCCCCAGGAATATAACTCCTCTGTGTTACACAGGCAATTGGGTTGTCAGAAATTTGTTCCAGTAGGACATCAGTTTTATCAGGACAGTTGTTATGCCCCTCTGTACTTGCTTCACGACCATGTTTACAGCATTTCTACAAGTAATGCAGTGAGGCAGGTTGTTCTTTTACCTATCATGGCTAAAAATCTCCCCAAATACAGTACATCTTGATACATGTTTTCAGGTTTCCCTTTTTAAGTCACTCCAGACTTCATACAATAATTCTCTCTCAGTCACAAAGTCAGCATTCCAGTGTTGAGTCTGAAATCGGTTTTAAAAAACAGTATTATCTTCATCTAGATACTGGCTCTTGATTTTAAAATATCTAATTTGTAATAGAAAATCAGTAGTGAGTTACGAAATGACTGCAATTATTCCAGAATGTTACTGCTTACAGTTCTCCAGATTTGGAGCAGAGAGAGGAAAGGGTCTGTTTTCATTTCACTGTGAGTCTGGAGCAGCAGCAAACAAGAAAACGACCTGCACTATTTGAAAACTACAGAAGAAAATGGGACTTTTAAACTGCTAAATTGAAATTCAGTTCTATAATGCTGATGAAAACATAATGGTTAACAAATTATCATGTTATTATTACAATGCAGTAAAATAAGGTTATTTTTCATTAGAATGCAATAAAATCAGGGAAAAGTATGTTTCTTCGTTGCAGTTTACATAGTCAGTTGTTTGGTGTCTAATGCCAGATGCAACATGACTTATAACAACATTTTGTATGGTTTCTGTAAATTCTGTATAACCTCAGCACCTCCAAATCTATGACTGATTTAAGATCCCACAATGACGCTTCCTTAAATTTACGCTGCATGAAGTTCTCCATGAACCTACATTATCATTTTCTACAAACTATTTACATGTGGGGCTCTCTCTGCTGCAGCCTCAACCATTTTACCAAGATCAATACATTACTTTGGAGATTACGTGAAACCCTGACATCCCCTTGATCTCATTTTTCTAAGCAATATAAATTATGTCTGGCTAATTTATTTTCATACCTCAAATCATATTCCTTATGCTCATGATCATTTTAATTGCTTCCTAGAATTGTTCAACCGTGCAAGAACCTTGCTATAAATTGTAGAAGCCAGTCCGTTCCTGCTCCCAGCAGTGCTTCTTGTCCGAATGTGGGCACCAGCTGTCAAATCAGCCATCAGGTTGTGTTGCACACGAAATGTATGCAAACCCACCCATACATAAACTTCCCAGTCAGAATTTCATTGCCTTGAAAACAGTAGTGTGATCTGGAGGCAGTGTGCCCTTGTCTGCCCCACCATGGCTGAGGGGGCAGAAAAGCTGGAACAGTCTCTTTTAGCCTAAAGGGTACAAGGAAGGGGAGAACGGGTCAGAATCCAGAATCCCAAACCTTGTATTTTGAACTCAATAGAGAGGTATATGCAACTCACAAGGAGTTGGAAAGAACAATCCTCTTCTTCACCAGCTTGTACTCTGAAGCACACACTAAGCTGCTGAAGGATGCCATCACATATGTCTGGAAGCACTCTGCCTTTCTGAGCTCCACTGGACAAACATGGGGGAGGGTTTAGATTGCTGAAAGGGTTGGCGTACATTGCAACAGGCTACCCAAGGAAGTGGTTGAGTCACCATCCCTGGAGGTATTTAAAAGATGTGTAGATGTGGCACTTAGGGACATGGTTTAGTGGGGGACCTGGCAGTGCGAGGTTTATGGTT
>WHYT01017475.1:124072-236158 GCA_009806455.1 Tetrax tetrax | reverse complement strand
TGCAGTGAGGCAGGTTGTTCTTTTACCTATCATGGCTAAAAATCTCCCCAAATACAGTACATCTTGATACATGTTTTCAGGTTTCCCTTTTTAAGTCACTCCAGACTTCATACAATAATTCTCTCTTAGTCACAAAGTCAGCATTCCAGATTTGAGTCTGAAATCGGTTTTAAAAACCAGTATTATCTTCATCTAGATACTGGCTCTTGATTTTAAAATATCTAATTTTTAATAGAAAATCAGTAGTGAGTTACAAAATGACTGCAATTATTCCAGAATGTTACTGCTTACAGTTCTCCAGATTTGGAGCAGAGAGAGGAAAGGGTCTGTTTTCATTTCACTGTGAGTCTGGAGCAGCAGCAAACAAGAAAACGACCTGCACTATTTGAAAACTACAGAAGAAAATGGGACTTTTAAACTGCTAAATTGAAATTCAGTTCTATAATGCCGATGAAAACATAATGGTTAACAAATTATCATGTTATTATTACAATGCAGTAAAATAAGGTATGTTTCTTCGTTGCAGTTTACATAGTCAGTTGTTTGGTGTCTAATGCCAGATGCAACATGACTTATAACAACATTTTGTATGGTTTCTGTAAATTCTGTATACCCTCAGCACCTCCAAATCTATGACTGATTTAAGATCCCACAATGACGCTTCCTTAAATTTACGCTGCATGCAGTTCTCCATGAACCTACACTATCATTTTCTACAAACTATTTACATGTGGGGCTCTCTCTGCTGCAGCCTCAACCATTTTACCAAGATCAATACATTACTTTGGAGATTACATGAAACCCTGACATCCCCTTGATCTCATTTTTCTAAGCAATATAAATTATGTCTGGCTAATTTATTTTCATACCTCATATCATATTCCTTATGCTCATGATCATTTTAATTGCTTCCTAGAATTGTTCAACCGTGCAAGAACCTTGCTATAAATTGTAGGAGCCAGTCCGTTCCTGCTCCCAGCAGTGCTTCTTGTCCGAATGTGGGCACCAGCTGTCAAATCAGCCATCAGGTTGTGTGCATACCCAGTAACACACGAAATGTATGCAAACCCACCCATACATAAACTTCCCAGTCAGAATTTCATTGCTTTGAAAACAGTAGTGTGATCTGGAGGCAGTGTGCCCTTGTCTGCCCCACCATGGCTGAGGGGGCAGAAAAGCTGGAACAGTCTCTTTTAGCCTAAAGGGTACAAGGAAGGGGAGAACGGGTCAGAATCCAGAATCCCAAACCTTGTATTTTGAACACAATAGAGAGGTATATGCAACTCACAAGGAGTTGGAAAGAACAATCCTCTTCTTCACCAGCTTGTACTCTGAAGCACGCACTAAGCTGCTGAAGGATGCCATCACATATGTCTGGAAGCACTCTGCCTTTCTGAGCTCCACTGGACAAACATGGGGGAGGGTTTAGATTGCTGAAAGGGTTGGCATACATTGCAACAGGCTACCCAAGGAAGTGGTTGAGTCACCATCCCTGGAGGTATTTAAAAGATGTGTAGATGTGGCACTTAGGGACATGGTTTAGTGGGGGACCTGGCAGTGCGAGGTTTATGGTTGGACTCAATGATTTTAAGGGTCTCTTCCAACCTAAATCATTCTATGATTCTAGTCTCCTGGACCTTACCTGTGAGCTCCTATCTTCTGTACTCTGCAGAGCAGCAGTAACTAGAAAGCCACAATATGAACATAGGCACACAGAATGTGCACAAATACACAATGCCAGAAAGGGAAATTCAGAAGTCTGTGTACAAAACACAGTCTTTGTGTAGTCCCTGGAAAGTCCTGTAATTCTGCCTGATGTTCTAAGAACTCATTAATGGCCACCGATGTGTTGTTAGAACACATTATTATACATAACCCCCCTTCAACAACTCTAGATTGTAAATGTATGAGGACTTGAGTATAAATGATCAGGACAAAACATCCACACCTGTCTCCTAAAAGCAAATGGAATAGACACAGCACTAACAATAGTTTATCCAGCATTAAAAACCTGCTGAAATCCTAGAATCCTAATCTTGACTTATGATCAGCTGTACTGATGTCTTTCTATGGGAAATACAGCAGCACAAGCAAAGACAAACAATTCCAGGCATTCTAAAATTGCTCATATGGCTTTTCAGACTGGATCAGGCTGCTTGTAGTCAGAGGCATAGGGAGAAGATAGCACTTAGCTCCTTGCTTCAGGCTTACCATTACTCTACTGCAGCAATGATGCAGCTACAGGATTTGAGAGGGGGAGGATATGGGAAACAGAACCGGACAAGGGGTCGGTATTCTCCTTACCCAGCTGGGTAATTTCTTAGAAGTATGCCTGTACTGCTAAAAACGTTTTGGGAGACAATTGGATCCCTTATATAACATCAGTCCCAGGCCTGGATGAACTTCAGACAGACTTCTTTGCTTTCTGGTTATCTCATTCTTGTTGTTTAAAAGAAATGTTTGGGAAGCGCTTTGCTGTCTTCAAGTTGTACGATCAGTTGTATTCCAAGTTTGAGCTGTTACATTCTGTTTGTTTTCATTCTCTTTTTTTTTAATCAAACGACAAAATATTTAAATGGAAGTAGTTTGTAAATATGCTAGCACACCAGAACTCATAATGAAATGGTCTATTAAAAGCAGGCATCACTTGGACCATATGTCAAAACCAGCCCTTTCTGAATTTCTGCTGCTTATTAGCTTTATCCCTTATCAGGACATTTGCAAACAGCACACAGAAGATTCCCAGGCATATGAATTATTTCTTATTCCAAGAACAACGGAGTTAAAAAAACCCCAAACAAACAACACAACAGAACAGGTGATTAGTCAACATTTGTTAGCTGTTGGCAAATCCTGACTTTTTTTTTTTAAGAGCACTGTATTCTACAGCATTAACAATATCATTGATCAGATGGAAGTGGCGCATTTGAGAAAGAGGCAAAGGCTGTTCATTATATATGTAACACTTTATCTTTGCTTCTTCTCAGTTATGAGGCACAGGGAGAATAAAGCATGCAAGAACACTCCACCTCCCACTCACAACTCACGTGTTATTGCAGGTATAGCTTAATTAGTTTTGCCCAGCTCTTTCTGAGATTGCATTTGGTAAGCTCAAACACAATTACCTGACTTAAATTGGGTTTTGTGACATTTTTTCCTTCACATAGCTCTTCAGAAATTGCTTTGTTCTTCCTCCACCTTCTTGATCTCTTTTCTAAATCATAAAGGACTTCTTCAGTCTCACTACTGTCTGAATACTCCAAGCTGGTTGCTTGTGGATTGAAATTTACATCCAGTTCTCCATGGAAATGTTTTTTTTCCATTCTGGGCATATCGCTTTGAGTTCTGCTTTGTAACCAGAGAAGTTTGCTAGGTCCTTTAGCTTCCTGGGAAGAGTTTACTGAAGATGTTTCAGAATCGGAAAACAGAGTCTCAGTATTGGTGTATAACCCAGAGGAAGGGGAAGTCACTGCCTGGTACTGGTCATTGCCATAAACCCATTCAGTACCATACTGGGAATTAGTGTAATAGAAATCATCTGGTAATTGCCGAGGTCTCCGACGCAGCTTGTTCAAGGCCACATTCCAGTCGTAGTCATCCTCGCTGTCTGAGCCCATCTCATCATAGGCAGACACAATGCTGGATTCATTCTCCAGTGCTTCAAATACTTGACTCTTTGGTTTGGCGAGCATTCGAGGACGAGGCAAAGTGACATTCTGCAAAGCTACCCAGTTTCCATCAGTGCTTTGGAAAACAGAAGGCGGATCTACAAAAATGAAACAAGAAAAATTATCGCTACGTGATCACAGTGTGAAAGGCTCATTTTCCTTGCCAGTTCGCGATCAATTGGCCATAAATTGGAAGGTTCAACAAAACTAATGAACAAATGCAAGTGTTGCTGCTACATGAATTCTCTCATGTTGTGAGCCATGCTGCTGTACTCCTTTTAATCAGAAGACACCACTTAAAATCACGTTGATGACTATTTAAAATGTGACAGTACTGGGAGGACCAAAGCTTTTTTCTAAAAGAATTATTACAAAAGGCTGAGGGAACACCAATACACAGATATGAAAATATCTTGTGTTTTGCAAATGCCTTCGATACTCTTTCCTCCATCTTGAAAAGGAAAGATGGAAAAATGATCGGAGAAGAGCAACAAAGTTTGCACCAGGTTCTGAATGGCCTCCATTCAAGGAATAATTAAGTAAGCCAGAGCTCTGCCATCTGGAGGAGAGAAGACTGGGAGTATACATGCTAAAAGAGATGGGGGAATCTCTTCCAACCTAACTACTAGAGGACATCGAGTGAAACTAGTGAAATCAAGGTTTGAAACAAACAAAAGAAAGAAGTGGGATACAATGGGTACCAGACCTATGGAGCTTCTTGCCTAAGGGTGTTACGGATGCTAGAAATTAATCTGGGATAAAACAGAGATTGCTATGGACATGGAAGAGAAATACACTGAGGTTTACTAAATGCAGAAAAACACTTCTAGCTGAAACAATCATTAAGCTGAAAGTTCTGGAGATTAAGAACCTACTCAGAGGTAGCATGAAAAATACTCACTTTCTCCTAATATTTGCTCTTGCTTATGGTTACTGTCACTGCTGTTGTATCCTAGACTAAATGCACTTTTTGTCTGACCCAAGCACTGTTGCTCTTGTGTTCTGCCACAGAGTATGTTTTACAACTCTGACAGAAAAAAAAAACAAACACAAATATGATCAAAAAGTGTTGTATAACTCACAGAATTGCATTTCTTCTAAATTTAGACTACATTTCCAATAAAACTTGAAAAGTCTCTTCATGGGAAATGTGAATGTGTGATGACTCTACTTCCCACAGTACTTGAATAAATATATAGTGCCATAGATTTACACGGTAATCTCAGCCTACTGAATGAACTTTCATCCTTACAGATTCCTTCCATAGGTTCAAATTTGCCATTTCCAGAAAACTGTAGAAATACTTATTATAAATTATTACTTTTCTAAAATTGTAAACATAACGTCACTAATTAAAAACGGGAGAAAATCTGGATAGTGTTGTAGATGATACTCAGCATCTTGCATTACATGATTACAAATACTTGGAACTCAAAAAGATTACTTTTTCCTGGAATTGTTCATAAAGAACCTAAGTATACAGTAAAAAGGTGTGCTCAGTTTAAAAAAAAAAGAAGTCTGTGGTGCACTACCACCAACAAAACACCCCACAAAAAAGAAACAATAATTAAATGATAATTAAAGTTATGAGCTATGCAAGACTCAGAACAGTTTTTGTATTTGTTATTCATTTCAGTACTTTTGGCTTGTTTTCACTTCCTAAATTTCAGGCCAATTCAGAGAACTTCAGAAAATACATCACTGAAGTCATTCTTACTCCTGCTTAAAAAGAAATCAAAATAGTAATAGTTGTTTTTTTTTTTTTTTGCAGCAGTGACCAGTTGAGGATCTAACTGAAGTCAGGTTTATAGGGACAACTAATAACTCTTTATTGTAACAGCTGATTTTGGAGGAAAAAAAAGAATACAAGTTATCAAGCATAAGGAAATTCTGCTTGTTCACTTTTTCCAACTGTGTTCACTAACCTAAGTATAGGATTTTCTTGAGGGAAAGAGGATATTTGATTAAAAACACTGTACCTTCAAACCATCATTATACTTTTTTCTCTCCCAAACCATAGCCCCTTATTTTGTTTAGCACCAACATCTAAGAAGTGGTCAAACATCCTCAGTTAACTGAAGAAAGGACAGGATGATAGTTGATTACATCTTAGTGGGTAAGCAGTGTGGAAAGGAAAGCCACGGAGAACTTTATATTCAGAAAGCTGACTCAGTTTTATCCCAGCTTCAAGTAATGTTAAATGCTCCCTTCCTGATTTTCCAAAACAAAGCCACTTACTTGAAAGAATGGAATTTGCACAAAATTCTTTGGGTACATGCTATAATTTATCCATGTGAAAATTAACATACATTGAAGAAGTTTTATTATGAAACAATCGGTAAAGGGGAAAAAAAGCACTAATTAATGATTTGGTTCTTGAGTCATCATTTACACCAGTGCAAACTGTAATCAAAATGAACTGTGAACTGCTTTTTGCATATATTACTAAAAAGTCCACTGATGCAACAACTCCAAACTCTTGGGTGAGATTTCTTTTGTTTTCTGTATCCTAATACAGAGACACTTACTACATAGGTGAGATCATATTTACACAAATTAGCACAATCAGGTATTTACTATAAGCTCAATAGGCACCACAATTTCATCACAAATGTGGTTCTCGGATGAAAAAATGTAGAACAAATCCTCTGAGTAGAGCACCTGAACGGAAACTGGGTCAATTTGTCATTCTGCTATGGTTAAGCAATTGTTAAGTACTAAACTGCTCAACAGTTGAATTCAACGACAGGGATTGAAGTGGGTTCTTAAATTTAAGCACCCAATTAACAGCTTTACCGAAAATAGGCCTTCCACTAAAATGCCCAGGAGAACACCACTTCTGAAAGACGGATGAATGCAGTAATGCATGCTTGGCTAAGTCAGATTTTAGTACTACTTTACTATCAGAGGACAGATCTAGAAGTTCCTCAAACTTGTGTGGAAGCAGCAGTTAGTAGGGCTGCACAGAACATCACATTGGTGAGTTCACTGGGGTTAAAAATAAAGGTGCAAGGGGTAATCCTAAACGTGAATTATTTCAGTTTGGTTCACTATGTAACCTCATGAACAGTTAACTTGTGCAACAGAAGGGAAACTAGGGACAGCTGCAAGCTCCTTAACTGGAGAACAAATAACCAGGTGACAAAGTAGGGCCCTTGGGCTCTTGTATTTTAGCAGCTCTGAAAAGTATCCAAATTAGATGCCTAATGCTTCCTAACAGTCCAAAGTCAACTCCTCAAAGGCTCAAATTTTCAGTCTTGTCTTGGGAAAAAAACAATGGTAAGATAAACAATGACACAGCCTAATGAAATCATGACACTCAGCATCACCAAGTAGACATTTTTACATGTGACCCCCCTGCAAGCCCAGAGATCAGCAGAAATTTCCTAGAGAAGGTTCTTGCTTTAATTTATATTTATTCCACATGTGTGTGAGAACTAAAAAAAAAAATCATATTCGTACTAGAAATATTTACTTGTTTCATTTAGCCTGTCCACACTTTTCCAGCTGGGTAATGCAGAGAGCTTGCGTTCCTTCTGTTTCCTTAATTGTCCTTTTTGCTGCCTCCAGAGAGCCTCAGTCACAGATGAAGCAGGGTCTAGTCCTTTACTGGGCATATCTTCACTAGCCAGGGAGAATGCAGACTGAGACCTCTGTGGGAATAAACATCAAAGAGCATAATTTAAAAATAGATATACTTAATTATCAACCCTTTACTGTAATTAGTATGAGTATTCAGCTACCCATGGAAATGTGTGATCTGCTAGCATTCAGAAATGGAATTTAATGTGTCCAGAAGAATAGCTTGAGCCCTAGATTGCTTATTTATGTGCATTTCTGATGCTATGCAAGGAGGCAGGAAATTGTTTATACTACCATGGACCAGATGGAAAGAAATAATTAAGGTGAAGTTGTTAGGAATGTGCTTGATGAGGACTGATACCTAACTGCTTTGACTCAAGCCAGCCAGAAAGAGATCCCATTGTGGTGAGACATGATGATCTATTGTTGGCTCAACAGGCCATCTGGTGTAACAATTTGCACAAGTTAAAAATTTTTTAAAAAGCAAATAAACAGCGTGTTCCCCATAAATAGATGCAGAATCCAACTGATTTTAATGCAGAATTCTTTTGTTTGCTAGGACACACAAATCATGCAATATGCTGGGCAGTTTTATGCAGTCTTGCTAATGAAGTCAACACAGCCTACAACTGCACATCTATCTGTTTCTAAGAAGGTCACATTTCAAGTCAAAATGATGTAAAACACTGTTGTGATTGTTAATGAGCCCTGACTATTACTGAGGAGAAGGGGCTTTCCTTTGGATCTACATAAATAGATCAGACAGTTTTGACTTAAGCATTGGGGTCAGCCATGTAAGTGACATTTAAGTTTGGCCAGATTTTCAAAACCTGTGAAAGCTGGCAGCATTCTGCTGATTTCAGGAGAAGTCACTCTTGCATATCAAATCACAAGTGTAATTCCAGAAACAACACTACAGCAGCTTGAGTCATGTTTTAACATGACTGACGCTATTTTGTTGCAGCACATTTTTTTTTTTTTAATTAATATCTTTGCTTTTGATGAACTGCCATCAAGGCAGCTTGAATGGCAAAAGGGATCACTTTTTCAAATGACAACTAGCTTTTTCCCCGTAACTTTTTACCACTCAAAACCTCTGTCTCAGCCTTCATAACAGCGTCAGTAACAGACTGCCTGTATATGCCAGGTTTTCATTAGGAAATGTGCTTTCAAGTGGCTCAGCAGGCCAAGTTGGCACTCCCAAATCTTTGTACATTTTAACTAATGTTCAGATTACAAATAATTAACTAAAACTGTTAATCTCAAAAGGGCCAGTCTTCACCTGCATCAGAGCTCTGCTTTGCACTGGTGCAGATGAGGAAAAGGATAACTTGACTTAAAGCTATTTTCAGGTCCCTTCAGTTCCCAGGACAACATGAGCATTGCTGGGAATCCTGCTGGCTTGAAAGCAACACTCACACCACTTTTCTGGCTGCATCTCCTCCCATCTCAAATGCTGCTGTGTGGGACCCATGTACCATGCCAGAAGATTTAATTAACTGCAAATCTTCCTGTATCCTTGACTCAGCAGTGTGATTTCGTAACAGATTCGGTAAAAAGAAACACAAGTAAGCACCAGGGTTTAGTTTGCCTTCTGAACTCTACTGGAAAATCCAGAATTATTGTTCTATAATCAAGTATTTTCTCTAACTGCAGTGACCACATAACATGGTTAACCTTGTCCATGCAAAGACACAGGTCCTAACATGATGCATTGGAGTTTTTCCTTTCAAATTCAGTGACATGAACTACTAAAAATTAGCTCATAGTACTGTCTAATTTTATTATAGGGAAACTTTCAGATGAGTCACTTACAGAAACCAGCTATATTCAAATTTACCTCAAACTAGATCTTCAACTAATCAAGGTATCTGAATCTTCCTTAAGCCTGTAAAAGGTTTAATAATTTAACAAAATACAAACATGTACACAAATTGTTTTGCTCTAGGAATTTGCTCATTAACTTTGATTTCATCCTGCCAGGATATATGGACAATATAAACAATTCTGCCACAAGTCTGCAGCCTGAACTGGTCTGGTTTCACATCAGCCATATCCTCTGATATGTTTGAGTTAAAGCTGTTATCTACTCAAAGCAGCAAGTTGTTGTGGCTCTCACTATCTTCACAGTACCAAGAATATTCCCTCAGGCCTCATTCTTTTTCCATGTATATAGCAAACACAGAGAGATAAGAGATGGTGAAGAACTCAGAAGAAGGAATATCCTACAGTTTAATCACTAGTGTCTATTTTCCCTTATTACTTAAAGATTTGAATCATAAGAAGAAGAGGAAAAAAATCAGGAAAAATCTAAGTAGTCTGTTCAATGATAACCTGAGCTCAGATATGGAAAGCAGCATGGTTTTTTCTTATTATGTAAAATCTGTAGGTTTGACAACTTTTCTGGTGTTTTGTTTAAATGGCAGCTTCTCACCTGCCTACTCACTGTTTCATAAACACCACAGTAAAGGCTGCACGGCGGCGATGGCAGTGCCTGCACTTAGCTCTCAACTATCCTGAGACCTGCCAGCAGCTCAGCCCTGAAAACGCAGAACTTGGTAGGGGCTGCAAAACCCGCTGAAGGAGCTCAACAAATCCTGCCCTCAGACCCTACAGCAATACTGCTACGAGCACTGCCTGAGCAACTTAAAGCTAGCTCAGGTGCGTCTACACTACAGGGCAGATACATCCTTCAGAAGGAAGAGAAGATACACAATAGCTTGGCAGATTTTAAAAAGCAGAAAAAGAACATGATGGGCAAAAAGCACTGAAAAACAAGGAAGCACAGAAAAGAAAGTGGTACAGCAGCTAGGATCTCAAATAAGCTTTTCCAAAAAAGCTTATGTAAAACAACCTGATTTTTTAAAATTGTGCGCTGAAACCTTTGGGTCAAGGTCAGAGGGAGACTGCTCTTCACAAGTTTCTGTCAACTGTCTGTGGAGAGCAGGAAATTGGTATTATGTCAGAACTACTGCTAATTCTCAGGTAAATTCCTCCAAATGTAGCAAAAGAAAAAAAGTGTCTCCAAAGCTTGGCTTGAGGCCATCCTCATTCTTTTTTCTACACCTTATGTGAATTTTTGATAAAATCTGTTTTGGACTGCTCTGCTAGAAGTACCACCTCTTCTCACTGAAAATGGTTCAATGTCATAGAAGGGTCAAGGAGAGAAAAGTAATGCCAAGCTAAAATAGCTTGACTGCACCTCTGCGTTCAGATCCCGAAAAAGAATGAAATGATGCTACTGGAAGAGGCTGTTGAACTAGCACTGTTCACTACTACTTTTGTAGTTCTGGATAGTTCTTGTATCTGTAAATATTTAAATGATCAAGAAGTGACAGTGTTCTAATAATCTCCACTTAAGAAGAACAAATAAAAGTAGAGGATTAGGTTACTTCTTGTTCTGAAACTTTATTTTAGATAGGGATGGAAAGGCAGATAGTAGAATTGTGTTTTACTTAGACAACTATGGGTGAAGAGAAAGTGTATATATTGATCCCTGATAGTAGTCAAATCACTGGTGCAGCCACAGGTAAACCTGGTAATGATACAAAAAAGGAGTGAAAATAGTCAAGTCTGGAACAGGACAGAAGCATGTCCTGGCATGAGAACTAATCAGTCTATACTGGCATAAACATGGCCATTTTTTTCAGAGCACAAAAGCAAATGTTTGTCCAGAGGTTTATCTCCAATCGATTACTGCTCTGACTGATTACTCTATCTGAAAAGCAAATGACTCCAAACCTCCTTTTGTTGCTTTTGCAATTAAGAGCAAACTAGAAAGTTAGTTATTTGGTGTGAGGTTACACAGCAAAAAATTGTTCGCACATTTC
The DNA here is from genome assembly GCA_009806455.1 of Tetrax tetrax. NCBI lineage: Eukaryota > Metazoa > Chordata > Aves > Otidiformes > Otididae > Tetrax > Tetrax tetrax. Next base: position 225,078 of record WHYT01017475.1, on the reverse strand, counting down.
CACCAACTTCAACTCGGTTGGCACCACCAGCTCAACACCCCGACAGCTACAGCATGGGCTACAAACTCCATACATGCCTGTCCATGCTGCTGACTTCACTGCCACACTTACCTGTGGCAAAAGTACACATTACTATGCTGCATTTAGGCCTCCCTTCATGACGAAGGTAACAGCCTACCTGTAGATCCCAGGAGACATTTTTCCCTTGTAGACATTTGTACAGGAAGCAAAACACAGATCATAAGGGAACGAGATTGAGAAGCCTACTTGGAGGCTGGTGCTCCATGTAGTTTCCCTGTGCATGGATGCAGGGAAGTTGTAGAGGTAAGGTCAGCTACCCCAATAGGCTCTTGCATCGGCTCGCACTGGAACAAGGGACATTTACCGACCAAATGGAGGAGTCATGGCCTGAATCTTTACCAATCAATACCAATGAGCAACATGATATCAGGGCAGAAGAATCAATCTAGTCTATTTTCCAAAAGCATCCACATAATACAGCAGCCTAAATACTATTTCTAAAAGGAGGCAGGAATGTAGGAGCTTTGATCCTGGTTTATAAAGACATGAGAAATCAAGAAGATGCTTATCTCCAAGCTACCGGCACCTTTTCTAACCAGAAGTTCTGGTTCGTCAGCAAAAAAAAAAACCCGTCAGCCAGGTGCTATTTTAGGTGTGTTTATTTGTGATTAATTACAAGGTTGCCCTGTTACGTTTGCAGCCAGACACTAAGGCACTGCTACTGTTAGTCTCTGCAATAAGTTAGTACATCAGCAGATGGCACTGCAACCCAACAGGTCATCTGCAATGGTGGCCGCACGCACTCCTCCCTCGGAGGCATGGGCTGCATACGGATTGCTGTGCAGTACAGCACAGCTTGCAGAATATTGTTACAGCACTGACAGGCATTTCCAGACACTTCAGTTAGATGAGTTCCCCACCGAAACCTGCCTACTGGCATCTGCTATGAGATGTTTGTTTCAAAAAGAAATTCCAGACGTGTTGTTATTCTCTTTTTTTTACCCCTCTTCAGGGGATTTCTGCTGCACGGTTACAATGTCTGAATGGAGAGAACTCAGCCTTCATCCTGTACTGGGTTTATCACTAAAATAAATCATTTTTGCATGTACAGTCCTGAAGGAAGGAGTGAAAAAAAAAGTAATCACATACACTGTCTCCTATTACTTAATAAATAGAAATATTTCATCTTCTGTCTATAACAACTTACAAGTTCATGCTTCTGAAAACTGAATAAATAAAATCAAAACAAGTCATCAACAATGTTTTACAAAACACGCTTGTGAACACTGAGTCTAACACTGACAATCTATAGATTCTTTACCTTGAACAACTCTCTCATATGTAGGCATATTGTTTAGAGAGACAATACAAAATTTTTGCTCCACATTCTTCCTCAAAAGATGAAAGAGTATGGGTAATTCATCTTTCTTCTAAAGAGAAACCAAAATGGTAATTCAAAATAGATCCCAAAAGCAACTGACTGAACTCTACAAAGGATATTCTGGACCATGCATGCTTTTCCCCTCATTTCCCTCCTGTTTCACCCTATTTCTTTGGTCTGGTTTAACTCGCATAACAGAAAATTATTCCGTACTTATTTAGAGCAGATAGATAAAGGACTCTCACAACTTCAGGAAAGACCGGCAACTCTGGGTGCCAGCAGGATAAGGCAGGCGCAGGCTCACCATGGCAGGAGCCCTCACAGGCACTGGGACCTCAATACCAGGGCTGGGGGCAAGGAGGGCACCTCTGGATCTGGGCAGGAGAGTTCTGTGCTGTGCAAGCTCTGACCTGTGGGGCAGCCATTAATTTGGGCTTTGAGGATGACCTTGTTTATTCAGGGAAGCAGCCTAGAATTGGCAGTGCAAACACAGGTGACTTAGATGCAGCCTTATGTGTTCCCTCTCCTTACCCGCAAATTCTACTGCTATGCCTGCTAGGGGTGCAGCAAAAACCCTCACCTCCTTCTCATCTGTACTTCCTGGACACAATCAATGCACAGACAGAACCAGGAGGTCTCACCCACCTGAGCAAATACAGTAGCAATCCCTAAGCATCAACAGCTAATGCATCCTTTGGTAAGTAAACTCCCACACTAGGGAAGGAGACGGCATGAGCTTGCGAACGGTGCCACTGCCACAGCTTATTTATCCCTGGAAGTAATTTTCACTCTGCTCAAATGTATGCAGTCCAGACATTTAGCAGTGGGAGTGAAATACCAAGGGTTTCAAGCATCTGTTTCTTAGTTAATCCTGTATGTGGCAAAATATCTGTTAACAACTCTATGGCTTCTGAAAAAGGGCAAGAACAGGCAGATGAATGGGAGATTTTCACACTCAACTGAAAGAGAACTCCCTTCTTCATGCCCTGACCTAAACCCTGGTTAGGATATCCCAGCCAGCAGGGCAAATCATTGAATAACAGACTGGGAGAAAGCGAAGATGACTGCTTCCTCTCCTGCAAAAGCCTTAGAGCTTCCAGGGTCTGCCCAAACTGGTTTGCTTTTCCCTAGTGACACAGACATAGCTCAGCTGCCCTTTAGGTAGGTTTGCCATCCTTCTACTGACCTCTCAGGCAGCCGACTCCCTTAGAAGCATTGTTCCTTTAAAAGGGGTACAAAAATAACGCTCAGTTAATCAGGAACGGGTTCGTCAGCATTATGAATTGCACAGCTGTGTAATAATGTGTGGAGCCACATTTGGGTGTACATTTATTTTGCTTCAGTTTGGAGTAGCTGACCTTGAGGATCCAGAGATGGGTTGCGAGGGAGAGAGGCAGGAGATTACTCCCCAATAAACCCACCGAGCTCTACATATCATCACACAGAAGTATAACCCGTAGTATTGAGGGACTTCCCCCTGCCCCTAAACACATGTGAAAATTTGGTTTAAAGTGATTTGCAAGGAATTTGTAAGCTAGTAATAAGTTATATTTAAATACTGGTTCCAGAAGATGAGTATAAACATCCTTTTATTGTACTTATGGGGCTAATGATTTAGGAAAGTGTCTAGGAGCATAAAATAGCGTAGTTCAATCAATGTAATGGATTTATGTGAGCAAGTCTGTAGAAGTTTGTGGTAAATCAATTGTTACGTGCTTTGACAGGAATAGAGGAACAGATGAATCAACGTAACTGTAATCTAAGCAGTGCCTTTACGGGTACCCTGTTACTACTTCTCACATGTTCCCCCATGGCCCGTTCTTTTTCCCTCCTCCCAAACTTGAAATATTCTATTACATCTCTTTAAAAAAACAACAAAAAACAAACAGGGGAGACACTTCCCAGTTGCCTAACACCTTTGATTTGAAGATACTGAGAGCTCTGTTAGTATCCTGTGATGACAGCATTACTATATTATTTACAGGCGAGAAAGCTGAGCAACTGTGAAGGCCAGATCCCTTTTCTGGTGTCGGACAGTATGATTCTAAGTCGCTACTAGCACACCCCACTGGGAGAGCACATACGAATAAACGGGTTGGGGAAGGAGGTGAACTGGCATTTTCATCTCAAGTCTAATTGCAGCCTCACATATAAACTTACCTTTTTTTTTTTTTTCCAAGAGAATACTCTTTACTAAACAGAATTATTCTTTTTTTCCTTAGTTTTTACATTGCCCAGTGCAACCTTTCATGGCCCGTTATGACCCTCGTCTACAAAGCTGTGCTCAGCAGCGCACTCACCCATCAGAGGGAATCACTGCATCTCCTACTGGAACATCCACTTGACAGAGGAAGCCTTAAGTGTTCTGTGCTTATTTGCTTCTCGATCTGACAATACACACCCTGATGTCATCCAGAAATAAAGTAAGATTTGTCAGGCAGCCTAAGTCTGAGCATCACAGGTTTTAAATTAGACCTTACAGCTTTGTGATACCCAGCAATGTATTAGGATAACATCTTTAAAAGAAAATAAGTCTGAAAGAAAAACATTTGATCTAAATTATTTGGAGAATAACATTACAAAATGACCACTCTTCTCTGTCCTCTCTCCTATTCCCTTTCATGTCTTAAAACTTATCTTGGTTGACTGGCAGTAAGTGTAATTCAGATTAATTTAGGCCTGCATGTATCATGTATCCAGCATCTCAAACTGTCTTACTGGATATTTGTCAAGAATGCATGAACAGTACTATGAAACCAAGAATCAGTAATCTTCTGCTAGAGATACATCTCAAACAAACTCAAACTACATAAACAACTTTAAAAGGATAGTGTTGTCATGTTTAGCCTTGCACTGATTTAGCCACCTGAAGCCTTAAAAAGTAGTACTAATTGCTGAGTGAGAATTGTAAAAGCAATTGTACTCTATCCTTCTGCTGCAGTGGAAAGAGGGAAATCAGCCAGATTACTGTAGACAGGGCTGTCTTGCTCTGAAATCCACATCACTTTTGCAGTGAGACTACAATTTTACACCAGCAAAGCCAGGAGATAACAGTAAGACTTGTAACCTGGAAGTACTTAGAGAAAGTTAGATCTTCTTATAATAAATATTAATTTTAAAAGACTCGTTATTTTCTAAAGTAGCGAGTGCTTTTCCATTTCAAAGTGTACTGTTCTTTCCCATTCTCTGTAGAGAATACGGTGCTGCAGTTGGCTTTTTCTGGAAGCAAACAAGACAGTAAATAACCCATCAGGATCCAACTGATAAATGCACACCTTCCTCATTGAAAGTAGGTTCCAGCAATACACTCTGTGCAACCTTTTGATCCCAGCTCATGTACAAAAGCTAAAAGCTCCATCTTCCCTGTAACATGACACATTTAATAATTAGACACAAATAAGATGTTTCTGATACAGAGTTGTTGACAGGTAAGATGTCGGCTGGTATCAACTTCCTACAGTGTTATGCCTCCCTCATCTGAAGCAGTTCTCCCACTGTGTCATATGACTGCTAAAAAGGATTCCTCCTCAAAAAGGTTTTGTTCAAATATTTTCGGGAACAAACCTACAAAGCTATAGAGCACCTCAATAAAACCTCCAGGGATTTCCATAGCAGTGTTGGACCTCAGGCTTTGGAACCTTCCTTCTCTTTAAAACAAATTAAAGGGGGGTTGGGGGGGGGGGGGGGAGAAAAAAATAAGCAGCTGTTGGTACACTGTGGACCTTATAATTAGCTTAACCAGTAAATTTCTGCTTCCCCTGAGGTGCATCATAATATGTATTTAATGAAATCCTCCTTTTCCCTATATCCCTAGCTGTTTTATATACTATAAATAATGGATGAGCTTCTGTTTTTATATGCAATCTTTTAGCTGTAAAATAAAGACCACTAATACAGCACTTAGAACACACCAGGATGCCTGCACTCCATCAATGTTTAAATGGGATACAACATGCCAACCAGTCGTTTTCTGTCACTGGCAGTGATATATGGGGGGAAATGGACTGGGAGAGCAGAGAAGCATCCACTCACTGCTCTAAACTCCTCCTACCTCAGCACTGTTTAGCCTTTGCTTATTGGTAATGAGAAACAGATGGTGCCATCTATCTCTTTTTATGAGATAGGGAAATTAAATATTCAGCCTCGTATCACTATTTTTAGCATGGGCAAGGGATCTCAAAGAAATCCAAGAGAAAAAAAGGAAAAGACAATATCTATAGCTACTACCACACCATAGTACTGCAGTTAAACAATCAATAATACATTTCAGGGAGATACTCTGTGTGTGTACGTTTTCCTTAATATGAAGATCAATAGATTTTACCCCAGCCAAGCAGGCCTCACACAGTTGCTCTCTTGGCACTCTGCTGTCCCCAGCTTACACAGCTCAAATCCTCTGCATACAGCATTTACTTCGTGCTACAAAGAGGCAGTTTAACTTATTTAATGATTATTCCAAAGCAAGTGATTTTGGATGAGCAAAGAGGTAATGCAGGGCTTCCAGAGCCCACTGGCAATTTCTGGCTGATATGGATGAGCTGCACACAAAGAGCTGTGACTAAAAAAAATTGCTTGGCAGGTATAACCATACGGGTTATACCTGTTATATATCCCACAGAGATCTGGGATTATTACAGCTCTCCTGCACACTGTAAGCAAGTGACTTTGGTAATGAAATACCATGCAATAATAAACATGGGTTTCTAATGGTTAGTGTTATAGCATGCAACTGCCCTAGGTAACTATGTTACTGGCTTTATTGTGCTAATGAAACTGTATGCATTATCTTCCAGACAGAAGACAAAAAAATATTTGGTCAAGACAAATTTCCAGTTTTAAATTATGAAATCCTAACTGCCTTAAGATTTGCTATCCTTACTTCCCTTTCCTCTGCATGTCTGTCTTTCTGTTAATCATGTTTCTTCTTCCCTTTTTTAAACCTATCCTGCTTCTGCTTGCTTCAAGTACTAATTTGTTTGCCAGGTAACAATGGAAGTCTTAAACAGAGGAAGCTCTACGTAAGTAATCTTTATTGGGAAACAGATTTATGTACATAACTCTAACCCAGTAATAGTCAACTTGGGCAGCTTTGACAGAAAAAAATGCACACTTTTTTTTTTTTTTTTTTGCTTCCCTTGGGGTTGTTGTGGTCACATAGTCTGTCTACAAAAACTTTGGTTATACTAGGAACATCTGCCCTAATGAATCTGTTGCAAGAACCCCATTGTAAGCTGTGGCACGTCCTAATAAGAAAGGGGTTTTATCGTTACAGGCAGATCTCTGCTTAAACTAAGCCAATACACACAGCTCAATGGCACGATGTGTACACAAATGCAGAGTTTGGGGTTTTTTTGGTCAACACAATGTCATCAGTAAGGAAATACGAAAACTTCACTTACTGCAGTGGAGCCCATGAAGATTTGCTGTTACAAGCTTGGACTCCAAGAATTCCAAAATCCACGTGAGAGGGAGTAAGGAGCTTTGCAATTCCTTTGGTAGAAAAGGTAACTTTCTCAAATGATATACAGAGGAGAAACTGATGCAGTTTAGTCCTCCAAATCTGCTGACAGATCCATGCTTACCATTTGTAGCTCAACAAAAGCAAAGCTGAAAGCAAGCTCAGGAAAAGGAATATGGGTTGTTTCAGCGCAGTTGATGAGAATCAAGCAGGCTGTAACTGCTCTATGTTCGCTCTGCACAAATTGCCTTTCAGTATGCTTTCCAGTAGACTCTTTGTTAGAGCTTCTAGGACTTTATTTCTGCTAGCCTAACAGGGTAACGTAACTGCAACTGTATTAGCTACGGGAGCAACTGGAGTTATGTTATCTTTCCAAGGACATCTCATTATACCAAGAAAATTCCCCTCTATTCAAAGCAAAGCAAAAATAAATACATGTGCACTTCAAAGGACAAAAGAAAACAAATAAACAACCCTAGCAAAGCTAATGGCAGAAACTGAATTTGTGGGAGGAGTGAGAGAATCCAGACCAGATGGCTAAATTAATTTGTGTTCCTTAACACACTACGGGAAGACAAATGGATGAAACAGTGATAAATGTGGTAAAAGATCCCGTAAAGACATAGGAAGCCCTTCTAAAGCATTGTACGCATCTGGATCTCTAGTACTGAGTGATGGCTGCAGAAGTTTTGAAGCTGTTCATAGTGGCTTTTCTCACTAAAGTGTGACATTTCTGCTACTCCAGTATTTTCCACAAAGTCTACTATTTCTCAAACCAATGAGCCTCCATCTGGCAAAAAAGGGACTCAAACTTGTTACTTCAGAACAGAATTTCAAAATGTGTTGAGTTCAAGCTTAACCCTGCAAATGATGAAGAACTACAGACTTCTGGTGTAATAACTGAGGATTTGAAGAGCATGTTCCCCAAGGTCCTGTCCTTAAACTCCAGAAAGAAAACTCAGTTGAGTAAGACACAAAATTAACTCTCCCTCTCCTGGCTCTTATGTTGCACAAGCAACTTGCCTAGGAGCTACAGAGCAAAGCACTTAAACATGCTTGCTTTGACTTGTGATCACTTGATTAACAGCAGCAGCTTAAAGGCATTACTTCTTCAATTTGGAAATAGATGGGGGACAAGCACATGAACAAAGATCTCAGCAATTCTGGCTCACAATCTTATATTCTGCCATATATTACTGGCAGTGTAAGCTAGCAAATTTAGCTGGGAACCAACGGACAGCACACATTAAATTCTGCTGGCTCTTCTCCATGGGTGAGAGGTGGTTACTGGTGGAGTAGCAGGACACTTGGGACCAGCAGCTTCAATGACTGTATCAAAATGCACTGGAACTCATCTGTCACTGTCCTCCCTCTCCGACTGTGAAACAGCCTGTCCAAGCCTATAGCTTATTTTCACTTCTTTTCCCTTGCTGCTCTTCTTAAAATGATACTAATGCTGCTTGTCAGATTTTCTTCAGCTTTATAAGCAGAAGCTAAAGGCATTGTGCTGAAGTAAGTGAAAGAAGGAGGAAATACTCTTTAGTGTAAGACATAAATGGTGCTCTACAGTTTGGTTTACTTTTTTGTTGTTGGTCATGGCTGTTTTCTTTAAGATGGCTAAGGAGAGAAAAAAAATTACAGAAATCTAACATTATACAAAAGAAAATACATATTCAGTAAAAATCCAAATAAAAGCTAAGCGAGCATAAAAACACAGTATTCTAAGGAATAAACATTGAAGCACTGAGTCCTGTTAGCATTCAAATCAAGCAGAGAGATGGCTCATATCACAAACTTTGTTCTGTCCAACACACTTACCGATACCACACAATACTTCTATGGCCCATGATGTGCTAGGAAAGCATGCAGCTGAGCGACAGTGTGTCCAGACACAGATTTAATGCTTGTTCTCTACAAGTTCTCTACATATCATTCCATGCAGTAAGTATACTTATCCGTGATTTCAATCCTCCAGTTTTGTGCAGCAGAAAACATGGATAGTCGTGCAAAGTCACTCACCCATAATGTGTAGGATCCCCTGCGGCTCCCTGGAAAAGTCAGCATACTCTGATCAGAGACAGCAACAGAGGCCAGGCCACTGCTCCTGGATGGTGGCCATTCAAAGTCAGCCTCGGCCTGCTCAGTTTTGCTTTTCTGCTTCTTTATAATCTGTAAGGTAGGGGGACATGGAGTGGGAGAGAAGAAAAAACATAAATGCTTGAAAAATACTGTCTGAGCCATATGGAGAAAAACTACATTAATCCTGTCTCAAGGCAAACTGCCTAGGAAGAACATTTGAGCTTTTGCCCCAGTTCGTGCAAGGACAATTCTGACAACCTGCATGCATTTTTTCTCATCTGAAGTCATACTGCTTGCTAGTGCATAAGCATTGAGACAATAAATCATAATCAATGCCTGTAGAAACATCAGAGGTGAATTAAATAAACATGGAAACCTGTTTCTACAGTAACACTTTAAACATTAGCAGCATCTAAGTGTCAAGTATTTTCTCAGACAAGAGTGTTTGCAAAGAAACATAAAATACTAGTTATGAGGAGGATTGTAAAGGCTTCCATGGCATCTTTCTACTGAAAACAAAGAGGTTTTAGATGTCTTGGTACTATTTTTGTTTTTGAAAATCTACAGTCTTAAGAGAGAGAGAGAAGACCGTATAGGCTACTTGTCTCCCTACGCTGACAGATTATCCTGCTACACTTTATTTACACAACTTTTCTGACTCCAGTTTAAAATATTGACAGAATAGTATTCTATGGCATGAAAGATTGTTAGGCAGCTTTTGACAAAAATGGTAGCAATTCAAGCTTAGCTAGGATAGGCTCTGGACTATCAAAGACCCAATAAGCAGAATTAATCTTCTAACGTCCCTATTAAAAAAAAGGAGGCAGATTATTTTCCATTGAGCAGTTGCTCTTCTGGCTTTTCTTAATAGCCTTATAAAAAAAATGTTCCTCTTCTGGTGTGTGATCCATACATTGTTAAATGTCACATCCCATACACAGATGTGGGAATTAGCTTAGTTCATGCAGAGGGAGACTAATCTAGCAGAGTGGTTACTTTGCTGATCATGGGAGCTCAGCAGCACTTTGTTCATGCTCATCTTGCCTTGCTCCAGACTGTCCAGACAATCTCAAGGTGTATTTGTTCTCACTAGCCCTCTATTTTGGTGCTGTGTCAGTGCCAACTGCGAGCTTGGCAGGGAGAAGAACGAGCTTATTGGAAAAAGCCACATAAATAAAACATACAGAGGGTTCTGTGATTTTTTTGGTGTCTCTCTCACAGTATCATGAACAGAATTCTATTTTCATGATCAATGTTTTCTTTGTATGTATTGCAGATGCAGGGTTCAGTAGAGCTGATATGGTCAAGAGCCACACTTCTTTACATTGGAAAACTTTGTACCTTTTGGGAAGTGAAGTACAGATGTAAAATTACATTGAGCAAGGGCCTCTTCTTCCAGGCAAGGATAATCACACATCTGAGGGAGTGGTACCTCTCAGCTCTAAGGGTGCATGCCATCAGTTTAGGCACTGGCTAAGCTTATTTGTAAATTGACCTCTCTGTCAGATGTAGCTGATTAAGCCTATACTGTGATAGCTGAAATTGCAAATTGTCATTAACTCTGTACTTTCTACATTGGTGTAATCATTTTTGCTGTTAGCAGAGTCAAAGCTCACTAGACTAAAGGATTGTGGTTTTGCTATTGAACAAACTATGGAAAAAAAGCACACCATACCTTCTGCACTATGGTTGTGGCCAGCTCTTCTATGAGGTCCTCCTTGTGTTCCTGCAAGTAACAAGCCTCATTCTGCTTGTCCTGCATGAAAACGGATATCTGTAGTTGCTAAAATAACATAAAACCAGCCTTTCCACAGAAATGGTATAGATTAGGAAATGAATAATACACCCTATTGGCACCGTGGGAAGAAATTATAGGTACTTACATTGCATGTCACCTTCTGAAAGGCAACATGCATCTTGGACACAAGTTCATAAAACCCAAACCCAACTTTTTAGGTATGGCATGAGACAGTCTCTACTTCTTTATGTTTTCTTTGGTACCTACTTACTTTTGTACTACCACCCAAATTAAAAGAATCATAATTGTTCTACTTAAATCAATACTTTTATTTGTTGTTTTTTTTTTTAATGTTACCAGGCTGTCACTGTAGGTCTCTGCCTTAGAAATAGCTTCTTCCACTGCTTCCTCTGCAACACGTAAGGCCACAGCAAGGGTATCCATCATGCTGTGTCCTAGGTGAAGAGTAAGATAAAACCGTCACATTCTGTATATACATACATTTTGCATAATAAGCTCCAACATTGAGATTCATATTCTGGACATATATTCAAATTTTAGGTTATTCATGACAAGGTTAATTTCCTCAATCTGTAATTACGCGCAGTAAAATAAACACCTTAAGACAGAGAAATTAATCTCAATCTCTATGTTACTTCTTAAATGTAAATATTAAATACAATAAAACACAGTATTTCTATGGTGCTTATTTTAGAATCCAGCAAAATAGTTAGGAGGAAATTATAGGAAGAAAACCTGTAAACTTCCTATAAAGACCAACAGAATATATGAAAGAATTAAAAAATAGGAAAAAAAATGTGAGAGAAGTAACAAAAATCAAACATTCAGAAAATCACACTGGAGTAAGTGTGTATTAGCTGTAACGCTGAAGGAAGATATCCCAGCATGGTACAAAGAATTTTTAGTATCTTGCTAAATGTTTCAGCTAAAAGTTTTCTGGATCTGTGACCAAGATTTACCAGCACTCTAGGCTATTTCTCCAGTAATTCAAAGTGTGAGGACCATGTTTTACTCAAAGGAGTTTTTAGCATACCTTCTGTCTGTCGGTAGAACGTAGAGTCGCTGCCACAAATGCTTCCTTCATTTTCAAAGCTTCCTTCAAAAAAACCTCCTTCAGCTCAAAAAAGACAGTACCACGCATTAGTATAAGAAGTACCAGTTAACAGCAGAGGCATTATTAGATTAGAATATTCACTCAAGATACGGTTGCACCACACACAAAGAAGGATAACCAAAAAAATCCTCCTACCTTTTGCATAAACCATGACTGCAGCAGCATTTGTACAAAACATGACTGCTTTTCTACGAAGACCTTTCATTCATTTCAGATGGAGAAAACTATTTGTACAGTAAAGAGGAGAGCGAGGAAGAAGCTACTAGCTATAAAACGTATATGGTAGAAGTTAAGTACAGGGATTTTGCCTTTGATATGACATTTGGGGTTGAAATAGATTCTACATTTTAAAGGGCAATGCTGTATAAATAAGGCAAAACCCAGATACCTATACTAGTATTTATCTTCAAAGGGAACAAAAGGTTTACCTAACAGTCACAGAGAGAGTAGAAAAGAAAGTTAGCAATGACATTTAGACTCAAAGGCCTTCCTTAGAAAGGTCTCACAGAGAGTGCACATGCCACTGCAACTGATCATTGCATTGCTCACACTTCCATTCAAAGATAAATTCAGTGAGACTGTGGCTTAAGTAAAGGGAACACATAATATTAAAGTTCTGAAGGATCCATCCTCACAGTTATTAATTCCGTTGTCCCACTTCTGCCACTGACACAGATTTATTTGTCTTCCTACATATTTTTTGTCAACTGTTAAGGAATCTTCTCTAGAAAAATGACTTTGATACAGAGAAAGCAAAATGACTAATAAATCAGAATTTAATGCGTATGTTGCTTCTCCCTAGAAGTTTTATGCCAATATTCATGAGAAAGACCTACAATTGTTACTCAGGACTAGAGAATCCACTTATTATCCTATATAAATTCAGAAAAAGACTAAGTAAAGACTACAGAAAAATTAAAGTATCTGGACAAATTTCAAAAGAACTACATTAGGAAAGTATCTAGTCCAATAAATCCAATGAAACTTCAAACATTCAGCTAGCTGTATTTTGAGTAATTTGCTAAAGTTACCAGTATGACACCAAACACCACTTCTTCTAACCCATTTTATGTCCCCAGTTACTTTTACAGGGTGATGTAGTGTAACACCATAGCTCAGGAAGAATTGTGCCTCTTCATTCAAAAGAGTGATGCCAATACTTAACCATAATCTTTTAACCATTTACAAACATCAATGCAAAAATAAGATGTGGCCAGTTTCAGATCCTTAAACATGTAAAACTCTGAGGACAGTCTAAGCTTTGGTCAAAATGGATACTGAATGTATCCCACATTAACAAATTTTGCTTCAAAAACCACAGAAATGTGCTCTGAGGCCAAATGTTGAATGGAAAATTATTTTCTCATTCATTGACTACTAAGAATAAATTTTGGAACATGGGCTAGAACACAAACTGCAATTTACTTCACAGACTAAAGATAACAGTTCTTCTGTAGTAGTGGCATAATTAAGACGAAACATTCTTTGAATTCTCAAACAGCTCTCTAGACACTTCACCTCTTTTTTTTTTCTCTCCACTGAGGTATTCATTTTTTAAAAAAAAGCTTTAAAAATATTTTTGGACTAATCCCAGAATTTCCATTATCTCAGCTTGTGTGTTGAAGTAGGTAGGCTAATAAGGAATCAACACAGCTGTTCTTACCTATTACATCAGAACAAACTCCGCTCTCCAGTCTATGCTTCTTGTATAAGTTCTTCAGGACTTTGGCACTTCCAAAACACTTAAAGCGGCTTTTGACATTATTATAGTACCAATCCAGAGACTGAGTCCTTAGGAGTCTAGAACAGAAAAATAAACAACATATCTGGAATGATTCTACAACAAACAAACCTAAACAGTTTACCATCTTTTTATGAAAAAAAAAAAGAAGGATATTTTAGGCCTCATAGCATAAACATATCAATTTCTAAATACTTCTTTACTGCTTGTACTTTGCAAGTATCTGGTATACTGAGGCAAAAAAAAAAAGGTAACTCATAAGCAAATATCTGCTTCACATTACTCAACATTTTATTTGGTTTTGCTACTATTAGAAGAGGTGCTCTCCCCTTTTACATTATAATGCTAACACTACAGCCTTTTGAAAAATATAAGCAAGCCTTGGAACAGCATAGGAAGGTTTTAAAAATAGCCTTTATTTACACAGATTTACAGATAATGTAAGAACACTAGCCCATTAATGTATCACAAAAAAAAATTAATTTTCATAAAATACATCACTGCTTTTATTTCAGGAAAACAATAGCATACACAAAGCAGAATTAGAGGACCTCAAAGCAAGAATGAGCAAAGAATAGTAGGTAGACAAACTTTTTTGCAAGAAAGGACTCACAACTGCAGTTTGATTTCCCACTTTCAACAGTAAGCATCACTGACGTCAATAATTCATCCTAACGGATTTGTCCTCAGAGCTCACATATGTTTCTAAACCTATGAGTTACTGTCAAGCTCTCTATTCTTTTCCATGTTGGCAATGGGCTCTTGCTCCACCTTACTTCAGCAGCGGTTGGAGAGAACCTGTGCCGTATTCCCAGGCAACACAACCACAGGTTACTGCAGAGTAGTGCACAGCGGACCCACACATTTCCTACTGAGGGTGTCACTGGAGGGGGGAGATCCTAGGGTCCCATCTATAAATGAAAGCTGACTTTCCCAAAAGGCTCCAGGAAGGACAAGTAAGTCTGAGGCAGTGAACACAAACTAATTCCGTGTGTTTGCTTCCCCATTTGAGCCCATTTGTTCCTCTGCATATTGCCAGGGTAGTTTATTTTTAATTAATTTACTGCACTTACATTGCAGGAACCAAGACACATTTATGGGAAATTAAAAGATTCCATCTAAAACGGTATTTAGTATAGGCTGCAAAGTAAATTCCCCTTTGTAATAATTATAAAAACTGGAGTCTTGGAACTAGAAGCCCTATGGAGCTTCTTACCTAATTAAGCAAAGAGATGATTCTTAGAAAAACAAAAGGCTGAGGTTAGTGTCTGGTGTCAATACATGAACCCCTAAAGAAATTATGTTACTCTCAGGAGTGCTGGACTCTCAGCTCTTCCAGACTTGAAGACATTCAGATGATTTAACTCTGCTTTTTAAACCTGAGGTCATGGGTGAAAAACAAGGTAAAACAAAAGCCCCACTGTAACCTTTAGATTTTCCTTCAGGGACTATGGACTTTTCTTTACAAAGTGCGAAGCAAGTGAAAATCTACAATTTCTGTTTAACACAGACTGTTTCACAAGCAAATAAAATCTCACCTACTGAGAAACTAGCAATGTAGTTCTTACTTCACATTGAACCTTGGGAGACACTTGATAACAAATGAATATGTGGAGCCTGGAGTTTCAACTAAATGCTTCCAGTCTGGGTCCAGATGTTTTGAGTTTCAATACAGTGCTAAAAAGGAATATCCACTTCATGCAAAGCAGAACATCATGATACAGTCCACTTCTCTGTTAACACTAGAAAGTGTTTAGTAGCAAACACCAGCAGTGGGAAATTAAAAATAAAAATCAGTGAAGCCTATCGTATTCAAACTATGAACTCTTAAAGTTACATTAGTTGCTCTACTGAAGGCAACTGAAGAAAAAGAACATAATGGAACCGAAGTATACTTTTCTGTATGCTCTGTCAGCAATTAGATGCAGGAGACAAGTTCACAGATGACGTAAGAATATTAGCCCTTTGCTATCTATTTGCACAGAAATATCCCAAGTGTTCCCAGAAGTCTGATTAGTTCCAATATTCACCATTCTACACATATCACTAACATGCAACAAGGGCAAAAATCTTTTTTTTTTTTCTGGAAAATGTCCTTACACACTGTGCACAGATGACTGACATCTGACGAAGCACAGTAGCTGGTGGCAGAGCATGAGCAATGGGAAGCAAGTCTGGGTCTGTCTGTGAGATACAGGATTTCTGAATTCCTATAATGCTGCCACCAAGAAATCTGTAAGGTGCCTGTCCAAGTCGTGACCCACTGACCCGGGCTTGGCTGCTGACACAGTGATGAATCTGTGAATGGAGGCAAAGGTCTCTCCCAAATCTGCAATTCTTCGGTGTTTTAAAAATCTGCCTTCTTTGTGGGTAGGAAACATTTGCTCTCATGGAAGCTGCACCAGAAAGAAACAAACACTATGTCTTCTGCTTGCTGAATTTTATTCACTTTTGTCCACTGAGTTTCTACAGGTGCTGGGACTGTAAGATTTCAGTCAATAGCAGCAGGGAGTCACAATCATTATGATGTATAAAAATAAGTCTGCAGGACTGCACTGGAAGCAGCTTAGCGAGAGGCATTGGCCAGGAAACATGCCGTTCTGTCCAGGGAACACAGTACTCTCCATGCTGTTCACAAAATAATATCATAGCGCTATCGCTGCTGGTGGCCTCACAGCACTGTGAGTTCTCACATGCATTGCTTTAAGGCTTTCAAGATCCCTACCAACTTCCTTACCTCAGCACGTTTACTGCTCAACTCCACTAGCTCAAAACGCTGAACTTGTTGTCTTCTTGGAGGCCAAGCAGACCCCATTCTTAACATTCTGACTGAGTGACAAGGTACCAAAAGCAGAAAGTCACCTATCTCACTGAGCAAACTGGATGAGTTAAGAGAGTCAGTTACAAATGCTGACCTGGCAACTTGGGAAAAATGAGAGATGGGAGCCATTGCAAGCCTGCTTTCCCATCTTTTTCCCAATGCTACCATTTTTTTTTTCTGGGTCTGATCAATACTGCTTCTGTAAAAACAGAAAGCTAAGAGCACTGACCTTTTAAGGTGAGACACTGCTTTGCAACTAACATAATTTTAGCGACAGGCTTTGTGTTTTTAATGGTAACATTTTCCACATGTGAACTTTGGAAGAGTCAAAAGGATAGAAGATTATACATCTCAAAGCAGTAATGAAAGAAGAGATGCTTGCCTCTTTGTACTAGCTAATCTGGTGTAAACACAAGGATTGGAATTTTTTTTTTTAAATTTCCTCATTGCTGCAGGATTAACATTTTGTGAGTAATCTAATCATCTCATGCTTCTCTTCTATGTGTTGGAGAGCTACCAACAACTCCAAATCTATGCCTCTGTCCTGCACACATTTTATAGCAGATTACAATGCCTCCTCTAAAGCTTTTCAGCCTCTTAACTTTCAAATAAGTCACAGCGTCCCTGCTGATTCCTCCTGGGGAGAAAGGATTTGGAGAAGATAGTAGTTCTCTTATAGATACTGAAATAAAGGACCCACTCAAAAGAGAAATAAGACCATTTTCACCTTATTTCAAAATCCTTTAATGTTGGTCTGTATTTTAAAGCTGTATTCTGCAAAAGCAGTCCATGAGTCCAGAATAATGAAAGTCTATGACGGCACTAGCATTAAACTGTTAAAATGAAACACTTTCCTTATTACCTCTAACAGAAAGTTTGCAAGTTCTTTCTGTGAAATGAAAGTTCATGCTTAAAGGATATTAGTTGTATGTATTTTAAAGATACAGGAATGGTTGAAGCCATTTCTCTCTTTCTGTGCCATAGCCAAAAAGACTGCTATGTCTTTATTGCTAAATTGCCTTACATGCTAAGGCAATATATAACATGACATTATTCCTGTTATATAATATTGCCATGCAGCTGAGTTGCATTTTGATGTGCTTTTGGCAGAGGGGAATACCGTTATTTTAAAAATTCTGCCTTGCTAGCAAGTGTGAAAGCTAGGCAGACACTTCTGGTTTACTGACATTAAAACTTGAATGAGTATTATAAAGCTCTTGTCTTTCTTTTAGAGCAGCAATGGTTTGCCTTAATCAAATAGTACCTTAAGGGCAACAGATAAGCCTATTCAAATCTTTACAAGCAGTTTTCAGTACATTTCTCACTTGCAGCACCCAAATATCAATTTTTAGCCTTCTCCTGAGGGAAAAAAAAAAAAAAAAGTACAACAACTGTGCTGGGGAGTGGGGACCTGTACCATCTCTCTCATTGTTAGTGATGACCACAGGAAGATGAAAGGTGCCACTCACACATGAAGTATTCACTACTCAATACAGAGGAAGTTGTTTACTGACTGATTTACCACTCAAATTTTTTCTCTTCTAAAGGTTTTACTTGGTTTAAAGACCATAAGAAGCTTCTGCAATAAATTTTCTCTAAAAGGTAGTACCAACTTAATATTCATGACCTCAGTCTCTACTCATAATGCAAGTTAATACAAGGAAGCACTTTATAACAACAACATTTTTCCATAAACTTTGTGAGAAGTTTTCTCCCACAAGAAGAACATGTCACCTACAGAAACTAAGCTGCAGCTCAGTAAGTTAGGAGGTGCTTTTGGAAATCTGAACTTACATTATTTAAATGTCAGAGTGAATACATAATCACTTGGAGTTTCCTTGCTGTTGACTTGCACTGGAAACTGAAGACTCCTTTTCGCTTTCACTCCACTCTCATTGCATCTTCCATAGCTTTGTACCAACAGCCAGCCCAGCAAACTCTTCTGTTCCTTCAACTTGTCTCCAAAATTGGAGCCACAAACTTCACCTGCACATCAACAACTGTTTGTACAAATGGCTGTGCCAAGCAATTTGCATTTCTGAGCTCACCTCCATATATGTATTGTGAAACATTAGACAGGAGTTTCATGCCACCCTGCTACAGCCTCTTATGTTCACTCAAAGTAACTGAAGAAATATTAGAAGTTTAATTTTTCAGTGGAAAAGCAACATAACTGTTTAGTTTTCACTCTTTCAAAGCACTCCCAAGGCACCTGGAACTGCCTGAAGGCTCAGTCATGAGTGATGAGATGGAGGGGTTGGGAGCCAGAGGAAGACTGCCTGCTGAGCTATGCCAGAGGAGGGACGCCAGTGGACAGGAGCCCTCCAAAGCCAACCTGCTTCACCATGCTGCTGGGCCACAGGCAGAGGTGTGCTGCAATTAATTACTCTTGTCTTTAACCATGATGTTCACCCACAGGCAGGTGATTGGTGCTGTAGGACTGGTGCCTTTGAAGCCCTGTCCCTCCTGGGGAGCTGTACATTCATCGCTCTCCAGCGTAGAGATATTACACATCAGTTCTCTGGGAAACTCCAGCTAATCCAGATTATGCCGTCTCAGGCACACCGTCTGTCACGGTGTGCCTCTCTCCCTGTACTGGTCTCACACAAAATACGAAGCTCAAGGCCCTTGTTTCCATTTCCCAGGCGCGGAGTGGTCTCAGTCTGATGTCCAGAGAAACAATTAAGATTTAGTCTGTCACTTCTTATTTACTTAGTTTTAGAGTAAAATAGCTTCAAACTCAGCATCCTCAAATATTTTTTCTCTGCCAATAGCAATATTTACTTTTTCTCTTGGGCTGATGTTTTAGAGCTTGTAATGTACTGTTCCTTACAATTTGTTGAATTAAAGTATTTAAGTTCTTTTCAGTTTCAGTGAAATCAAACACACTTCAAGAATGCAACTTCACCTTAATTCCCTTCAGGATGAATCATTACTATAGCACACAAACACTGCACACATGAATATCCTGCCAGTGCTTAGGTCAGTAAAAATCAGACTTAAATTAGAATACATTGAGAAAGTTCAGTCCCCTGAAGCCCTGAACAGGAACTTCCATACATCAACCTTTGGCCGAGCTCCTGTCATTCCAAGATGGGACTTATATTTCCCTGATTGTTTTACACGTATCCCCTGTCTGTAAAAGGCATTTATTCATGGCTCAAGAACAACAGCTCCTAAACATTTAGTCCAAAAGGCCACTGTTAACACTTTGTAAGACTTCCTTCCCAAGCTTTAAGTTGAAACCCTATTTATTTTTATCTAGTAGCATTCTGCAGACCACTCATCACTTCAGAAGTGCTGCTCCAGAAAATTTCTTCCTCCGGTTATCCGCAGTGGAGGGCTGCACCTGTACACTGCGACACACAGAAAGCACGGCACGCTGACCCATGCAGGGGCATCACAGGCAAGGCTACAGCAGTGCACGATGAATGCTATGCTCAGCGGTCGGCAAAATCCAAGTAACAGCAGCGCAGAGACCATCTCAAGTCAAAACACCTACTCCAAAATGAAAACTCTCCAGCCCATCATCTGTCTTTCCCACAAGTGGAACCAGACAACTGTCCATGTCCCTCACAGTGGAATCGTGACTTTCCTGTGCCAGCAGAAATGAACCTGGTCCAGTAATCGCTCTGCAGTTCACAGTATGCTAATTATTCAGAGAGCTCAACTGACAGTATTGTACTACATAAGGCATTTCCTAAAAACACACATCCTCCCAATCATTCACTGAGAAATTAACTGTCCCAGTTTTGGCCTTCAAATTCCAACACAGAGCAACACAAAAGAAATAATAAACTAAGGTTAGCAAAGAAGAAAAAAGGAATTTCTTTTTTCCCCAAAGACAGCTATATGTGCAACTCTTAAATTTGGTTACTCTCTCTCCTTTAGCTTTGAAATCAGCAGTCAAGAAGTCAGATGTGGGAGGAAGACAGAGTTGATTTTATATAGAAAACCTAGATATACTTTCTGAAAGGAAGAAAGACGAAAACTTGTAACCCTGATTATTGAGGGAGGTACTAAAACGTCTACCACCTGGGCCCTTTAAACCAAACCTTGGTGACTTCCGAAGGGAAATGCCAAGGATTGCTCACTGCAGCATGTGCCAAAGTGCAGGAATCACTTGCTGCATCATGCAGGTCACAGTAAGCAATTGCTGGCTCATAAAAATAAGATCCTGAGCCATGATAGTTCAAATAAAAGGTTCACCAAGATTCTTACTCTGTCTCTGGTCATTGGCAGATGCTAGGGAAGAGATGAAGAGATTATAGGAAAGGTGCAAGTGTGGAGTGACCCTGCCTTCGACACAATCTGCACTTGCCAGCTCAGGACTCTGTGTTTGACATTGCAACAGACCATCCTCAAAGGACACTCTTGGATGGACTCATCTTCCATAAATTTGGCTATATTTAACCTAAATCTAGGCATACTTTTGGCCTGCTCCGAGGTCTCTGATGATAGAGCCCTCAGCTACATGCCACACAGATACATTTGTGACCTACGCTCCCAGTGGTATTGGGATCATCTAATCTACATTAAAATAAGCCATGGGATTTCTGATCTTTAATTATTGGAAAGTAATCAGTATGTAAGAAATCAAGAGCAAAACATCTGCCCGTAACAGCCTTTCTGAAAACAACAATAGAGAAGGTACAGCTGTCCCTCTCAAGAAAATAAAGACTTAACTGATGCCTTATTAAAAAAAAAAAAAAAAAAAAAAAAAAAAAAAAAAGGATTAGTTGCAATTTGTAATCCCTATACTAGCAAAGCAACATTCCTTGGAGACCACATCTAGACTGCAGATAAATGTTTGCATGTTTGCTAACAGACATTACATGGAACGATTAAACATTTGCCATATGCAGTGACAAATAACTCGGTGGGTATGGATTGGATGTGTTCAGTGGTACATTGTGATCTTCCAGGATCGACCAGTTCAGCCGAAGTCAGGCTGACGACACACAAGAGGTCTAGATCTGAGGTGAACACATCTGTACACTCAGCTATGTACCTCTGATGGCTTCTGTAACCCAGTCAGAGCATTTATGTCCTTAAACTCTCCCTTAGAAATGCCAGACCTGACACACCACCTTCAGTTCAGATTTACACCCTTTTACACCCATGCTGCCATCTAACAACACATCTTCACTTACCCAGCACTATGTGCTTACCCCTTCATCACCACATCCTCCTTCCTTTTTGGCAGTCATCTGTGTACTTAACTTACTTTTCCTATGAAGCTATTTGTCTCTTCTCCGAATTTTAGTCTTCCAATTTCATTTCCCCAGAACTACAGAGGTTCCTTTGACAAAGGCTTACTGCAACAAGACATTCCCCTTTTAAGATTTCTGCAAAGGATGAAATTTCAACAAACAGTGGCTGAATGTAGGCCAGTCCAGTGTTTTTTGCACATCACCCTGAGTCAATCTTCTCATATGACAATGGTCAGGCTAAAATAAGTCTTCTGGCTTAACTTGGGCACCAAGTTACCCTTCTGGTTGTGAACAAAGGCTGTAAGTGCAAGTTTGGTGAGGATAATTTTCAGGTCTGTTCCCCGCAGAGGATAAGTGTCCTGCAGCAGGTGAAGAAAACACTGAGAGAACAGCAGGTATAATTGGAATTATGGTTTGATCCTTTAGTAGGAAAACACAAATAAGAGTAGAACATGCCAGCATTTAACTGAGCTATTTTGCCTTGTATTTTCCCTGCAAGGTTGTATGTCAGAACTCCTCCCTCAAGAACGAATGCGTATTTGGCATATTAACCCGACCAGCTGCCCTCAGGAAGAATGTTGTGTTTTAGGGTAACTCAAGCGAAAATATGGATTTTGCAGCAGTTATAAAAGTCAATTTTTTTAAAAAAGAGGAGGTTTTCAAACCCAGTGCTCCACTGTAATTTAGCTGACTGTAAACACCAGGGTGAAATCACAACTGTGGAGAGACAACGGCAGTTAAAGCAATGACCTAAGAAGGGGCAAGACCTCTCTTCAGGCATCTATCAGCAGTAGAAGATGTGGGAAGCCATACCCAATACAGTTTCTGACAGTATCTCAGCAAGAGGTAATAAGCTTTTGCCATAATAACATGTTTATAAGGATGTTTGCCATGTCTTACAGCCATTAGTAAATATTCTTTCTCCACTTTCGATTTGCAAAGCAAGCATCGGTGACTGAGGCTTATTTATTCAGAGCTGAGTTCTAAGCCTAAAAGTTCAAAAGGCTGCATTGCAGGGGAGCTTGCAGAGAGCTGGCAGTACAAGTTACTGCTGCTTTTAAGCCACAAGAAGCAAGCGGTCTATATCTTTGTTTAAACACACATCCCTGAACTGGAAATTTGAAGCCTTACCAGTATTCTTTCAAGAAAGACAAATTTAACTGTTCAGATATGACTTATCACAGCGCAGACCCTATGGATGAGATCCCACTGGAAGCACCAGATATGACACGGTGATATTGAATCAGGGCTATACAACACTCCAAGTCACACATCCATCAAAGTCTTGCTGAGACTTTCAGCTTAGATACTGCCAACTTCTCAAAAAGAAAGATCTTCTTGAACTAAATCAAGGCTATTTTCGCTTCACCATTTCTTTGACAATTACACAGATGCCACTGCCAGAAATGAGGTTTAAAGTGTATCCCCTCACTTGCTGGCATATATACCAATGGGTTAAAATGTCATTTTTGTGGGAGAAATCCAGGCACTCAGCTCTTACATCTTCTGATCAACCAGCAAATATCTCTCCTGGATAAGAAAACCATGAAGCCTGTCATTCGGAAGAAGCCTTACGGTCCTATCTGTACCACTTCCACTCCACCTGCACAAGAAGTCCATCTCTCTTCATTTTACTCCTGATTTCATTTCTAGGTTGGTGTGTAACAAGCCTCAAATGTTACTGCAGCCACTGTGGATCATTCAGTGGCCAAAACCGGTCTGTAGTCCTCATCTCAATGGTGTAAATGGAACCCAAGAACTTGTCACCTTCTTTTCTCAGCCCCTTTAGGTGCTTTATTCAATGCCTGGAAATCACTGGAAATGCCCCTCCACACTGCCAAGTATTTTCCTCTTAAGCCTTTCATTAAAATGCTTATCTTTACACAGCAGATTAATACTACCTGTCAACCCAGATGAAAATTAAATAAGCAGCCATTAGATATTTAAAACCAAATCAAAACAAGTCCAAATCCAAATGCCTGTGTAAAAGCTGGAAGACTCTGATATTACTGAAATTGAAAATTCCACATGTTCACTTCAAAGTGCTTTTAATGAGGATATTTTAAATTACAGGATAGATTCATGTACATTTATATATGTTCTAAAGGATTTATTTTACAACATAAAATCATAAATATACAAATAAAAATATCACCACTGAAACAAATCTTTCCCCCTTAAGCAAAAGGAAATATTTCACTATATATTAATCCCTTTTCCTCCAGAAATGCCATTTAATGTAAATTTCTGAAGTTTTTTTTTTCTATCTTAATTTGCAGCAAAATACATTTTCAGTATCTCAGTATTTTTCAAAGGAAAGAAATTCCATCTCTTGGTCATCTGGTACTAGATAGCTTTTCAGGCAAATCATAAGAATTAATTGATACTGCATCATTAGCACATTTATGACACTCACATGCACACCACATGCTAACGCAAAGTACAAACAAACGTGAATCAAAGCAAGTTATTATAGCTAGACTGAACACAGATATACTGTCTTTTACTGTCATATTTGTTTCTACTTGTTACAATACATCAATGTAATTTTTATTTCAGATTTCTGAAACAAGACAGGCAAAAAGAACAAAATCCCACACTGACAGTACCTCAAAATATCCTGCTGTTTTTCTTAAAAAACAACAATAGCAAGAGATATTTAAAAATTCTCAATTGGAGAGGCATTCTTTTCCTGCTCTGCTGTTACTACAAATCTATCCTTTGCACCTACCCACGGAAGTGAACGCAAATTCATACAGAAACCTATGTAAACAAACTTCAGAATGCAGAGAGCAATATCAAAACACTCTCAGTAACATTTGGTCATTGAACTTTGCGTTAATATTAATGAAATGAAAGTATTTGCAGTCAAAATACAACTGAACATGAATGGCTATGAATAAATGCACTGTTGATCCTCATGAGAAATGTTTTCCATTACCATAGCAGATACCAAATGAAACAACAGAACATAAAGTCACTTTAATTAGTTATTCAAATTACCTAAGTGAAGGTTTTTCTTTCCGGAAACTTCATTTTTAATCCATGGATTCTTGAAAAACAGTAGAGCAACAAAAAAAGCGAGATTGATGAAGCATAAAAATTTTCACAAAAGAGATACAACTCCATTCCATCAGAAAAAAATAGCAGAGGATAAACCATGCAAATTAATTCTGTAATCCTGATTAGAAAAATACGCAGGGCTTTTAATATAGAGCTCAAGAACGCCAAAAAGACAACAATCCTCCGCTTTAAGGTCTGTTTCTGTTCTTGTATTGTGAAAAAGCTGTGAACAAACAGCTGTGAAATGCCAGTAAAGACAAGAAGAATCATCACCACATACAATCAAAGAGAAAATTGGGCTCATTTCAAGATTATTTAAAAACAAAGAAAGGGGGAATAAAAAAGAGAAAAATAATTCAAACAAGCCAAAACCCTTAAGAGTTTGCCGGGGAGTGAAGAGATGCGATTTCAGTTCCCATCTTTCGTACTTGGTTATCTCACCTCTCAAGCCCAGCTTCTGCTAAACTAGGCTGTGCACACAATGACTCCATCACCCCATTTTGAGACAACACGTATTTGTAGCTTTGCGACTCCACAAGCCACGGGACAGCTTAAGAAACGTGTTGTTCAGCTGGAGCTACTGCCGTGTTATCCAGCAGGAGGATGACACCTCCCAATCCAAGTCCCACGCAGGTCCCTAGCTGGGAAGTGTAAGGAAAGTATTTCCTTGCCACCCACCCACCCATCATGGGAGGAAGAGGAGGAGTGAGACAGAGTGACGCTGCACTCCCCAGACAGCAAACTACCCAGACACAGTTTGGACATTTATCCAGCAATTAAAGCAAGATTTCTTTGAATTACAGTGGAAAATGGGCTAGGTGGGGAAGAGCTGGCCAGCCCCAGAAGGTTGGCTCAGTCAACCACTGCACCTCAGCAGCTCTTTGCAGCACTGATCAAGGGCAAATAAGGACAGGTGAGGGTATCTGATGCTGTGCAACGTTACTGTCTACCAAGTGAGCATGCTGAGCACACAGTGCGTGTTTCCTAAGTTCCTCACCATTCTGTTTCTGCTTTTGTAGAAAATGAGCCTTCTGTATGTTGTGCTGCTTGTGAGTGGAGCTGTCTTTGATGAAGCCTTTAAAATACACAGGGCATGGGGTTTTTTTCTTCCTTTTTTTTTTTTTTAATAATGTGTTTTTTCAAACTGACTTCACAGTCACTGCATTTAAAACGCACATTTTCCCCTGGTGGGGTTTTCCCTACTGCACAGGAAATATTTTTAGTTGGAAGCTTTATTGTGCAAGCTGTCCAGCAGTCTGACAAAAGCTAAATTCCAGCTTACAGCTGAAAACCGTAGGAAAAATTCCAAAGCCTTTACAAATTATACAAATGAGACTTTAATCCCAGCTGGCCTCACTGATGGGGGCTCTACATCTGGGCACACACACAAATGTACTTTTCATATGGATTTTAAGCTATTTGAATAATGAAAAATAGAAAAAAAAAATCCTCTATTTTTGTAAATACTTGTATCACAATAATAGAAACCAAACAGTCCTGCAAGCACAGATTAACCAGACTGTCAGAAAAATACAGCTGTTTCTCAAAACCAGTCCTGCTCAGAGCTCATGGGTAAAACTGATCTGCTCTCCAGAGGAGGATTCACTTCTCTAACAAAACAGAAAGCTTCAAAGCCAAGCAATCCTCCTATCTTCTCCAGGGCAAGCTTATTCTCATCTGTGCAAGGCAGGGGGTATCCTCACAGGGCTACCCAGTCGTGACAAGATGTGTGTGTGCGTGTGTGATTATCAGCAAGTTTGATCAAAAGCAATCAAGAAAAATGGAAGGAACTAGAAGAAATAGAGTGTGAACAGGAGGGGTGAAAACAGGAAGAGCTGCAAAGCTACCTTGTCACACGCACGGAGATGACATGTGCAATGGGTCTGTGAGTCTCTCAGTGCTGGCTTTCAACTGCTGGCAGTGAGCAGAGTGCCAACATCACAGCCCTTCTTAGCTACGTCTACAATGCTCATTTGAGGAGAGTCCCTACTTCACTCACAGCAGAAACACAAGCCAAGGATTTTCGAGTTCCCGTTAAAATAGGATGAAAATACGGTAGCCAAAGGATGGATGTTACTTGACCAAGATGTCTCTTCCTGCTTTGATTGCACGAGGTATCACTACCATAGCTTGTCATGTTTGGTTAAGGCAAACCCACAGATGCAACTTTTTTAAGAATAAGAAAATCAAGTTCTGTTTAACATTTTTCCAACTATGCTGCTTAGGCCCTAAGAGAATAAAGGGATTTCATGCAGACCTGCTGCATACAAACACTCTGGTAGTTCCACCCGACAGAGGTGGCAGAGAAGGTCCCACTGCAATAACTGGAGGTGTTTCTACCCAGGCATCCATCCTGTGCGTGGTGAGCACAGGGAGAGATGAGGCCAAGAGAACTATTAATCATTTCTGAGACATTGCTTACTCTCCTCTCTCACCAAAGGAGGGGGGAAGGTAGGTCTCTCCTCTGGTTCAACTCCTCCCATAAAGAAGAGAAACTTGATGGCATTTGGAGGAAGCAATCCTAGCTATCAGGATTTCCAGCTGAGCAGGCTGGTTGTTCTGTGAACCGCTGGCTGCTAACATGGCTTGTGGCACAGGCTGCCAAATGGCTCCTGAGCTTGAGTGCATCAGAGACAGAGGTGTGTGTCTGTCTGCATCTCATTCTGTGCACCTAAGCTGGAAGCCTTAAAGAACAAATTAAAATGTTCTTTGTTTCTGCACAGACACAGTACTTTGTGAGAGGGCTGCAGGTAACTCTCAAGCAGCCTCAGCCCCTGTTTTTTTCCATTCCTTTTTCTCTGTTCTTCATTTTCCTTGGGAAAACATGAAGGTGGGATAAATTATTTGCTTGCATGGCTGAAGACAAATTTGGGGAGTACAGGGGCAGGCAGGCAGTAGAATGCAGTGCATTAAGAGTGTCCTCAGTGAACTATGTGCTGCTCCATTAACGTACTGACCTTCTTCTAGGAGGTTAGACTACAAGAAATCACCAGTCCTTGCCCAGGAGACCCAGGGACATAAAAAAGCCTATTATATATAATGCTAAAATATTACCACATAGCTTGTGCGATTCTGTATTTGCCCTGTTACAAAGATAGTGCAGGCCATTACATACATACTCATAGGAAAATAACATAATAAGCCTTTTTTTAAGGACGGTGTTATGGATACGGCAAACATATTTTCAACCAAAATACACTAAAAATTGCCTTGGACCCAGAAAAACATTAAAAGAATCATGTAATTCAGATACAGAACAGATCAGTCTCCAAGAAGACAGATTAGTCTATATTGAGTCAGATGGATACACTGAATCTGGTAATTGTGTAATGAAAAGTGGAATGATAAAAACAATTCTCTCTTCTGGATACGAAACAAAAAAAAAAATGTATACTGACTGCTCAAGAGTGTTTACCCTCAACTTTTCTTTGAGTTATGATGAACTTTCATTTAAAAAAATGCTCTTTCTCATTTTCTTCAGAAGTTCATTTTTGAAAAGGAGTACAGACCCCAGGGGCAGAAACACCAGGGAAGGAGGGAAACTAAACAAACAAAAAAAACCAACCAAAACCAACCAACCAAACAAATCTGGCTTGCATTTCAAGATGGAAAAAACCCCCCAAACTGTTTTTTTCTCTCAGCCCTGAAAAGTAACAGGTTGTACCAATATAAAGCATTAAGAGCATCTGCTTACTTTCAGCATATTAAGAAAAATAATAAAAGGATCTACATTCATGGACACTGGACTCCTATGATGAATCATACACTGAATAATGAAAGGTTAGTACAGTTGCTTTAAAATATTTCATATTACACTTCTAATCTATCTACAATATTAGTTAAATAAGATAACCTGAGATGACAGTATTAAATACTCTGCAAGCTGCAACAATGGGACTATTTATTGAATATACCTGAAATAAAGTCAGTTAGTGAAAAGAGATTTTCCAGAAAAAGTACAGAAACACAGTTAGAAGCAAGAATTTCTTTAACATATAGTAACAGAAGTATTTTTCAGATCAGAGCCAACCACCAAATCCTATGACACACTCTATGATCCAATTCCTAATTTTCTGAATTATTAACTTTTTAAGGGACAAACTGCCATAAGTCTACAGTAGGTGAAGAAGAAAAAACCCCTATTTTACATATATCCTATTTCATACTTCATTTCAACATGGATTTTTACTATTCTTTACAATCAGTAAGTATACACCGTATATCACAGTTATTTAAAACTTATTAACTCATTGATAATAAAGCCATTATCCTAAAGCAATTAAAATCTTTGAAAGGAAGCTGACTAAAATCTCTGCAAGTAAATAAAAGAAATGGCCAAATATCCTTTAAATGCATTTAACAGGTGAAAAACTGAGGTATTTTACTTCTAGTTCCTTTGGAAATCTAGCATATTGGGAAAGGAATTCAGATATCTTGACTCTAAACTGTGTTTTCGACTCAAGCTGACCCCTCTTTCCTCTGGGGCATTAAACATTTGTTGTAAAGCTCTGTTTTCGTATCTGCAATTTGTTCAAATTAAGTGTTTTAGATTAAATACTTGTGTCAAAGAGAAAAGGAGACCAACACACTCAAAATCTTTACACATGAAGAACTGTGAGTGAGATCAAAGGGTCGAATAAGGCAGCATGACAATGCATGCAATCCTCCTTCAAATCCGCTAGACAAGCAGCATATCAGAACTTGGAAACTGCCTGTAGCCAAGGATTTTGCAGATTGTTTTGTTAAGATATACGGCAAGAATTATAAATTGCTGAATACATAACATAACAATCTTGAAAAGTGATCATCTGCATTAAGTCTGTTTAGCGCTGCCCCTACTACAACAGCTACGCTGCTTTGCTCATGAATGTGTCTGAGAAACAAGACGTTCACCTTTTACAGCCAATGAGCCACAAACACATAACATGTATCTCAGCCAGCTTCAGCTGTACAAATCCCTTTGTGCAAGCCTGCGTTCCCCGTGGCCCAAACAGTGGCTTTATTCTCAGGGGATTTGGGATGACACAGAAACCTACACGCTCACACCTACGGGGCTTCTTCACAGTTTCTCCGGTTGCCTCATTCAGAAAAGACTATAATTGCTCAAAAGCACAATTATTAACAGGGCAACATCTTTTGGAAACATTTTTGGCCAGTATGATCAAAAATGTTCCACATTTACTGGGATATCACAGCCGCAGTAGTCAGGTCAGCCTAGCTGAGTGGTTTTAGTTATATTTCTTGTGCTTTATAAACAAGACCATCACTCCAAGTTTGGGCTTATTGAAACCTATCAAAATTGAAAGCCTAAGAAAGCCTAAAAGAAAAGTGAATTGCTTCCTCCCCTAATATCACCCTCAGATCCCATGTCACCTCTGAATCCACCCGAAGCATGTTATTTTGGATAATAGCTTTCATAACACTCTTTAATCCTGTTAGAATATAATACATGCACAAATTGCTGCATATCCTTGACAGTCAAATGCATTTTCCATTGTACCACTAAAAACATCTCGGAAAACTAACATCAGGGCTCTGACTTAACCTTCGTATTAACATGCAAATTCAGAACAAATCAGCCACTGTAAGCCACTGGTCAATACATGGGGATGTGAGCATAGTAACCACCAACAAAAAGCAAATGATAGCACAGACACCGTGGCCATTCAGTAGAGAAAGGGATTGGAATATCCTCCTCCATTCTAAGCAGTCTTTTTCAAACACCCATATCTATGCTATAAGGCATAGGGAAGGAGCATACAACCACACAGTACAACACGTGCATTTGTTGTACAGCACCACAGGACTGTAGTAGGTCTACATACGCTGCTTCAGAGCTACAGAAGTCTTGCATTCAAGACTTGCATTCATCCTCTGTTTGGCAAGCCAAACTACTGCAGCCATTATCACAACACTTAATTTGGGTCATGACCAAATTACCCATCACTCAGGGTCTGCACTTACTGGTTACTTAGCACAATGATGAAACTCAATTGGTAGAGGACCATGTTTCTTCATGGGGAAGCTCACTTCTGTTAACCAAACCTCTTATAGCAAGGGAGCAATATGTTGCTGCCTTTGGAAATGAGTCACTTCAGTAGGAGGAAAGGGAGGATGAATAGAATTTGGAAAGCTTTTTTCAACATTAAGTCTTCAAACACATCATAACCCAATTTGTACAGTTGCCAGCCACTCCTTTTGCCAGACTGCATGATGCCTTGTTGTATTCTACAGCCAATTTGTTGACTCTAATTAGCAACTTGGGAATAGAGTAAGAAGAAAAGAGAAATAAAAAATTGTGTGCACAGTGCCAGTTACTATAGTGGGACACACACTCTTTCATTATTGTTTCTTTTTAATGTGGCTGAACATAGGCTGCATCCAGTTGTTTCTTCAGAACCAACCATGGGTGTGAGTAGTTCCATACTATATTTGACTCTGGTTGGGTAAATACGTGGTCTAATTTCTGTGTAAATGTCACTTGTGATTTCCTAAGTGGTCTCTAACCTTCAGCCTAGAAGGTGAAATCAGTTGTCAAGGAGTATCTTTTGAAAAAAAATTCTTACTATCTCTTATACTTTATGTTGCAACTTAATAGTGACAACCTGGACCTCTACAAATTATTCCATCCCCAAAAGCACTGGGAGAACACTACCGTGCATAAGCCAGATCTTCAATGTGGCTTAAAACACAGATCAAGTCCAAGTTCAGCAAGTTTCAGGGTATTCTTTTTGCTCCTCTAAAAACCCTCATATTCTAGGACTTTCACCTTTTTTTTTTTTTCCTAGTAACAAACGAAACAAATTTTAGACACTTTAGTCCCAGCAGTAGATGTAATATTTTCTGGGGTTTGCTATACACTGTCAAGCCTTTCCTTTGCAAACCAATCATTTGGGGCCAAATGCCCAATTTCTCCTACTTGGAGAAATTAATTTTTCTCACTGCCAGAACACTGATAGTTCATCCCCTCTCTTCACCCGTTCAGCTAGATGCAGGGACTTGCACTGCCTGCAAACGGCCTGTTTTGGCTGAAAAGAAGGAAACAGCCAAACTCACGTAAGGTTCTCAGGTGGCCTTTACTTCAATGAACTGAACTTTGAGTTTGTGGCTATGACTCCCCTGTTCTGGCATTCCCCAAGCTCTGCCCATCTGAGCCCAGGCAGTATTTCACTACAGAAGTAGCAGCCAGGATCTCTCACAGCGTCATGGATGATCCTACTTCTCCTTGAGTCTTCAGGTTCAAGATCTGGGTACCACTTCCCTTTGTGAGCTATGGCTACAGAGTCATGGTATCAAGGAAAAGCAGCGTTCCCTCTCTTGTATGGATCACAGATAGCATGTGCCTCATACAAGATAACACAAAAGAAAGTTGTCTTAGTCTTCTTTCAGATGTTTTTGAAGGGCATTTTGCAACCTCTGTTCCCTTTACAGATAAAGGGCGGGTGGGGAGGCGATTGCAGAAGTATGAATTAATGCACCTAAAAGAGATGGATAAAACACTTTGGTATGAACATCCCCCCATTCTGATCAACTTCACCCTGGTCAATAGTGACATCTACACCTTCCCCAATGTCCTTCAACACTTCCTCCTTGCTATCTTCACTGTCTAAGGCCACACGACTCTGACACATGCAAAAATACAAATAGAACAACTTTCCCTGCTTCCACCACTGCTTTTCGTATTTTCTAAAAACTCATGGTTTTTGTTTTTGGTAAAGAAAGCTGCTACCACAGCTTTTGTCGCTGTCTGACTACGGAGCACTTCAGTGGCACAGGTGGACAGGTGAGACACCCATCCCTGCTGGAGCAGTTTTGCATCATTTATTTCTCAACAAAAGCAAATATATCTTAAACAGCTGCATTTAACAGAAAAGGAGAGTGAGCCTAAAACTTGCAATGGCTTCGGTGATAAATGACATTAAAATATCACAAACGGCGGTGAAGGTGCTCACACGGCACTGATGAGCACAATAAAAACCACAGAGAATGCACAAATTTAATTGTACTCTTTACTATAACTGTTCAAGTCTGCATTTTGAAAATATTGTACATTCCTAGTACATCCTAGATAACATTTGATTTTGAGACACTAACTCAGGGCAGTTAGGCATGAATATTTGGCTGCTAAGTCATTTGTATCTCTTTCAGGAAGAAAGAGTTCCCAAGGGGCATGATATTTCTGTTGAAACATTCAAATTTACATGATCACAGTAGAATTAGATACAGAACACTCACAAATTTTCAGCAATTAAAGAGGCTATACGATCACTGTGTGCAGAGCTTCTCTCTTTTCTCCTAACTTTTCCCTTTGTCCTCTCCTCATAATTCTGTTAGGACATGCGGTAGCACTTCAGGCAGGCACAAGATGGTGCATCCACTGGCCACTGCAACTGCACCTCTTGGGTCAGCTCACAGATTTTTGGCGTGCCCAGCAGTGGCTGGCTGGTGTACAGCATCTACGCAGTGATCAGATGGTCCAAACAGGAAGGCTGCCCATTTTGGTCATCAAGTCTAGACTTGAGCCCAATATGCACAACAGCTCTCGCTGAGCCTGCCAGCCGAACAGATTATAAACACAGCAAGAGCCGTGGTCTTGTGGTAGATAGAAGATAGGGGATACGAGGCAGTATTGGAATTATAAACATAGGGAAGAATAAGAGATGCAAACGAGACTGGCTTGGTTTTGGTTTGTGCATCCCTGCTCTAAAAGATTTAGGGCAAACGAAGCTGTGTATTTTTACTATTTGTCAGTGTCACCACAAGCTACTGCGGCGTATTAGAGCTATTGCAAAAGACAGAAATATAACAAACATCCCTTCCCTAGGGAAGAAACACAGTGAGTGTCACTAACAATCACCTAATTCTTGGGAAATTTTGCATGCCTTTATGTGCCTGTTCCAAAAGCCATGGTACTATGTAAAAAACTTACTCTTGTTTGGAAGATAAAGAAAATAGGCTGAGAGAATTGGGGCTGTTCAGCCTGGAGAAGAGGAGGCCCTGGGGAGAACTTATAGTGGCCTTCCAGTACCTAAAGAGGGCCTACAGGAAAGATGGGGAGAAACTCTTCAGCAGGACCCATTGTGACAGGACAAGGGGCAATGGTTCTAAAATAGAAGGAGGTAGGTTCAGACTGGATATAAGGAAACTTTTTTTTTCTATGTGGTAGAACACTGGAACAGTTTGCCCAGAGAGGTGGTGGATGCCCCATCCCCAAAAACATTCAAGGCCAGGTTGGATGAGGCTCTGAGCAACCTGATCTGGTTGGAGATGTTGCTGCTCTTTGCAGGGGGGTTGGAGTAGATGACCTCTGAAGGTCCCTTCCAACCCTAACCATTCTATGATTCTGTGAAAATGGGTTTGTTGCACAAACAAGAAGCAAGATGTGAAAATCTGACTCAAAAAAATCCCCACTCTGAAAGATTTGTATTGTTTTCTGGGGATTTCCTTTAAGGCTCAACTCATAACAGTTGATACCTCCACCTAGTTCTAGTTCCAGTCTTGACGGTGAGACTAATACACTCTCACTGATGGGCAGGTATTGTGTTAAACATGTAATAGAGCTTCTGGGGACAAAGTGTCACAGGGGCAAGAAAAGTGGTTTGAGTTTACCTGTGTTCCACCTCTTCCTCCATCCCCCCACCATCCTTGATCTAATTCTTTTGCAGTCCAGCTCAGAAAGGGGCGTCCAAAAATCCCCAAACCTCTCTCAAAACAAAATCCCTGTTTGAAGTCTTATTTCTGTGCGCTACACCTACTGTGCCAAATTCACATCAACACTTTAGCCCACCAACATCCCGAGCTGAGCAAACCCTAGTATAATTAAATGCCGCCTCCCACCTTGGCTTCAACAGCTGATTCTTCTGTGTCTGCCTGGCTCTCACTTTGCATTTACTGATATTCTCCTCACTTAGCAAATTTCAAAGCAAATTTAAAAATGCAAAGATTACCTGATTCCAGAAAGTTTTCTCCAGTTAAGGACCTCCTTAAATTTTTTCACTTAAGACTTGAGGTCTTGGACAACAGCATGTTGCTGTCGACACTTGGCATGCTGGTGTGAGAGTTAACCGAGGGTGGGTGGTGGCCAAGGAAACCAGCCGCCCACTGCCCACATTGGACTGCCTAAGGCACCTGCTGGAACAGAATGTCCCCCCACTGTCAGCACCTTGGTAGTGATCTTGAGAAATGCAAAGGGAGGAAAAAATCTAGTGCAGGTAGCAAAGAACAAAATAGATTTTTATATAAGTGTAGTCCAACAGTGAGCCAAGTTAAAATGGACAAGAAAGATGAAAGGCTAAAAGCCACAAAAAACTTCTTCTTCATTCTTTTGAGAGAAAGGTGGATTGATTGCACTTGGTACAGCACTGAATCGGCCAACTACAACATGTTTGAAACATTATACAACCTGTAGATTTATGTGGCTTAAGGTATTTCAGAAGGTTACACAGAATTAGCATCTTTGAGAAGCTCTTTACATAGGCATACCCTAGGAATACTTGCAGGAAGAGAACTATCATGGGAAACAATGTGCATATCTATTTAGTTAAACAAGAGGTCAAACAGGAGTATCACAGAGACATCTAGGTTAATGACTGCCTCAATTCATTAAATGCCATTTCCATGCTTTATGTCAAAGTTCAGCCAGACAGTTCAGAACAGCATTAGGACCATTATTATTTCATGATATTTGATAGGAAGTGGTTTGTAGCAGCAGCTTCTGAAATTAATTTCTAAATTCTCAGCTGAGCCACTTGTACAATTTGTCAGACACTTGTGGTTACAATACATACACCAAAGGTACAGTGGCTGGACTTTAAGATATAAACTGGGATTCTTGCTTATATGCAGGTCCAAGGAAGGTTAATAAGTCATAAATATGCAATACGTAAAACTAGAAATGCTCTGTGTTGCAGACAGCACTCTGCCCCAGACACCAGAAAACTGCAAATACATGTAACAGATAACATTAAAGAGTTTATCCTTAACATATACTTTAGGATTAATAAATGTGACCATAAGATTGCACACACCCACATCTTGCATATTTGACTTAACCCTAAAATGCCTTTTTCAGACTAATTTGGTATCGGATGTAGGGAAAAATAAAGGATTAACCAACATTTTGTGAGAGGAGTAAAATAGACAACTTAATGCTAACTCATCTTTCCTACTCCTCTTACTACATTTTCATTGTCATCAGAATTTAAGTTTGCCAGTTTATGGAAGGTATATACAGGCAAAAATGAAATACTGAATTTGAAGCGGACAACTACACTACTGAATAAAATTTTCTAAGCATTTGTTCTGAAGATGCTCCTTACAACAGGTATAAATCTCTGCTACAGAAGAGATAAGAGGCTTTTGGAGTAGAACTTACAAGATTTCTGTAGAAGAAAAATAACGTCTTTAAAGTCTTTTGATTAAAATATATTTTTAATGTCAAATTGCTTTTTGCACTGCTAATTTGTTTATGATTTGACATTCACAAAGCTTGGCTAGTTGAAGTAGATGGGTTAGTTTTATTTTTGGATATAGCTAGTTTCCTTAGGATTTATGCCCAAAACGAGCAGGGACTTTTCTTCATAGAAAGTACTATAGAATGTCAGGATGAAGAAATGCTCCAATAAAAAAGTTACATATGGATTTATCCTCTTTATTCTGCATTAACATATTTGTTAGCACTTATACTATTTCAAATTTATCTTGGTGTTATTATGATCAGAACTGAATTCCTAGAACTGCATGATATTCCCCTGCCTCAGTAGCTGTGAGAAGACACTGTTGGAGGCTGAAAATTCACTTAGACTTTTACTGGAGTATTTCATGAGTAACAACCCACAAAAAGCTGCTGGATAGGAAGAGAAAAGTGACCACCAAATCACAAATTCCAAAGGTTGCCAGTAAGAGCCAGAGAGGGACCTTCTCCAGAAAACATGCTGAAATCTAAGTTGGGTGGCAGCAACAACGCTGAAAGACACTTAGATTTGCAATGGAGGTACATGGCTGTTATTACTCTTTATAGTAATATCCCTAACCTAGAAATAAGAGTAATGGTTATCCTTAGCTTTCAGTACAACAAGATCTAATGAATTCTTTATGATTTAGCACAGCACCTTATTTTTACTATTAAGAAACATCCATTTACAAAGTCTTCACTAACAGTAACACTAATTTTCAAGTTAGGAACAAGATAGGCAACGACATTGGAGTGTTTGACAATGACCTTTCTGTTTCAAATGAAGTTGTCTTGTACCAAAGTGATGATGCTTGTTCTCCCTTGGTCCCAGGTGTGCCGTTTCTCCTTCCATTTCGCCTCAAGCATGCCTATTCTTCTCTTTTGCTCCCTTTCTTTTTTTAGAACCGCCAGACCTGAGTCCCCCTGAGGACCACAGTTACCAGCCAGTCCAATACAGAGAGAGAGAGATGCTGCCTGAGCACCTGGACACCTCAGTGCAAGAAGCAAACTGGTCCAGGGCCTGCAGAAACAGTGGCATCTCTGACTTCAGGAAATATCACCCATTAGGTGCAGCTGATGCACAGTCCCTGGAAGCCCTGGATCACTGACGCTTAGGCACTCTCAGTGCTGCCGATGGACCACTTGGCCCAAATGAGGGCAAGATGCCGGTAGGTCTGCAAATTCCACCAGAAGAAAACAAAAGTGCTCCAGCAGACAATTTCTGCCTCTTAACAAACACTCTCCAGACCTGGAGTACCATGCAGAGATGACACGAACAACAGGTTCTTCCTTTTTACTTTGCTCATGTTGCCCATCAAGAAGGCATAACTTAAGCATGAGTGTGTTATTTCAGACATAAAAGCTAGTGGCTCAGCTTGTCCAGCAAGCCTACAGCTGTAGTACCCAAACATCGATGTTGTTTGTGGAGCACTGTTCCTACAGCAAAAAAAAACCCCAACAAATACATTCGCACACAGAGCACAGAGGTAAATTTTGCATTATAGGACATTAGGTAGAAGTTGAATCTTCCAGGAGCCATATTTCCTATAAAGTCATGAGGGTGGTGGAACGCTGGAACAGGTTGTCCAGAGAGGTGGTGGATGCCCCATCCCTGGAAACATTCAAGGCCAGGTTGGATGAGGCTCTGAGCAACCTGATCTGGTTGGAGATGTCCCTGCTCCTTGCAGGGGGGTTGGAGTAGATGACCTTTAAAGGTCCTTGCCAACCCAAACCATTCTATGATTCTATAAGAGAGCAGAGATTCTGGGTTACAAATGCTGTGATACCAAGCACTGTGGAGTACAGCACAAATATGCTGCCTGATTTCTAGGTAAACCAGCAGATAAATAATTTGCATGCTTTTTTTTTAGCCTCCAAGACATACATAGTGCTTTAGCAGCATTAACACAACCAGTCCCAAATGGCCAGTGTCGTTAGGACCCACACTCAAATCCTACAGAAATACTTAAAAGGACAGAGATGTTGAAAAGTAATAAATATTTGGGTTTAAATTCACCAGCTTCTCAAACAGTGATGCACAAAAAGGGCCAAATTTGGGGGAACTGGACCCAAACACTTCTGTAACTCTACTGACCGATACTGAAGAGTGGATAAGGGTTTACTATGAAATTAGCAACATCAGCACAGGCGTGCAACCCACGCTGGCAGGGCTAATCTCATCTGTTTCTTGACTTGTGCATTGACATCAGCAGAGAAGCTTGTACCCATGTGTGACCCCTCCAGCTTGCAAACATCGTGTCGCCTCTGTGGGAGCCTGGCCAAGTCATTCACCAGCTCTGTATTACTGCTGGCGTAACAGGGGAGGGAGGGGGCAGACAAGCAAATCCACTAAAAATGAGTCAGACAGAGTCTTTATCAAATGACTCAGAAGAACAAGTGAATAACAGGGATTACGAAAGTACAGACACTGTTGCGTGAGGCCATTCATATGACTTGTGTTCCCCAGTGACGCAAGAAGCAAATGAACTGAGGACTATTGACAATGTACGATTCCTATCTAGCTGCCTGCAGTACAATTTAGAGTATGCTTCCAGAGATAGGCTGAGCCAGAGATAAAAAGTGACATGAGACAGCTGGCAAAGAAAGAGAAACAGACTAAGTTGATTTTTTCTTTTGCACTTTTCCCCCCAGAGAAATGGAAACAAACTGATTGCTAAAGGCATATCAAATGGGACTCATTCTTCTAGTGGTACTTCTTATTCCCCCAGAGAAATGGAGAAGTTTTCTGTATGACTAAGGCTGTCTGGAGGCATAGCTCCTCAAAGTCACACATGCATTACCTGACACTATGGAGCATCTTTCTTCATCAGCCAGACGTGGACTGGCATGAACATCAACTGAAACCCAGGCCAGTACTTCGTACAGACTGTAAGGTAACTACACAAACCTAAATAGCTATTATTCCTCCTAATAATGCAGCAGCTAAATGCGATGAAGTCCTGGGGGCCAGCACCAAGATTTAGGGACTGTTTGGCATCCCAGAACATTACCTAGTCTCTATGCCAGGAGAACATTAATACTGACAATGCCCAAGGCTTCTACAGTACTTTTTCATCTGCAGATCCAGAAGCATGGTGCATTAGTGTCCAAAATCTCACCTCTGTTTTACAGATGGGATAAAAGTGTGTTAAGCACAGACAGGAGTGTTTCAGGAGTAGTTAAAATCTCTTGTGTGTGGGGCACATGAGTGAAATGGTCACTCGCTGGTCACATAAAAGGAATGAAGTCATCACAAACCCTCAGGATTTCAATACACATCAAGTGTTGGTACACTTGGCTTGCAATTCTAATGTCTAACAAAACCAAGTGCTTTCAAATTCAAAAAGTAATTTAGAATCAACACATTGAATGATCAGAGATAGGGAACATTTGATAAATAGTTCCGATTAAAAGACAATCCAGGTAAGCAGAGAGGCAATGTTACCATCTCCCAACATGGAACAGCACAAGCCTTATGAAGCAGCAGCATTGTGTGTCAGTGACATACGTAAACCTGTGACACTTACTTGGACTCTGGATGGAAACTTCTTCAGGATTGGATGGTGCTACTCTCATCACTGACTTTGGTTTTCCATCAAGAAGTCAGGAAGGTAGTGAG
This sequence comes from Tetrax tetrax, assembly GCA_009806455.1. NCBI lineage: Eukaryota > Metazoa > Chordata > Aves > Otidiformes > Otididae > Tetrax > Tetrax tetrax. The sequence goes on along the minus strand of WHYT01017475.1, from coordinate 185,357 downwards.
GATTTTAAGTTCAAACGTTCTCGTTGCTTACTTTGCTTAAACTCCTCAGTTGGACAACCACAGGAGGAACTATGCTTCGAATGCAAGATTTCCAATGAACTACGTGTTACACTGGTAAAATTCTGGTAGATTTAGCACCTTCTAGTATGAAACAATACTAAATTAATGCCTTAACCTTTCCTCAAAAAGGTAACTTTTTGGATAAAATTCATGAGCACCTCTAGCCATTAAGGATCTCTGGGTACTTTGCATAATAGTGTGTTAAATTTTCTGTCATTACTAAAAACCTACTTAATTAACTTAATTTTGTCTAGCTAAACACCTCCTGTAACTTAGGCATTCTTAATCTCTTCATTGTACTCCACATTACAGAAATGAAACCTAAGAGTCAATAGACTATTTATCAAAATGTTGTTATTTAGCTTCATGCATTTGATATAAGGGAGGTAGATTCAGACTGGATCTTAGGAAAAAATTTTTTACACTGAGGGTGGTAGAACACTGGAACAGGTTGTCCAGAGAGGTGGTAGATGCCCCATCCCTGGAAACATTCAAGGCCAGGTTGGATGAGGCTCTGAGCAACCTGATCTGGTTGGAGATGTTGCTGCTTCTTGCAGGGGGGTTGGACTAGATGATCTTTAAAGGTCCCTTCCAACCCTAACCATTCTATGGTTCTATGAAAAAGGAGTTATACATGGTACAGATCTAGTAGAACAGGCAAACTATCCTCTGAAAAATCTACAGCTAAATCCACTGAGATTATCTGTGAAACAGAATGGCAAAAAAGCATGTGTCAGACTGAAGGTTTTTGATAAGAAACAATTAGCATGTGGAAGGATTTATTTTTTTTTTTTGCCACAAAGCATGAGCTGCAGCCAGAAGTTCATAAAAAAGCACAGAAGAACCACACTTCCATGGGATAATTGGACTTCCAACAAGCCCATAGTCCAGAAACTGCAGTGTTTCACAGCCTGCAGGTCATTAACTGGCCATGGTGCCATAGGCTGAGCCTGTTGATGCAGTGGTGCTCAGTTCTGGTTTCCTAGGGAGAAGAGGACCCTGGGAAGACTGTCTGGGGTGCGGGTAGCCCCGTGGAGGGGCATGGCCAGGGCTGCAGCAGCGAGCTCCCATGGGCAGGGCTGAATGCCAGCGAGGAAGGAGGAAGATGCTGTGTCAAAAAGGCAACAGCCACTTGCCAAGACGTGGCCTGCCACGTTTTACATCTCAAGCGTAGCAAGGGAACGGGAAATTTTTAGATAAGGCTGAAAAGCATAAAAAAGCTGATCCACTGCAGAGGTTAGTTTGTTCCCAACGGTGTGCGCTGGCCCAAGGGCAGAGTAGGAACTGAGCACCACAGCCGTGAGGAGGCAGCTACAGGATTTAGTCTACTTTAAAAAAATTTTTTGTAGGTTTCTGCAGAGTTGGCACATTGACCAAATCTGAGCACCATAACAATTTCAGCTATCCATGTCTCAAGGGGAAACTTTTCATTTAGTTAAGCCGTAGACAACTAGCAAATTAAAAACTTCAAAGTTGTTGATTATTTTCTGAAAAAATAATAATTTATCATTAGAGTATTTAATAATTTGTGGGCCAAAGTGGAGGTTGGAAAATTCAATAATTGCAATTGAACATATGTAGCTGCTTTCATTAAAAGGATAAAATCTAATAAAACACAGTTTTGTTGTCATTAAAACAATTCATACAAATTTAAAGGCAAAATCTTATCAGTGTTGATAAACTGGGGTTTGGGGGAAGGTTACAGGACAGGAAAGCATAGGCTGCATTTAAAGCGGGATGAAGCAGTAATATATGACACTTTGGATATTACCAAGCAGAACCTCAGCAGGTCAATTTAATGAGTTTGATGAAGCTTGTGTCAGGAAAGTGGCCTGAATGACATGCAGGCAGCGTCAGGCACGAAAAGGCAGCATTATCTTTAATTCTGAACAATGACTTCTTCCAGGGAAGGCCAACTTACATTGCAATGGTGGGGAATACTATTATCCACCTTTACAAAAGAGAAAACCAGGACACAGGTGCTAAGATGGACGCATGTAAGATTTTACAGTTGCAAAATTACAAACATCATTTAGCAGCCTGCTATCAGCTCAATCAAGTTGCTTCCTAATACTTGTCATGTTTTATTTTAACTGTGAGTTAAATCTGGGTTCATTAATTAAAAAACTAAAACCAAATATCCACAAGTCTTTATAATTGGAAAGAGAGAGAATTTTTCCTTGAACAGAACTGCTACTGCTTTACACACATTTCATGGTCAGATGATATTGGAAAAATTCAAGACTAATCATAATTAGTGCTATATTTTGACCAGATTTTTTTTACTGTGCCTTAGTAATTGAATGGATTTTCCTTTTTTTTTTTTTTTTTTTTTTTTTTTTTTTTTTTTTTTTGTAAGGGATCCTTATTTTTCTTAATATTTGGACACTGAGGCCATGCAATTATGCAGTACTTGTTTGCTGCTCAGGAGCCTTGTATAGCAACAAAGATTTCTGAGCTATGCTTGTGATAAAAATCATTAATTCTTACAGAATTCATTTTTTCAGTGTCCAAAGGAAATTAGCAGCTCATTGTTATTTCCTGCTCACCCCGAAACTGCCTGGAAAAAAATGAACAAACAAAATCAAAATCCTTCAATTTCCAAAAGGAAAGCTCTTTAGAGGGATTTGAGTGACTATAACCGTAGTGCCTAAAAATATTCAGCCTAGTTATTCTGCCAAAGTGAAGGAAATGTCAGCAGGGTTATTGAGACTGAAAAATGAAAATCCATTTTCATGTCATTCTTATATGTATTTTTACCTTTTCATCTACCTTGCCACATGTTGCAGCTGGAATACAGCCCTCAACAGGCCCTTTATGGTGCAAACAGTAAACACTTGCACTTCTGAATGCGCTGGAAGCTTTGCCATGAACTGTAAAAGTTTAAAATGAGACCATTAATAGGGATGTCAGATACGATGGTGCATTTCTGGCTGTCATAAACCTCATCCTAACACTAACTAAAAAAATTACTGAAGCGCGTTTGACTGCTTGTTTATGATTACTTTTCCTTACATTGTGAAACAGTCTCTGACAATATATATCAAGGCACTACCAAAATGGGTTTGTGACTAATCAGTAAGTTATATTGTGGCTAGGCGCTGTGCAGGAATGACCTTCATGTCCTGTATCATTCATAAACTTAACTGGAACAACGTAACAAAGCTAATAGTACTCTTGGCATCATTCTTCAGTGAGTGCTGGGAAAGTGCTTATTCTCCTTTTCTTCAAATTTATTATCCAGCTCGTATAAATGAAATTAATTAACTGGTTTTCATCTTGTCAACTGTTGGGAAATGGCTATAGTGCACAAAATAAGACTTCATATCTAGTCAGCTGAATGAGTTGTTCTCCATTTTGCACCACTTGAATGACTGCTCTTCCATGTCTTTTTCTCATTTATAAATATATGAAAAGATATAAAGAGGTAAAAGTAGGTATGAATTGTATTTTGCTGTATGAACACATACAAAATAATCTGCTGTTTGTATGAATGGACAATGCACATCTTCTAACATATATATATATAAATTATTCTTGTATTTTTAAACTTGTTTGTATATACTGAAAGGAATGTTTTATCAGTTGGAGACATACTGGAGAACCTCACTGAAAGCAGAATAAAAAATGCACTTTAAGTTTGCCATTGTATAAACATTTTGTTCTTGATGAGAATTCACCAGTTTACAAAGACACGCAAAGGGATATGGCCCCCTACGACTTTACCTGTTGAGGCTTTTGGTCTTTCAGCGCTTCCCTGAATGGCAGAGTATAAGAAAAATCCAAAATACTTCTGATACTTCTTTCCAGGTAACTGCAATGTGTTCAAATGTCACTTCCAATTTAGTATCTTTAAAAAAGCACCTCTGTTACTTGCTATTTTTACCAGCATTCAAAGATTATTGTATCAGTAACTGTCTTTGAAATGTAATTCCAGAATGGGGTAACTGTGTCAATTTTAAGATTTCCAAGTAGGTACTCTTTCTGTAGATTCAAACGAATTTCTCCTAAATTAATACATAAGCCACAAACTCACCTTTAGTTTTTGCAATTCCCTGATATTATTATTATGATCTCTGGGTAACAGAGATTGTTACTAGGAAACTAATCGTAATGAGTAACTTTTGAATGTTTGTAATTGAGTTTGAGAGCTTGTAATTAGAGACATCACCTTCCTCCTGTTGAAGCCAGGGCAGGAGCAGGGCCTGAAGTCCAGATTCCCCTCCGTGGGTAAATGTCAGGACTTGGAACTGAAGACCCTGTAGTTTTTCCCTCTCCTCATGGGACTTCTTCAGAAATTCTACCCAGAATCCTGCCAAGATCTTTAAGGCTTCCCAAGAGTGAAGGCTCAGAGAGGAGAGCTTTATATTGGAAACAGAAACCAGGCCCAAGTACCCCTCATAAGATGGTGGGGAACGGCACGGCAACACAGATACGACCTACCTGGCTACTGACAATGGGACCGTTACGCTTTGCATGCAAAAACAAGTAAAGGACAGGCTTCTGAAAGTCAATGAATGGCCATATGACACTGAGAGGGGAAAAAAGGAGAGTGGAAAGGAGTGCTCAGAACCTAGCAGAGCTGAGCCCCAAAGGCACCTGCCCACACATGACACCACAGGGAACTTCCAAGGCATTTCCAAGGTAAATCCACAGTCATAACTTATCAGCAACTGAATCTGGCCCCTTCATTTTCCATATTATGCTGCTTTATTTTTGCCTCCTCCCCGAAGCAGTGCACATCCCCTTTTGTTCTTTCCGGCATCTAATGTTCCCCTGACAACTCAGACATTCAGAAAGTATGTCAACGCATGCAATTAAAACATCTGAATTCTGGTACACACGTTGCCCTGCACCTGCAGAGCTACTCATAAAATTGAAACAAAGACAATATTTGTAGTTGTACCTGCTGCTACAGCCTTCTACTTAATTTCTTGTTTGAGAGAGAGATTTTCTATAATCAAAATTTAGTAAAATTTTATTTTACTAAAAACTTGGGGAAGAGGGTGAGGAAGGAGTCCCCTGGCTGGCAGGTTGTTCCAAACTCCCATACCTTGCCTGTGGCTCCCACCCAGCAGCCAAAAATTCATATGGACAAACAAGTGGATCTCATGTACCTTCTAGCAGCCCCTTCACTGCTAACCTGGACATACAAAGATACGGTTGGTTTCTTAGTCTCTTCCTCAGCCTTCCTCTGTTGCTGCACACTCCCTAGCAGCTCATGTACATCTTTCCATTACAAGGGCTTTCGCTTCTAACCATGGAGGAGTTAGCAAGGATGGGAGAAATTTCTCATTAGCCTTCTAGCAAAGGAGGCAGTCAGGGCAGAACTGTTTTCCCAAACTGGATATCAAGGAAGGAAACTCCACAGAAATTTTTATGATTATAAAAACTGGGATCCCAGGGCTAAGGTCTCTAATACCAAGAGATATTTGCAGCTACTTTTTCTACTGAGAGCCAGAGATACGCTAGAATTGCCTCCAGAACTACAAACAACTACCAGTTATTCACAGAGCACTATTTTCTATGAACAGTACGGAGAGAGACTGGTGGGCACAAACAGCAGATCATCTCCATAGCACAGACAACAGAGATGGGAACAACTCAGCAGCAACAATGAACTCAAGGTACAGTCTCTAATGCCATGCCTTGTATCAGTTTTAATTGATTATACTTGCAAGAGAGAGACATTATATCCTTTAAAGATGTGTTTATAGAAGAACAGGAATATGTTTCACAGTGACCAAAACCAGTCAGTTACTTGAATATGCCTAACTTCTTCTTTTGCTGTCCATCCTACAACAAAAATAAATATGCAAGATTTTGAAGTTGCTACGGGTGGCAAAACAGAACACAGAAGACAGAATTATCCTCCCATTACCTAGGCTTAAGTATATGCAGTGTAATAATGTTTCAGCTTCTGCTCACTTCAGAAGTTGTGATTCCCCCTACATTAGTGGGATAACACATCACTGCTCCATCATCACAACACAGATGCTGTGATGCATCTGGTAAGACTTCACGTTGATGCTTGTATACCCTGTGTTATGACTGCAGCAGCAGAAAACAGTGTTTAATGTTAATGCTGCTTTCCTGGAATACAGTTAAAAGGCATTAAGACAGAACATCTCTAGGAGCACTACAGAATTTTTGTCAAAACACTGTCAAGACAAAAAAAAATATATGCAAATTCTGAAGGAAATGTGTCCTTCCTCGGTTACAGAGAACACTATGGATCATCAAAAGTAGATCGTTAAATCAATTGGTAGCTTAATTTGCATCAGTGAGCTCTCAGCATGTCTATCTGTCCAAGGAAACTACTGCTACGGTTGTGCCCACTTCCTGATGCAGCCACACAGCACTGCATTGCTTGGGATTTCAGCAGTGCCAGTAAACACTGAGCGAACTTTTATATTTACTCACAAATTTAAGGCTTATTCATGTAAGCCTTTCTGTTGCCCAATTTCTTTTTTTTTAAGTCTGCATTTTAGGACTAAAATATTTCAAGACATCTTTTAAATTCATTTTAAATGTAAGGATAAATCAAAACATCTTTAGGAAAAACAAAGCTCCCCCTAGCTAATCAAGATAAATATATTGTGCAGAGATATGTTTGTCACAAGTTCAAAAAACTGAAACTTAAAATTTTTGTCATGTTTGCTGCATCTCAGCATCCAATACTGAAAGGTACTCCCAATCCTATGATTAAATCACACACTAATGTTATGAACTGAAAGAACTGCATTGCAAGGACAGTGATGCACAACACAAGGAATGAAATCATCTCATTGTAATATCATGCACTACAAAGGTATGGGTATCACCATTACAAATGATAAGAAATAAAGCAATAAGCAGATTTACCTGGAGTAGTTACTGTGTTCTATTCCTGATCTGTTTCATACTCCTTTCAGGAAAAACACCCCTAAAGTACGTTTCCCGCTTTGTACTAGTATTTTATTCACAACATGTGTGTTCTTCATTATTAAGTGAAGAACTGTAAGGTTTTCAGATGGAAGGCAGAGGGTGAGGGGAACAGAAATCCCCCCATTCCCAGCTCTCACAACTAACTCTCGTGATGCAGGTGGACAGAAGGATTCTGCTGAAGGGAAGGTGCAGTGTATGCAGCTCCTCTCAGCAGCGCTTCTCTCCCCAGCAAATGCAGCTCGCTCGCAGTGGAACAGCCTGCAGTAGAATAACAAGAGAATTTCTCAAGTGCTAGTGTAAGCGAAGGAGGGGGTGTTAGCGAAAGCAAGGAAAGAAAATGCTCGGGAATCTGCTTCTCTCTACAGCTAAGGCATGCTGTACGTCCCTCTTTCACTGGGGTCCTGTGAGGATAGGCACACCAAAGATTTCAAGGCTCTGAGATACTATGTGAGATCTAACACAGACAGTTGGCTAAAATAACCAACATTAGAGAATGCAAAATATTAAGCTTCCAATAGCAACTTCAATACCTCCCTGTTGTAGCTCCTGTAACGTGATGTGCATTGTGAGACAAACAGCAGTATTGTGAGAGAGAACATATTTGGCCTGAGATCTAGTTGCAAAATCAGTCTTGCTCTACTGCCTCTCCTCAAGACTCATTTGCCACCTTTAAAGTTTTGCTTGAATTTACAGATACCATTTTCCCCACTGTCCTCTTTAATATTTTCTCTCCTCTGATGGTGAACAAACAACTAAGACGTTAACCCTTGCAGGTGCTTAGACAGCCCTGTTTACAGCCTGTGGCTGGACGGTGACTTAAGGAACTATACAGATGAAGAACTATTTTGCGTGTGAAAACCACCAGCAAATCTACACAGCACAGATGCTAGAAATAAAGAGAATATCAGACTTGTTTCAGATGTGTGCAAGGCTCATCCAGCCATCACGTAACCAGAGTGTAGAAGACCTGCTGAGCCTCACGCTTTGTGCACGAGGGCTGTTCACCTGGCATCCCCTCGGCAGCTCCAGTGGCTGAGCTGAGGTTCAGTGTGCGGTGCTGGCGCTTCCCTCTGGCCCCGTACGCCAGGTCCCTGGGGCCAGATCCTAGGCATCCCCTGTAATCTCACAGCGTATGACTGCAAATGGCACTTTTGCACTAAACAACAGGAGCTGAAATGGTTGCTCTCATACCTGTATTGCTAACAGATGGCAGATTTTTTTAAAGGAATTCTAACTCTTTAATTACTGCAGCCTTTTGTCCTTGCTGATTTTGATTACCAGCTCTAAGTAATATGAACCCAGTTCTTCTCCCTCACCAGCCATTTTAAAACAACAATGTTATTTACAATGAGTTGTTTTTAAAAAAAGCATTGTTCTGTTAATAGATGATATAGTAATGACTACAGTTTGCAATCCAGTAATAATAGCTCTGAGAGTTTCTCTTGGGGAGAATTTTCTTCCCCATGTGGTTTATAAATGCTAATTCCTATGCAAATTAAGAACCCATTGACACATCCTATTATAATACTTGCCCGTTTTGTATACGTATTTGGTGAAATCATCACCCTCATATTATGCTTCGGAAGAAGAACACGTCCCAGCCTGTATTGTTATACTGTTGCTACGACAAGAGATGAGATAGGGATCCATCACTGGAACGTGTCCTCCACTCTGGGAGGTGGGTGTTCACTATCACTAAAATGGCACGGACAGTGGGTGGCAGCAGGTTATCATTTCTTTCCTACGTTATGTAAACAGTACTGTCAATCCCAGTCTCTTAAAAACTTAGAATTTAAGAAACAGAACAAACTGATATATTTTTATTTATTGCTTCAATATTCTAGCCTCTAAGATTAGTATTTTCTGTTCTAAAGAGCCAGGTATCACAATTGTTTTTAAAAGGAAAGTCTGAGCTTTCCATCACTGTGGAAACTGAAGCTTTAAGGGAAATCACGACAAGATCCATAATAAAATCCTGACTGCCAGCGACTTCACATAGCATGTGAAGAATAAAACCCTTAATAACATCATATTGTCACTAAACAGAAACTGCTGACAGCTTACCAGGAAGGAATAACAAGTACCGCAAGCTAGACCATGAGGGCCACGTTAGTGTATGACAGAGCCCGGCTTGGGACACTTCTGGATGGGAAAGGGGAAGGGGCTCGTGCCTGTGAAGGGAGGGAGACACAAATGTCAGCCCAATAGGCAGTGTCGTATGTATTGCCCTGAGAGTGGCTGCTATGGTGAGAGTTATGTCAAAAAGGCAAATGCAATTGCTGAAAAACTTTCAGAACAAGAACACTCCTTCAAGGCTAAGTGCAGAGATCCCTAACAAGTCAGGATTGGGAAAATCATGGGCTCATGGCATTTATATGCCACTTAGCTTTCCAGCAGCTAGTTAACAGTGGATGTCCTGGTTTGCTTTGACATGCAAACCCAGTATGTGGCTCCAACCAGCCCTGAGTGGGGATAGTATTGACTATTCTCTCTCTTACCTCATGTAGATCTGTATCTCCAACAAAGTGCAAGGTCTTTGGCTATTCCAGACTCCAAACGGCAATGCAGACAGACCAGCGGGGACATAGGGACTCTACTTGAAACCTGCTACATGGCTTGAGCACAAGCTTACCTGGCAGGTACACAGAACTGGCTGACAGACCATGTGCTGGCCGAGCATGTCTCACTCCCAGGCCACCCGCACGGACACAGGTCATGCCACACTCCCATGTGTGTGACACCAGTGTCACAGAGCAGGAACACTTGTATGAGTTCTGATCCAACCCCTGGATATGTGATGGGTCTGACACATCAAAAAGAGGAGACCCTTGTTGTTATAGCTCCCTGTGGTACATTATTAACACAAGGGCCAGGAATGTCCATCCTTCTGTGAAGATTAGGCTACTCAGATCTGTATATACCAGAGATAAGTGGTAAAATCTATATGAATCACTATTGTTGCAAGGCTGGAGACCCCAAAGCCTCCAATGAAACCCAGGGAACTGTACTAACAAGAGGCCTTCCTTGCCTAGGGCACCTAATCATCTAAAGGAAAAAGACAGGCAGGGAGTTGGAGGGGAAGCAGAAGCATGGAGAAAGCGATTTGCCCAAGGCCACACAGCTAGTTGGCAAGCAAACCAAAAATAGAGCCTGACCCCCTTGATTGTCAGCCCATTGTTCTCTCCACTAGACTGAATCTCCCATGGTGGATGTGACATTAAATTGTTATTTCTGTTTTGCTGCTGTCATTTTTTTTAAAATAAAGCATGACGGCAATGTCTCTGTACTGAGCTGCTGTAATTGAGGTCACATAAGCATTTTTAGAAACAATACAGTAGAGAAATTTTGCTAAGAGAAGAAAGCAAGATCCCCAGACAGAGGGTCTGGAGATCACATCCTGATCATCAGCTACTCCTCTGCCACTAAAGACAAGGGTTACTGCAGTTTTGAAGACTCTCAGCATCAACACCTTTACCAAAGCAAACCCTGGACAAGAAGTGCAGCTGAAGAATGCAGCTAAGGGCAGACACCATTAGGAATCACGAAAGGATCTGGCTCTGCAGAAGGGTTAATAGCACAAGAGGATTTAGGATCATAGGGGTTTCTACAATAGCTCTCACCCAGCAGGGTATATTCTCCTATGCAGAACTTGGCGCAGCCAAACATAGACTATTGCTAATGACTGATTAAGACCCTGGCTCCTCTGCACACCACTCCAAGCTGCACTCCATACCCCTTAAATGTCACTTTAAAATGCAGTAAAGTTTTTCAAATGACCTATATCTATGTCCATAAAGGCTGCACTGGTGTTACTTCAAGCGTCACAAACGTAAAACAAGACTTCCACCAGTGTGTACCTGAAGCAGTTTTTCAGAAAACCCCAATGAGCATATGATATAGCCCTTGGAGGCCTCTGCAGGAGAAAGAGCCACACATGGAGTCCTCATGGAACAGGAGGAGGAATTCAATTACCTGTGTTCCAGCACAAGGACAACTTATTCTGAATGCATTGATATTTTATTCCATTCATTTCAGAACAAAACCACATAGAATTCTTCCAGTTACATTTTTAAACACCTGTCCTTCGTATTATATACACAGCCCCTCAGGTATTTGAAGGTAGATGGCAGAAGCAGCTTCATAATTCCACAGATCCACTTTTCCAATACTATCTGGGAATGGAGTCCTTTTCAATAATACAGGAAGACAAAGAATAATGTCAGAAGTTCAATTATACAAAACAATTATGCATACAATTGACTATAATTTCTTAAATTAAATGAGCTACAGATAAAGACTTTACAGAATTGCATGCATAAGCTATTCTTTATTTTGAGGAAGAATTGCATCTTTCCATACAATAATACCTATTAGTTCATGGGTGCTCTTAGAAAAATAACAGAATAAGTATCACCAGTTGCAACTTCTTTTATGAGAATTCTTTTCTCATTTAAACCAGCAAGAAGATTAAAAAGATTCACTTTATTGGAAGAAATAAATTTCCATGTGAGTAGCTACCCACTGCATACTTAATATTTTTAATACATGTCCTGCAGCTCTGCTTGACTGTACTTTTTAAAATTAAAGACATTAAAATTCCTAAACATATACAAAGGGCTTGATAAGGTTTTAGAGAAATTAGTTGTACTAACTTAAAAGCAGTACTTATAAAATTACCTAAAAACCCCCATACTTGTGAAATACAGTTCTGAAAGAGCAGTTTCTGGGATTTGAGAATTAGGATGGGGAAACTGGAGAGGGATGTGGGACTTCCTATTACTGCAGCAACCCAAACAGCTATGAGTTCACATTTCTTATTTGGACACTATCTATTTAAGATGAATATCTACAAGCAAATCCCCAAGATTCATACCTGAACTTTGTTTGACAGCAGCAGAAAGATTCCCCCCAAATTATTTTTTTCCCCGCCAAAGAATCTAACTATATTTTAAAATAATGCATCTGACAAGCTAAAATATTGACTTCTTTATTATGGTCAATGTTGGTATAGGAACTGGTCTTAAGATTCAACAGTCAGACACTAAAACCTGTGACTATGGCAACCCTGGCTTCCTACCCTTACTCCTTACAGCACAGCAATATTTCAGAACATAACATTGTCAAATTAGAGTTTAAAAAAAGCAAGCTCAGGAATTTTATGTAGTGTAATTCCCTGCAGGAAAAAAAAAAAAAAAAACAAACCCCAAAAAACGTAGTAAGGTGTAAAAGTTTTAAAAATGAGGATTTCTGAAACAGCTGAAGTTCATACCTGGATTGGCTCTGGCTGAGATGGAGTGCTGTCCTCATAGCGCTGTGCTTTGGCTTGAGAGCTAGAAAGGTGTTGATAACCCACCAGTGTTTGGGTTGCTGCTCAATAGTGCTCGCACAGCATCAAGGCTGTCTCTTCAAGATTCCCCCCTCCCCTCACCAGTAGGCAGGGGGTCAGCAAGATCTTGGGAAGGGACATAGCCAGGACAGCTGACCCAAACTGACACCAAAGGGATATTCCATACCACATGATGTCTGCTCAGCAATAAAAGCTAAGAGAAAGGAGGACAGGGAGCATCTGTCATTACAACATTTGTCTTCTGGAGCAACAGCAACGCATACTGAAGCCCCGCTTCCCAGGAAGTGGCCAGACGTAGCCTGCCAATGGGAAGCAGAGAAAAAAAATCTTTTGTTTTCCTTTGCTTTTGCTTTATTAAGTTGTCTTTATCTTGACTCATGAGGTTTTTTTTCCTATCTCATTTTCTCTCCCCTGTCCTGCTAAGGAGTGGAGGGATAGAGCAGCTCAGTGGGCACGGTGTGCAGCCAAGGTCAATCCGCCACAATACCACAGATCAGTAGTAAAGTAAGAAAACTGAAGTTGTGGTTTTCCTCCTGTATGCTCTAAAGTTCACCACGTACTTAAGTTGCACATGGATTTTAGTTCAGCATAGTTCAAATCCTGAAAATTTGCCACTTTCAGGTCAATACTGTTGTGCAACCTAAGAAAGCAAGTAAGAGACTTAACCACAAAGAAAAATCAAACTAAATTTCGGTTCTCTTACACTACAAAGCAGATTACTGTGGCTAGTTTTGTTAGAAGAGTTAGCACAGGATCAGGCATACTTGCTTACATGAAAATACACTTTTTCAGGACCTCCAGATACACAGGACTCTGTTGGGACAGCAGTTTCCAGCAAACCAAAACCACTGTTATTTTAGGCAGAAACCCAATCTGTCAGCAAAATAGGAGAAATTTGGACTAAGATTTCACAGAACTAATGCCAACAGGGTTTTAATATACCTCAATATACTCTGTTCTACCTGTAGGTGAACTGTTTTGCCCAGTATCATAGGAAATTATTTAAAAGATTATCACAACTGTATATTCTTCTACTAGAAAAAGAGATCACATGCAAGGAGCTGTAAATTTTCATACCTTCCTCTACACAAAGTCCTGTCTAAGAATTACCGATAGCCGTTCTGTTGTATGCCTCTAACAAAATCAAGTGCAACATCCCTGAGGACAGCAGACCTTTCATAGGAAATAAGAACCACAGACAGGAAACTCACTCATGCAAATAAAAGGCTCTTACATAAGATAATTTGTCCTAAGTAAGATAAAAAAACATCCCGCTTGTAAACTCGGCACAGAACAGTAACATTCTAACTTGCCATTGGAATCAGAACAACCAAAGGGAAAGTCAGTGAAAGACAGAAATACAGTGGATAAACGTCCATGGTTTACAAATAATTTAAATAAAGTTTTTCCTTTCCCCAATAACCTGCAGATTTTAGCAAGTGGTATTTTAAAAAAAAATAGGTTAACATAACTGAGGTTTCTGCTCCCAAGAGCTCCCATAATTTATGAAGAGTTTTGGAATGTGCATGCGACATTTTTTTCTAAATTACATTTATATATATATATATACACACACAAACATAATGGTATTATAAATACAAAGACATTTTAAAATCCTGTTAATATATTTTCATTAGGATAGTATTGATCTTGTGCTCTTTGATTAAACTTCTTTAGAAAAAGACAATTACAACTGATAACCTAGACAGTAAAAAAGAGGAGTTGGAAATACTTTTAATTAAAACTTCAACATGATCCACAGTTTGCAATGTCACCTTTAAAGTCAGAAAAGACAATCTCTCCCCCTACTAAATTTTCCCTTTCACAGTTAACACTTAATTGATCATCAGGAGCAGTAAAAGGATCCCTAGTTCAGCCTGGCTTGCAATGACAAGAGAAGCCATGCTCGCGTTGTCAAAGAATCCATGCTGGAATAACCCCCAGCTCTGTGTTAATTAATGTTGCAACTTGATTTTCAGAACTCTAAAGGAAACTTCCAGAAGCGGCTGGGAGGAAGGAAGCAAGCCACCTTCCAGACCTGAAGGAAACCAGCACTACAATTTGCTATTGTGTATCACACAGTATTTCTGCAGCAAACCCATCAGTATTAAGGCTCTACCATGTCTGACAATAAAAAAAATGAGTATGAGGAGATACCTCGTGTACAGAAACGCTTGCAGTCTGGCAACATGGGCAACAATCTACAAGACAAAAATTAAATTTGCTGATCTACCAAAGCTGTGATGGATGTTCCTAAACAGAGCAATGGCAAAGAAAACCTCCACATCAACATTAAAAAAAACCAAACCAAAACAACAACGTATTTTGACCCATTCATTTACAGATGAGAAACATGGAGGTTTTCAAAGGGCACACCTTACAACCCTGAATAAATCTCTGATCCCCACTAGGTGAATGGAAATGAGGGGGGAAAAATGCTCATAACTGAAACAAGGCTCTTGCTTCCTGCTGTTTCCCAGCACCTGCTGGTGTCTTAATGCTTTTTCAGCAAATGAAACTGCAGAATTACAACAGAAAGTAATACAGCTGCAAGGCAGTGTAACACCCTTATTCCGTGGCTCCCTTGCTGAAGCCAGCTATTTAAGTGTAGGGAAAGATAAACATACCCTGTAATGCAATTAGCCGCTACGCACAAAAGAGGTACAATGATCAGAAAAAGATTTATTAGCATCACCTATGAAAATACACAGTAAGAAATGAAAATACTAATCAGTGGTAGGCAGTGTGTTCTTATTAAGTTAGGTAATTACATGGCTGTCAGGAGGTAGGCAGGTAAGGCCTGAAGTATAATGTGAACTGGCTCATAAGGACTGTAAACTGGCTTATATTTTACTGCTACTCTTAAGATTATCTAACACATCTCCATCTGTTGTTCAATAGTTTGATAAACTCAAACTTATTTGAATTAAGTGTGTTGTGCTGGGGATTTGCCTTACATTAAGCATTTAAAAAAATAAATCAAACTTTTTCTGCTGTTTCTGAGGATGAGGCTACAGAGCAACATGCTCTTCACATATTTAAAAACATTTATCTCATGATCTTTTCTTTGAGATTCTTCACTCTTGAATGTGGTGGAGGACAACTTCTGAAACAGATACAAGAAAGTTTCTGTCTCTCCATGAAAACACACAAAATTTGGCAAAAAATATGTGATTTTGAGAAACCACAGTGAAGTTTACAGAGACTTGGCAGAGTGGTGTGACTTTGCAAACACACTCTACATCAAAAAAATCCGTTTGCTAATACTCAGTAAAGCACACGCTCTTGCAAAGGCAGGAGCAGAGCCTGAGTCATCTGCTGTTGACAGATCTCCGAGAAACAAACTGACAAAACATCCCGTTTTCCTCTCACGCTGCCTCCCACAGGGTAATCACTTGCTACTCCTCCTGCCTCCAGTGCCAAAGACCTGCAAGGTTTCCTGAAACATGCTGACCTTGCTAAAGATGCTTGCAGGTCTCAGTCTAGTACGGATGGACTGGCTGTGGTTTGTTTTTTCTTTGCAGAAGCTGTGACTCCTGTGCAGGAATGTAAGCTGTGTCTCCAGGGCAATTTTTAGCTTATTAACCACATTACTCCCAGCTTCTGCAAAGAAGCACATATATACTGCACATGGCTGAGTTATCCCTTCACAGTCGTCTTAATCATTGTGATGCATACCTTTCATGTGCTCACCACTGTAGCTTAAATGTGCTTTAAATATCTTTGTGTGTCACGGAGATATTTAGAACATTAGATTGTAGTTAACCGATCTCAGTGATTTTCTTTTTGTAGCCCTCAAGCTTCTGCAGAATGTTAATGATATTTTAAAGAAATTGAAAAGCAAAAAAAGACAACTAGATCACTATTGATGCAAAGAATAAATCTACTGTATTAGCTGACAAAATATAACGTCAGTAAAAATATCCAAGTTCACTACGATCGACCTGAACTGTACATTTTTTCAATAATAACCAACTCTTCTATTTCAAGGTAAAGTTAGCGAAAGGGAAATCAGAAAAGTGACATGTTACCATGGAAATGTTTGACACCAAAGACAAATGGAAGGTCTCTAGGAAAATTGCTCAAGTTTTAAATAGCAGGTATCCAGAGTAAGCACAAAAGCATAAAGAAAGCAATCACTCTGGAGAATACATGTTACATTTTTCTTTCCATACAGTTACTTGCCTGTTCATTTGCCTTTAGTTTTCTCAGTACCTGGTCTACTATTTGCAAGCTGGAATTCCTAATATTTTTACTGGGAAATGAACTGCCAAAATTGTCTAAAAATGTAAGTTTTCTTCCCCTGTTATAATTTCAACACTTGGCTTTAATTTTTAAGCCTATTTCAATCTAGCACTCCAGTAAGAGTCTGTAGCAGTAAACTCAATTAAAAAAAAAAAAACCCTGTAAATTTGTTCCAGCTATCCCAAACCCTGCAAACTAAAAGGTTAACTTACATCTCAAACAGATGCAGCTACGTTAAGGTACGTAAGTGCAAAGCAGAATTACTGAAACAACTAAAAGTAGTAACAATCATAGCCTGTACAAGGTACGCAGTCCCAGGTTAGATTTTAAAGATTTCTAAAGAACATTTTTCATTCCCACTCACACTGTACTGTGACATAGCAAAAGTTGTGGTTCATTTGGGAATGCAATATGAATATGCTGATATTGAGCGCAGCAGGGATAGCTTAAATTTAAAGTCACTCTCTTCTCCAGAAAGTGCCTAGATTTAGCCTCTTTAGGAGATCAGTAATGCGTATTTTAAAAGACGACTGTGTTGCTGAACCTAAGAGTACATGGAAGTCGTTTTGAGACAGCAAAGAGATTTTAAGAGTTTGTGACAGTGAAACATTATGTTTTAATTCCCTGCCGAGAAAGAAACTTTCCATTATAGACAATGGCAGAAAAATAATGACTTAAAAGTAAACTCTCCAAATATACCAAAAGGTTTCAGTGATTCAGTGAAATGGGAGGTGTGAACAGCCTGCCTTGTTCTGTCATTACACTGTATTATGGACAGAAATTATTTTGAAATTAGATTAAATTCAAATTAATCAAGATACTTATAAAATTTTCAGAATATTTGCTTTAATCCCCTAAATTTATTTGTCAATCCTAAGAGTAATATGAAGAATGCTTCTTGTGAAGTTCTGCTTCAAATATTAAATTAATTTTAACGTCAGTTACAGAAGCACAAACAGTACTGGCATAATAACATCAAGTAACATTTCACAGATAATGTTAGTGAATATTTATTTACATAAACTAAACCAGAACCACACGATCCCATTAGACATATGCATGCTGACTCTGAGAAGCAGATTTGGTTTCAGTGTGTTTTCTCCTCCCTTTGACAGCACCACTGTGGATTTTTAAATATTCCAAATTAGTGTTTCTTGTGTTCTTCTTGTAACGAGGCCAAACAGGTTGTAAATACACAGAAAAGCCATTTAGACATGGTACTTTTACACACAACTAATTTCTTGGCATCAAATGAAACACAGAACTTGAAAGGAGGTCTTGCAGAGTTTTTGTCTAATTCAGTTAAAAGGCCCTAAGTATTTTGTAATCTTTCAATGTAAGCTTATGAGAACAGGAGTAAGTGGAGGAAAATAACAAAAAATTGTGATAATGTTGTAATGGTAGAAAGCTAGGCAACTCTACCTCATAGGAGGAGCATATTATCTCCTGGAAAAAAAATACTTTTCTATTGCAAATCCACTATTACAACTCCCTGTCATAGGAAAAAAAAAAAAAAGCTCATTTAAATCTTGATGTCAGCTTCAATTAATTTATTTTAGACCCACAGCAATACACCATGACACTGCAGGGTTTTTAATTATTAGGCATAAAAGCACCAGTCTTAATAAATCCCAACAGTAAGGATAAGGGCAGAATCATTTTCCTTTCTGCATTTTCCTTTCTTAGAGGCAGGAACTGCTATGATTATTCTGAGGGCACTGTTCAGATCGGAGATGAATCTGTAGAAGCATCTGGAGACAATTATTCAGAAAGAATTAACAGCAGAACAGACCTGTGAGATTTACGTCTGGAACAAGGAAGCCTTTCTGCACTGGAAACAGCACTCTGCCAGCGCAGAAGCTCTGAAAAATTGCTACATGGGTTTTAGTACCCCAGAACATTTTACTCCATCTAGGAAGATGGTGCACTAGCAAAAGGTAGTCATTTTAAAAGAGGAAAGAGGAGGATTTTCCACTTGTCTCACATACATGTCAAATAGGGAAAAAAGCCAAGCAACCAATATGTGGCTGTTCTGATGGGATTAGGAAAAGTCACATCACAGAGAAGCAATAAAGCTGTTTAGCACCTGGCTCCCTAGCCCTACTCTCTTTAGATTTGCCAGAATCTTTGCTACCCACAGGGAAAAGACATTTTTAGCTAGTGAAATTCTTCACAAAAGCACGGTAGGCCAGTTATGTTTTCCAGATTGGCTTAGTGGAAACTTCCCACTGCTGAGGAAATTCTAACTAATACAGAGGCCCAGTTAAAAGCATTCTTTTAAGAAGCTAATTCTTTCCCACCAGGTACTGTTTTTCTTTCTTGCAAAACATAAATAAGGGAATTTGGGAGGTTCCATCTATACTGCTTAAATAATAATTTCCTCAGCACGCAGAGCACGTCTGCAGAATGATCCAGATCTTACAAAAGAAGGGCATCATCCAGTTTGCTGATTTTATCTTCCATAGGTTATAATAATGGAAGTTGTGACATGCAGGACAAAACACTTAGGCTATATGTTAGCTTACTACATTTCTACAAACCCTGCTAAAAGGAAATGACTTACAGAATCCCAGTTCTCACTTCTATTGAGCTCTTATTCCTGCCCCTGGTCTCCCAGATGCATCATCTTTGTAAACTTCATCTGCTGGTCCCCAGAGAAAGGACAGGTGCTGCTGTTTGTATTACTACACCAATAGCTGACTCCATGAACAGGATTTGCTATGATTTAAGATAGCCTGTGACAACAGATCAGGTTACTTGTGAAAAACCTCATCAGAAGAAAACTTTTAGAGTTTATTATATCAGCTGTCTGATTTCAACGAAATCAGCAAGCCTCAGACACAAATCTTAACCAGTCTATTAATCAGGTTGTACGTTAATCCCAGTCTATGTAATAACTAGGAGAAGGATCATTTTTAGATTTTTGTCTCACTGTGAAAAAAAAAATATTAAACCCAGGAAATCTCGTACCTAAAGACAGCTACTATGGAGGAGGTGTTTCCCTTCACTAAATGCAAGGTTTTTATTTTTGTTTTGGCTTTTTTCTGATCAAGATTTCCCATCTGCTATGTTAACAACTAAGAGAATTTGCCAGAGAGCTCTCCTCAGGTTTCACTTGACAATCATTGGGACAGGAAAGGCTGCTTTTCCCACAGATGTCTCTCAGGTTCAATTGCACTGCCTTGACCTTATTAAAAACACACCACTGCAGAAACAGCAGTAACGATAAACTTAAAAGTCTAGGTGTTCATTTTTAATCTGATCTCAGAAACCCCAGCTCTGTGACCCTACCACCTCACTGCTTCTCCATGTTATAGCAGAGAGGGAAACAAATTCTGAGCCATCTTGATACTGTTCTGACTGTAGACCTACCTGTGGGGTTACCCTATCCTCCAGCAAAACAGATTAACTTACACTCTTCTGCCTTGGAAAGCTCTTCTTCAAACTCATATTCCAGCCAGGAAAAAGCAGGCTGCAGAGCACACGTGGACACACCGTAAGACTAACACAAAAGTAGACTGGTGATACTCTACTTCTGATAGATGAGATGAGACTCTAGACTGATCCTTACAGAGAATTCAGAAAGAGAAAAGCTTTAGAATGTCTCACCTAGTTAACTGGATAGTGTATGTGTGGTTCCTTATTGAGATACAGTTAGATTAGAGCCTGGAGCCTTCCAACCCTGATTTCCCATATGGAGCCTGTCAAATCCATGTTTTTTATTCAGACACTCCAGATCTGTATGACCTCAAGTGAAAAAAAAAAATTATACAAAGCCCACATGAACACACTTTATCAAGGCAAGGATTATATCTCTCTTGTATTTGAGCAAAAAGGGGAAAGGTAGGGTGACCTTCTCAACACCAAATGGTGAACAAGTTATGAATAGGAAGCAGAATCCAGGTCTACCTCCTACTTCCTCACCTGATGAATTCTGTTATCTACAGAGTAGTAAAAAAAATGTACTACAACAAAAATAAATATCTAGAAGCCCTCATATATATATCTGTTATATCAGACATGGAGAGACATGAAGGAAACACTCTTTCTCTATGGCGGAACCCGTGTATTCATTGTCTACCTTGTGTCATAGTTTAGCCCAGACATATATACACTAAAGCTGTATTTTGATTTGAAGTTCTTCTGCCCTTCAAAAACCATCCAGAGACATTTGAAATGCACAGAATCAGCATCAGCAATCATCCAGGAAAACTGAAGTGTCCAAATAATTTTCGAAGCCATGATGATGCCTTTATAACCTAAATGAAAAGTGTGCAACTATCAGACAGCTCACGAGATTCAGCACAATTCAGAAGCCACTGCCTGGCTTTGTCAATCAGATTGCATACATTCACTTTCTATTTTACAAAGTAATTCTGACAACTAACACTTTTCAGCCGAAGTAATGCTGAGACAGCAACTTTCATTGTGGTACAGAAAGGGTATAAGGACGTAAAGTGTATTTATGTGCCTTTTAAAAAGTACACTTGAATTGAAAGAAGCAGAATCTTTGTGTGACAAGAACTAACAAAGCCCATGTAAATACCAAATCACATACTGGAAGGCACCCAGTTATAAGCAGTGAGTTTACAGGTGGTGCTGATCTCTATTTGCATTGTGGTTATGCCCATCAGATATATCCGAGGTTCAGGCTGAATTTAGACGCAGTCCTTCCCTGAGCTCTATACTTAAACATAAAGGAATTGTCATAATCATCTATTATATTTCACCAGTAAGGAACTAGAGCATGCAAAGTTTAACACAGCTGCCCTTAGATGGAGATGATCTGAAGGAAAGCTAGGAACTAAGGCTTGACTTTCAGAATTTTAGACAGTAATTTCCTCACATGACTCTCATATCAGTAAGCAGTGCACCTGATCAATCGCAGCTGTGGGATTAACACTGCAAAACTCAGCACAAACGTTCAAGAGGTGATATATATGCTCATTTAACACAATGCTCATTATCCCTTTGAAAGTCAGTACATTTAAATAAAGCACTAAAAAGAGCCTGCAGGGCTGGAGTCCTGACTACCTCAGATTAAAGAAGATATATGTCCTGAAACTCCTTCCTTAACTTTTTTTTCACATCCAGATTACTCTAGATGGTAGTATACTCTAGCTAGCCCAGGAGTATTACCTGAGACATTTATTTGGCTTCCATTAATCCTACTATCAAAAGTGAGCTGTCACTAAAAAGAAGTATCACAAAAGTGATACTGCCATTACAGTAAGCTCACCAAAGTGCACAGTTTTGAATACTTCTGCATTTCTCTGAGACTCTTATCTGCAAAGAAAAACCATGACAGAGCTTTAAGCATTCAGCTTTCGGGTACCTACAGTCACCTAAATAGCACAGAGTGTAAGGCAAGAGCAACGCTCTGGGGGTCAGACTGCTGCCTGCAACCACCTCATGGGAAGATTTAGGTAAAGTGGAGCCAGACTCTCCTCAGAGTTGCCCAGGGAGGGACAAGAGGCTGCAGATAAAAGCGGGGACATGGGAAATCCTGATTAGATACATGGAAACACTTCTTCATCATGAAGGTGATCAAACACTGGGTCAGGGACCCTGAAAGGCTGTGGGATTTGCATCCTTGAAGGCCTTCAAAACCCAACTGGAAAAGCTCCACATAACCTGCTCCTCCTGGTCCTGCTTGGAGAAGAGGACCAGGCTGGAGCCCTCCAGGGGTCCCTTCCAGCATGAATTATTCTGTGACCTCGCAGCCAAAGATCATCCCAAAGAGCAAGCGTACATAGAAACATAGCTGCATCCCATGCCTGCTAACAGCTTTCAAGCTGTTTCAGCTTCCAGCAGTGCCATCCTTGAAGCCCTGCACAACTCGCTGTGAATCACTTACTCTGTTTCACCGCAGATCTCCCTTACCACCAGAGAGATGCCCGCTGCCCTGGGGGAGCCTCAGTCACTACAGCCCCCGGGAGTAGATGGTAGGCACAGCACCCTGATACATGAAGAGGAATAAATTGTGTAATTTTCTGGTTGCCTGTCCTATTTTTATTTTTTTTTTAAATCTATTCATGCAACAGGTATATTGTAAAGTCATAGCCAGCTAGCTAAGGAGCTGGAGGTCTGGTTTTGTTAGGACTAATTTTATTAAGTGCTGGGATATGGCAGCGTTTGGTGTGTGTGAGGCAGGTATCTGTCAAACAATTTGCAAATTATATACTGGAAGTGCTGTTCAAGATCCTGAACACTACCCTCCAGTGTTACTAATCCTTTATGCAGATATGTACTGTTTAATTGCCAGTTGGGAATCATGATGACACGTTACATGACTAATTTTTCAAACTATAATCGTGCTATTCCCTCCACCCTCCTCCTTCTACTTCTCCTGTCAATCTCCTTTCACTCTATTTTGCTGCTGTTTCTCTTGCCAGAACCACCTTCTCTGGTAGGAAGTGGAAAAACTTGAAAGTGGATAATACGGTATTTAGATGTACTGCACAGAATGGACTCAGAGAACTACACTTTTGCAGGTCTAAAAACCAACCCTTGCTACTCAAACTCTATGAAACACTGCTTTGAAAGCTAGTGTTTCCCAAGAATATTCAATCTCTAATTATAATTTCCCTGATGAGAAAAATAACCAGTATTGCCACACTATGTTTAGGAGTAACAGAGACACTTGTTTCTGAGTGAGTGGTCTAGTCTCTATACAAAGAAGAAATGGTTTGATGAAGCAACATTCATACAGACACGTTCTATAATATCAACCTCAAATTCCCTTACATCCAATAGCTCTTTGATCCTAGAAGCAAAACACAAGAAAGCATTTTGACATAGGTCATAGAGCCTGAGGCTCAAAGGCACGAGTTGCAATATTTGTTCTTTTAAACGTGTAACAGAATTACTTCCCCCCAGAAATGAATGGCTCAGGACTTCCAAAGCACAGGAGATAGAGGCATTCAAAATTTAGCTCACGGTGGGCACTTCTTCACAGTGCAACACTTTACAGGTTTTTTTCCCCCTTCAGGACAATTTCCAAATCTATTTTTGATCAGAAGTATGCACTGCCATCACAGAGCCTGGCTACTGGTGAGTTTGCAGAACTGGGACAAGTCATCATAAATTTCTTTCTTGCCTCTAACAGGTATTAATTCACTTCCTAGCTTGCCAGAGACTGGAAGTGATTTTGAGAACTGCAACTACCCGAAATACAGAGAACCCCATAAAGTCCCCTAGGTTACGAAGCCCTGCAAACACAGCAGTGAGACAGAATTACAACTGTGACTACGGATGCAATTTCTGCTATCCTCTGCACTGATGCCATACTCCAGGCACTATTCTACCAAGCCACTATATTGAGCAGCCAGGGAAACACATGAATACAAAGCAAATCTGTCATCAGCAAATTGAAGGCGATGTGAACCATTATGTGTTCATTACCCTCTTAACCTCACAAACAACTTCAGAGTGTGATAGATGACAGAAAATATTTCTTAATTAAATGAACAAACTCTTTCATTCACCACTAATGATCTCTTGGGAGCTTCATGAAAGAGAAAGAAGACTCTCTCAAGCTGGTGCCTGGAGAAGCACCCCTCAGTCTTCACATCAATGGACAGAAACAGAGCTGAAACCTAAAAGAACCAGTATGAACATCTGACCTCCCACATATTGGCAAGAGACATCACTTGCCAAATTACAAGAAGCTTCATAGCATATTAAATTTCAAATCAAAATGATCAGGGTAGGCAGTATTACAGATCCAGCAGCAAAGGCCACCTCATTACCTTACAAAGATTGCTTTCTCAAAGGGAAAATGTTCAGCTGAGGAAGCAAGACCACTTGGTCATAGAACAGCCCCTGAACAATGGGACTAACAAAACCACTTTGGAAAAACGTTAGCAACTCTCTGTTGGCATGCAACAATCATAAGACAAAAGGAAAATCATAAAACTATACCATGCTCATTCCCAGAAACATATAGTAGTTTTAAGTAGTTTGAGAGGCTATGGGGAGAACAAAAGACATATTTGGTATGATTCTAAGGAACGGTTTCAACTTTAGCTTCCACGTTTCAGGCAACTGAATTTGACCTCCCACAGGCTGCTTTTCAGAATTTCCATGTTGGGTCTCTTCATTTTCCAGTCAAAGCAAGTCTGTGCTTGTAAAGAGTTTCCATTTTTATTACAGCAGCTTTCTGATGAAAACATGTTACCAAAGTAATTCCCAAGCACACTATGAATCCAATACTAATACAAAAATAAACAGGAAGCTTTCTTTTGCTATGATCAAACGGCTCTTTTAAATAATTGACAACTTCTACAATCAGAAGTGTTCTGGTTTTAGGCAGCTTTTATGTCAAAATTCAATCTTCATTTCTGAAGCTGTTTTTGCAAAAAAAAAAAAAAAAGATAAACAACCTGAAATGAATAGAGATGCAAACTCAAAGACAGCTTTAGGTCACAGATGGTTTCCCTCTACGTTAACATGATTTTATTTGTGGATACAAAATAAATACAAGAGTTCTCTATTAGCTCCTGAGCTAGAATGAACAAGGTATTTGCCTGGACAGCTACAGCAAAAGACACCGGTGTGATGTAAGATAGGAAAGTGCATGAAACCTACTTCCAGTACAGGTAATTCTGGCAGACATTACCACTTATTTCATGATCCACAAGTGCAGGGTCATATTTTGAAAGCTGAGGTGGTGGAAGAAGTAAAAAGAGTAATTAACTTTCTAGCCAGACTCCAGCAGTGCTTATTTGTAGTAACACTTCACAAAAACCTAGGAGCAGAAAAGATACGCTCTACAAAAAGCACAAGAAAGCCGTATACTTAATTCTGCACAGAAATTTAGAAAACAATGTCTTTGGCGGAAAGAGAGGGCAATTGCTTTTTCCATCTTCCTTTTCCCCAAGTCACAGAAGCAGGATGAGTTACTGCCTGATGGAATACGTAAATACATAATCTCACAGGTTCTTACTGAAGATACTAAGCAGTAAGTGCTTCACTATCTATTTCATGTGAGAGGTGGGTCTGAAGAATAAAAGCATAGAGGAACTTATTTATTGATGTAGTTAAGCTTTTCTTTTTTAATAATGATAAATTAAATTCTCACTTTAACTTCTTTGGTAACACACGAACCTTTTAAGAGGGTACTATTTCTGACTGTAAAGTGCCTTAGCTAGAGGAAAGACACATTTGTTATTGCCATTCACATCTAGTGGCTACAAGTCTGGAGGATCTCCAATTTTATCACCAAGAAAAAAAACCCTGTGCTAACCATAGCATTCATAATGCTTCTAAGGGTACCCACATGTAATTGGACATCTGTTCACAGTTAACAGGATAAACTTTTTAGAGCAAAAAAGCACTGAGGAGGTCTTTGATCCGTAGGAAGTGGGACAAAAATAATACCATTTGGCAAAAAAAAATCTGAATTACTTGTGGACTGTGGAAATAGTCTTTATACACAGCTTATAATGACAGAGACAGAGTGGCATACAATACAGGTATAAATAGTCTTCTCTCCTTGTCAGGACTGTATGGGAGCTAAACCTATGTGCTGCTTAGGTGGGACAAGACTCTTCCTTCACTTTACAGACCTCCCCTCTTGATGCCCAGTTCCACAAATTCACAGCAGCCCCCATCAAACATTAAGATCCCAGCACCTTCAAGGTCAGACTTCCCAATTAGAAAAAGCAAAGAGCGTGCACATGGCGTGTCCCTCCAGCACTGGCAGAGCACAGGCCAGAGGCTGACTTCACACCTGGACGTGGCAATGTCAGCGTCAGCTGGAGCAAGTAACTGAGTTCTGTACTTTGTCAAAGCTTGATGGTTGCACAAATACAGCAGGAGAGAATCTGAATATTCAGCAAATGCTGAAACAAGCATATATCAAGCCAATTAGCAATCTTTCATAATTGATAATTTTAAAATGTTTAATGGTATGTCTGTGTGAAAGTGCACTCAGCTGTGTTTAAAGGCTACGTTAAGAATGTTAACTCCAGCATGACTTCTTTCTTTATGATGGAGGAAAAAAGTAATAGGGGACAATAAGACTTAACAACGAAATGTGATTTTCCCTCTTAAAAAATATTGCAGTACAGTTGCCATTTAAGAGACAAGAAAAAGACATTCTATTGGAATGATATACAAAGACACTCTGACTTGACCCCCAAAAATCGAACATCTGATCTAGATAAGAAGTTGTGAAAAACTCTGCTTACACAAGTTTTTTTCTATTCAAAATAAAAATTAGTAGATTTGGTTTTAAAATTTCACTTTTTTTCTAAGGAGACTTTCATGGGTACTAATTCAATACTGTTTAAAATAAAAAAAAAGTTTAACAGCTTTTTCAGATTAACATATTTTGAAAAACATTTCCCAAACAACGTTATGCTAAGAGGATTTTAGAAATCCAACCCAGAAGGGAAAAACATGAATCAAAAACCGGCCTCTGTCAGGCAACTGACAGAGGACGTGAAGAGGACATGGAAAGGTTGATGCTCACCAGAGCTGAGGGATGTCCCAGCATGGTTGAAGGCAAGCAGGTAAGTTCAGTGCTGCTGCATGAGCTTGGGAGGGAGACAGCAGGGGCTGAAATGCCGGAGCAGCAAACGTTGTCTCCTGAATGTTACAGTTCAGTCTGATGGAAAAGCTTCTGCTCTGATCAAGCACCATGTCTTGCATTTCAGCTAGTGTTAACACAGAACAGAGCCAAAATGCTCTCCCTTCTCAGAAAACCAAAAAGAGCTAGTTTGTGACCTTCTACAGGGGAACAGAGAAACACCATAAGGGTCACCCAAAAGCAGGCAGCAGCACCAGCTAGACAGAGAGGACCAGAGGGGTTCATTTGATTCCAAAACTGCTCGGCCATGTTGAGTTTATTATAAACATCAGTCCTGATGGCTGCCTCAGTTTACTCACAAGCCTTCTGTAGGAGAGACGTTGTCAAAAAGGTAAACCTCATCCCCTCTGTCAAACAAGAAAACTCCATCACAACACACAGGAATGATCCCCCTACTTAGACTGTGCAGGTCCAGGAACAACTTTCTCAACTTGCTAACATGTGAAAACATCATATCATTGGCAAGGCAATGTGAAAGGAAATAATCATTTTCTTCTTCAGGAAAAAAAACCAGCAGATTAGACATCTGATACATTTTTTAAAAAATAGCAGTACTACCGATACCAAGAATTAGTTGGAGTGGACTTGCTCTAGGCAGAATTGCTGTATTAATAAGGAATGCATACATTTGACATTATACTGAAAAATGAAGAGCGGTACAAGCATTATTGAGTCAACCACCCAGGAGTCAGAATGTCATTCTCGTTTTTCAAACAATATACCTTTTTTTGGTCCTCATTCTTGGAGGAAAAACTTGGCTTGCAATCTTTTACCACTTCACATATTCATAAATTTGAGCCCTCTAATTAGATATTGCCATCTTTTGTTCATCCTTGTTTGACCACCACCAACCCTACATCTTCCCTGACTGCCACCAGCCAACACAGGAGCTGTGATGGTCCACAGTCCTACAAGTCTGCTCCTGCAACAGTAGTCAGTGACAGAGTGCAGAGCACGTCAAGACCCTGTTACAGAATTCATGCAAAAGAAATTCTTCCCTAAACTCTGCCCAATAATTAAGATTTTCTATCTCAGCCACCATAAGGGGTGATGATCTCATGTGCCACTTAAGCATCTACACTTGAAGAATCCTGTGTATTTTTTATTAGCTTTCAATTTGTCCCTCAGCTTTTGGAAAACTCAAAGGTTAAATGAGTCCAATCTATAATTTGTATGCTGCTTATTATGTGGAAAAACTGTGTTACATCCTTTCATATTCCCCTCCTTCCAGTTCAGCAGTCCTAATATTTTTTGCACAGTATTTACATAATATTTATTCCTACTAGGGAAAATATTTGATAACTTCTCTTACTATGACTTGCCGAAGGTAGGTGGGGCCAAACACAGGCAAGTATTTACATATTAACATTAACAATAAAGTTATGATATTCTATCCTCTTTCATTCCCTACAAGAATCCATGTACTTACTTTTCTGTGCTACTGCAACAGACAAAGCAAAGGTTTTAACCATGCTGACTGCAGCAAAACTTCTATAATAACAGTACATTAATAATACTTGGCACTTTACAGCTATGGCATTTAACTTTTCAACCACTGACCTCCAAGAGCTCAGCATCATTAAATCCGTTCTGCACATGGGGAAACCTGAGACACAGAAACGTCCTCAAGGTCACTCAACAATCAGGTGAACAGCTAAAACTGGAATCCAGAGCTCCTAAAACACAGATTAGTCCTCAAGGCACTCAGATACACGCTCACTTCCGAGGCTACGTAAAGCTAGAAAAGATCACCTAATTAGCACTGTATTTAGCCATTTTAATACTCTTTCCTACTCTCCTCTTCAATTCCATTTTTAGATACTTTTCTTAAAGCTGAGCACAGCACTGCAGTCTGCTGTGTGTTATGCAAGTACAGCTTTATTCTGTCTAGCAGAACTGAAATTCTTCACAGTGCATACTTCAGAAATAATTAAGACAGATCATGATCGTGAAAAACCCAGCAGAGATTAACCTGCCAAAGCAACCAGTTTGAACATCTCTCTCTCCTCCTCCAACCAGGGAAAAACTGAACAAACCAAAGACTGTTCCTGGCCTTTGTGCAAAATCCAAGCCTTGCTCTTCATGGGTACTGTAAGCAGAACGATATGGTGTCTGTGGTTCACTGGTATGCTAAAGCATGGTAAGGAGAAGGAAATCAAGAGACAAGATACAAAACAGAGATCATAGTGGGAGAAGGAGGAGGAAGAAAAATAGAGTAGAGCAGCAGGTATTTTTGGAAGGAATTGCATCAATTTCTGCAAGTACATACGGCAGAGGGAAATAATTTTCACTGCTATTTACTTAAAATTTGTAAATCCCTTAAGTACAATATGAATGGCATAATTAAGAGGACTTTTTAAAAAGCAAAAGACGACCCATACAAGTCCAGTGAAGACAACATGCACATGGCAGAGCTAAAACTTTATCTTTTCTGCTATGCCACAGAGCAAGTGAATATTCCTATCCAATTCTGTCTCAGAGGGAAAAACACATTTCCTGGCATTTATATGACAAAGTCACAGCTTCCAAGTTCTGTAGAAGTTCTCTCTAATGTTAGACAAGGACCTCAGACTGCAGAAATCTGCAGCTCTCACAAAAGTATACACAAAACTCCAAGCTGTGGCTAAGGCAGACTGCCTCAAAGACATTTCAGCTTCCTTTTACCAGATGGTTTAGCCTGCATGAAAGCAAAACAAGATTGCTAAGCAGCATTGTATCTTCATTAGCTTTCCACAACTAAGTCCTGAAACCAACTGTTTTGTTACTGTGAAATGCATCAACAAACAAATACAAGGTTCAGTTATCAACTAGGAGTGCTTCTTTTTCTCAAGTACAATCCCAAGGTTTCACCAAATGTTAGTGTGTTTTTTTTTTTTTTCCTTGTAGAGACTGTAAAGAGATTTACACTAAAATCTGCATCAGCTAAGCAGAAGTGTATCTTTTGTCAGGCTAAAATCACATCTACCAGCAAATTTACAATGTTTCTACAAAAATACACTCCATTCTGCTGACATTAAAGCACATTACAGTGAATAGGCCCTCCAGAAAAACCATCTAAAATATAAAGATTTTACTCAGGATTGTTCCTGGGGTTGGCAAAGCTCCAATCTATTTGAAGGGTGTTCCATCTGCCCACTGAGCCTAAATTTTTATTTTCTTTTGCAATTTTCACATTATCAGAAGCATTACTCCATTTTCATATTGGTGTTAATCCCAATATGTGCTAGTCAGTGACAAATGTACTGGGCGCTGCAGGTAGAGCAGACCTTAAGAAATTTTCCTCAAGTCTCACTGTAATGTACATTAAAAAGAACCTAATGCATCTCTAATGAATCTAATTCTAATTAATTTTCAGGTTCCACTAAAACATTTACATTTGCTACTAATGCAAATTGTTAGAGTCTAGTTAGAACCCTACCTTTCAACTGGGCACCACAATAAACTCAAAAGACAAAGTAAAAAACATTCAAAAATAACTCTGGATTGAGTCTATGAAGATAAATAATACTCCCTTGCTTTCTTTTTTTTTTTTAAAGCAGCACTCAAATTGGGACTATGAAAACAAAACAAAAAAGAGCAATTCTTTTAAACATTCAAATAAATCTGTGCTGCGAACAACCAGTGCAACAATTTTTGGGACCCGTTTTGAGCCACTCAGAACACTACTTTGACTGCACAAAGTCTGAGTGTATGCAACATGGCTGTGGTTTTCACTAGCTAACATCATTAAGAAGAAAAGGAGCTGTGTCTGGGTCTCTGTCTCTTAATAACTGTCAATGGCAAAGGACCACCAACAACAAAGCACCTCTTATGAAGCAGAATAATAACTTCCTGCAGATGGCATGATGCCCCCTTACCCAGAATCTGTCTCCAGGGAGCCAAGCAAGAGGCCCCTAGATGATGAACTCTCATCATCTGAGCAAGGGTTTTGAGAACAAGTGAGAGAATCACACAGAAGATGGATGTGAAGGCATGAGAGGATTAGGTGTCCATGCTCCCACTCACAACAGAGGCAGAGATCTTTTGATATGCAGATGGTAAGACCAGAAGAAGGGAACCGAGAATGCGGGAGGATTAATGCACAATAGTCATGAAAAGCTGAGGTGGACAGCCAGATGTCTGTGTGCCTTATTTTGGATGGGTCTGTATATACCTCTCCTACAGTCCAGAAGTAAAACACGATTGGTTTAGAAAACCTGCAAAAATATGCCTTTTAATGGCTTAAACTAGCTTTTTTTTTAGGACAAGTGTTAAACTGGAAAGCAAAGTATCACTAGTAGAGTGTTCTGGGTTGTGGCTTCTTGGTGGTTGGAAAAGCAAAGTGGTCTCAAACAAATTGAAAGCATGTCCTATTTCTAATATATTAGCAAAGAACCCCCCTGTCTTGCATCAAAAGTGTTAATCCAGGGGGCAAAGAAAATGTGCCTGGAATCTATTTAGTTAAGAGGACTTAAGAGTTACAGACCTCAGTAAGTTGCTCAAACACATTGTCTTATTGGTGTCTAACATGGAGATATTGTACAAAGCTTTGTAAGAAACAGAAATGTACTATATACAAATTACAAACTTGAAATTAATAATATATAACTTTATCATAATATACTTAGAAATTAAGCATGTGAGTGGAAAAAAACCCTAGAACATTAATAACTGCATCCAGAGATCTATCTAAACCAAAATCCATTAGGAGAACGTGTGCTAAATCTGGAAAACTGGGAAACTGAAGGAAGGTTTTCCAGTTCCTCACAAGATCTACACAGACATTGCTGTAAAGACATTTCTGAGCATTGAGAATCTATACTGAGCTGAATCTTGTAACTTTTAAAAGATGCACTGTAACAGGAGACATGCTTTAAAGGAGTACAAACACCAAAATTTTCATTGGCTTATTGATGAGTTTATTGCCTTTGGAAGAAGGAGAAACTAACCTTTTGGCCCAATTTTCTACAAATGTTCTATGTTTCAATACATGCTGACCTGTGTATTTGCTTTGTGCTAAATGTTAAGGTAGATCTCTGTCTTGGAAGATGAAAACCAACTTTCACAGAGTAGGTATCTCCACTAAGGTCATGCCTTGAGAGACTAACTCAACATGACAGATTTTCTTCAGTGTCAAGATCACCTCAGTGCAGGAGTCTACCAGGAGACTATTTACAGCCTGCAGAAGTTGATGCCACTCTTTTGAAGAAAGATAATGGGAAACAAGATAGTCTAAAGAAAAAGGTACAGCTCACAGAAGGGTGTTAAATCCCCCATCGAACTCAAGTGATGTTTATGCTATGTATTGCTTTCAAAAAAATTTTAACCATTCCTAAGTCATTGGTTCTGATTCCCACATCATACAAGAACTTTTCTGAATTTTCACATGTGCATATAAACAAAATGTATCTTCCAAGCAATTGACCTAATTAGAGTCTCAAGCTATAATGTATAAGGTGAACCATCTTTGCAAAAAAATATGCTGAGAATGCTTTATAGCCTTTTATACAGCGAGAAACTGCTTCTGATCATCAGAGAACTAATGTCATATGACATATTCTAAATACTTACTAGAAATAAATCTCAGAATTATTTGAGCATTGCTTTAGAGAAGAGTGGAAGAGCAAAACATCATTATAGGAAGTCTGAACTGTATGTTTGTATTTTTCCAGTTTGAGCAAACCCTTTCTGTACAGCAGAGAATGACAACATTAACTCTTGCAGAATTAAGCAAAAACACATAGGGAAGGGGAGAGAAAAAAAAGGAGAACAACTTGAAAATGCAGTCCTCCCTGAGATATTTCTAGCTCACAATCTATTGTGCAGTAAGACACAGCAGTAGCTAAATAGAGAACCACCTCCAATACTTGTGGTACATTACTAAAGGAAAAAAATAAAAGACATAAGAAGGGGAGCTGAGGAGGGGTAGGAGGGCACAGTCCATGCTCTGTCTGGGGGATAAGACATTGAAAAAGGGACAGGACTCACAACAGACTGTGAAGTTTTCCCCTGTGTTTTTTCCTGGAAGAAATACTGACTGATTTAGTTAAAAACAGAAAGCCACACACCCCCCACCAAATCAGAACACCTCAGCAGCCCCTGAGGAATGCCAGCCCCTGCTTCCCCTGCAGGGATTTGTAAGTCACACAGTCCAATCAATAAACCAGATCATAAAATGATTAGAAGCAGTATTAGTTAGTTTATTCACTGAAAAATAACTCAAGCTGTGTCTCACGTCTCATAAATAAAGAAAATGTTTATAACTGAGTTACAGATGGGTCACTCTGAGGGCTGCACAGGATTGTGGGAAAAGCACTGACTTCAGAAACAGCATTTTTATAATACAGCTACAGATTTTTCTTCTGAAATTAAATTCTTCTGAGACTTTTTTGGTGGGGTCAGCAAAAAATATTTTAAGTGCAGTTCATCAGCATCCACAAACCTGGCTGACTGTTCACCTACCCATATGAGTGAACTCGGGAGAGGTGGAAGAAAGAGGTGTAATATGAAACGGTTGAATGACTAAAATAGAAGCAAACAGTGGCTCCACAGCTCTCTGTGTTACTGGAAAAGATACTGCTGTTGTTTTGCTTCCTTACTGGGGGAAAGCGGGTGTGTGCACAGGTTTTCCAAGGTAAAAGGCAGAGAAGGACCCCTGGAGAATACAACCTCCTTCAGGTTCAAAGCCTGGCATTTGGAAACACGGTGTCACCCACCTGGGATCTCTATGATTTTAAGGCCATGTGTCAAAGTGGACACACTTCATTCACAGATACTATGTGAAAGCTTAAATTTCAAGTGGGTGTTGATGTGAAACAAGTGGGAGCAACGAGTCTTTGGTGAGCACAGGAATATCATAGAGCATTGGAAAGGGACTCAGCTCTTGTCTTCATCCTATGTTCTCCACTACAGGGAAAGATAAAGAATAAACAGTCATCTTTGTCACATTTGCTCAGCTGCTTTAGTCACCAATGTTCAAAATTAAACTACGAGGAATTGAGTTATTTCATTCACGTTGCTTGTCTGAGTAAAAAAGGCCTTGGTCCGTGCTATATCACCAGACTTGGCACCTGGTGTGCAATGCAGACAAGGACTATCACAGTCACTGTCCAAGGAATGGGTCCTTTGCTGCTGTTATGTGTTTGTTTGAATTTGCTTTGTTTTTCTGGTGCTATCTTCAAATGTTGTGGCTCTGTTAGCCTCAAAAGGGTGAGATAGTAAATCCCTGATATCCTCTGCAAATAGAAGCCTGGCAGCAATTTCTTAACAGATGTTAAGAATTATAACAGGTTGCACTGCTATTTTGTCTTTTTATTTGCCAAAGTAAGCTCAAAGCATCCCCACCAATAAGCTGACATTTAGAAAAGCACTCCAAAACACAGTCACAGCTGGATGGTCTATTCACTAATATTCTTCCTTCCACTCCCCACTCATCAGTGGGATTTGCTGCAAAATGATTAACTGCCTTACCACCATCTGCGCTCAGGTTCCATTAGTAACCCAGGCATTTCAGGAGATCCCAGCCCTGCTCAAGCTAAGTCCAATTACTGCTTGCTGATTCATCAGTCCAGCTATACAAGCCTGGAAAAAGTAACAGGTAACCAAACACTCTCAGAACAAATTAACCTCTACAGAGAACAGGCACGTCACACCTCAGGAACAAATCAACCCCTACATAAACAGGTACTCTGTGTCTTACTCTGCCAGTGTTTACTACTGACAAATACAGGGAAAAGCTCAGGTCAGGCCACAGCTGCTTTATACATGTTGCTGAACAATAGGCCCCTACCTTGCTTGCTGGCAGACACTGCAAATCCAAGCCTTCTCCTTCTTCTGGTAAGAACTGCAGCTCTTGCAGATGTTGTACTTGCAGTCTTGGCATTGTCGCTTGCTGTTGATAAGAAACGTGAAAGGGGAACAGCAGCGAATACAGCAGTGCTCGTTGAACTTCTGCTGCTTGGAAAGGATGTTGCACTTGTTACCCTCTTCATCCAACTTCTGCTTCATCTCACTGGAACGAAAAGCAAAAGAACAAAAATGTAACCAAAATTTCAATGGGAAATCTCCTCGTTGCCTTTCTCCTCTTCCCACATCTTTATGTTACACTATTCAAATAACTTTTGCAGGTGTGAAGTAAATGCTAGAAGTGCATATTCTACATACAGAACTGGGAAGCAAAAACTCCTATACTCCCTGGAGTCACTCATGGCTGATCCAAGAGTGAAGTCTCTGAGTCATAAGCCAGGGCAAACAATTTCCCTTCACTCAAATCCAGCAAGACAACTCTCAGGAGAGCCAGGCCACTGCTCCAGGTAGTCCAGCTGTGCAAAGCCATAGTGTTATTTGAGAATTCAAGGCTGCTTTCAGAACACTTTACACATCAAAAATCAGTCTATGAAAGTCAAAAGGTTTGGCACACCGTAATTAAAAAAACTCTAAAATTGTTTTCAAAAGTGCTAAGTTTGCTTCATCTTGACCCATCGGGTCATATTATTAATAATAGCTCCTATTTGTCAAGGAAGGTTAAACACATACTTCCTTTCAGAGAGGTTCGGGTGTTTTACTAGTTAGGACCAATATTGAGCCAACTGTTCGTGAAGGTGTTTGCAAATCCTCTGAAGTTTACTGTATTCCATCAGAAGAGCCCATTTATAAATAAAATAAGATAAAATAAAATAAATTGTGTGTGTGTGGTACTCAGTAATTTACCATCTCCCATTTTACTGGCTTCTGATATTTTACAAATTAGGCAATATATTCCATGATAATAGTAATAAAAAATATTGAGAAGGAACAGTTGTGTAAGTAGACAAGTCTCCAAACTCATCACAGTTTCTTGCAGGAGGATATATATTAAGATGAAAAAAAATAGGATTCATGAAAAATATGCTAATTAAAAGCTTATAGAACAGTATGCACACACATGTATTCGTTCTTTCAATTACTGGTGGCTACCTTAATATTTCCAATTGCTGATAAGAACCACTTATAAGACTAGAGTAATACAAAAGTTTAAACAAGTTAAAGGTACCCCAAGAGACAGACTAAATTGCAGGAAGACAGAGTGATGACACGCTGACTTACACTTAAATTAATGTTAAATATCTTGCTACAGGAAAAAAAAAGAATGCACTTATTGCATTCTTATTCATGAACTTGACCAAGATCATCTATAAGCATCATTATCCAAGCCAAGCTTGGAAATTTAAAGAGACTTGCATTACTGGGCTATATATCTACTTATTCGCCATTTCTGCCCAGATTCATAACTCAAAATAAAACCAGTCTATTTTATGAAAGTC
Source organism: Tetrax tetrax (assembly GCA_009806455.1). Taxonomy (NCBI): domain Eukaryota; kingdom Metazoa; phylum Chordata; class Aves; order Otidiformes; family Otididae; genus Tetrax; species Tetrax tetrax. The sequence continues at coordinate 148,903 of WHYT01017475.1, read as the reverse complement.
TGACAGGTCAATTCTAAACCTCAAGTCTAAAAGGCAATTAAGGCAGTGATCTACAGCATATAATTTTTGAACTTGCACATACATCATATTTAATCATATTCCAGATACACACCTTTTACAAATTTAAAACTTCAAAATGCATGTTTCTGCTGTCTGTCCCCTGTACAAAGGTTTGGCTATCTTAAACCAGCTGTTCAAGCCCAAGTAAATACACTTTGTAGTTTCAAGTAAATAACCTTTCATTATTATTTTTGCCCAGATGGCAAAACTTACTTGTTTTTCCACATTTTTACAGAATGTTAAAGGTGAAAAAGGTAGAAGATTATCATGTAAGAGTGGAAATGTCTGCATTATGCAAGACAAACTGGCCTACTGGTATACACTGGTAGAACTATCCTACAGATAAAATAGATGGTTAGAGTAGTTTGTCTTATCCCCATTCCACCCTCCTCCCATGGTACCGCATGGGGAGGAAGCTCACAGAAGTGAGCTGTTCCCCATGTCGCTCCTCCATCCAGAGCAACCGTCTTGCTCCACCACAGTAATGGAGTGAGACAGAGCAATGCTTCCACACAGAAGATGAGGCAGGAACCCCAGGTCCCAGGAGGGAAGCTGGTGAAGGTGTGAGGGCTATATGATACAAGGAAGACTTCTGCCATGGAGAAGAAGTGTCAGCAGCCCAACATGCAATTTTTGCTTCACACTGGAGCCCCCAGGCAGCAGATGCTGGCCTCCCTGTAAGATGAGAACAACTAAGGAGTTGAGGTCAGGAGAAGCCGTAAAAGAAGAGATTTTTGTCCTCGTGCAGCTTTATTATCTCCAAGAATTAGTACCACTGATATTTGGTAATATCAGCCTGCACACTCATTATTGGCCTGCTCAATGGCATTTTGAAGCCTCATTAAGGCTCTTACACATGATGGCAAGATAAACCACAGAAGAAAAGCCACCTATTAAAGCACTGCAATAATACTTGCACAATATAAAAACAGGCAGTTCACAACAGAGCTAATAAAGCCTGATACCTAGAAAAAGTTGAGCACACATTGAAGCCTTTTCATCAGTACAGGCATTAATTACATCTCTCTCCTTTGTCTGGCTGCCAACATTCATTACGGTGGTAGAACCTTAATATCATTAAGGCATCTGCCTCACTGTTAAATAGAACTAAAATTGGCCAACAGATTCAAAAGGTCAATAGGATAGGGTTGGATAGGCTGGCAGAGAGAAAGCATGACAGAAAAAGCCTCATTTCTACAGGAAGCCAGGCAGAACAGAAAAAAAAGCAACGCACATCCCTCTGACAGCTGTAACAAATTAAGGCCCTCACGCATTACCTGCCAAAGGCTACTCTAGTTTCTCTCAGGAGTCAAATGGCAAAAACAGACTATCATCAAGACTTGTCAGCTGAAGCCAAAAGGCTAGTCTCCACGCTCTTTCCTTGGAAATAAAATAGGAGTTTCCTATTAATTTGAAGTGCTGCACAACACTGGTAGGCAATTGAATCTGTCTGGTTTGAGAAAACTACATGGTTAAAGGGAGAAGCAGGCTCTGGTTTATTCTCAGCAATACTGAGAAAACCTCACTTGCACATGACTTCAGCTGTGTGATTACTGTGAGGTGAGCAGGATGATTAATGTGAGCTTCAATCTCAATACGCTGAGAAAGTTTGTAGCACTGGAACTCAGGAGGTACCAGCTGATGTTCGAGGTATCCCAAGTTTGACAGTCTCAAACTTTACCTTCAGGAAGTTCAAACAGCTTGGCAGCACAAGAAGATTGTAATAAAGGTCTAAGGAAAGGGCTGCAGTCAACACTGATCCTCACATGCAGTGAAACTCACTTCCAAAAGGATGACAGTCACTTGTGCAGGAGCTGACTTTTCTAAGAGGCAGGTCAAACCACATGGCCATGGCAAACATTCCCTGTTCCTCCCCATGCAACTCCCTCAACAAAACACAGATGAGGGGGATGGGACAAAGAAAAGAGGGAGAATGTGTGTGTACTCACATGCACTTACTTCCCCCAGCATCACTTCTCCAAAGAGCGTACGTAATGTATTTATACGTATACATATAATATGTGTTCAAATAAAACAAGTAACAAAAAAAAAAGACTGCACAAAAGATTTCCCTTTTCGGGCAAGTATGGAAGAGTGGGAACCACAAATGACAGAATTTATTCACATCACTTCAGTCACAATTGATGGTGCTCGGCTATTATGGTTATGTGTAACATCATAATAAGGATCTGCTTGAGAAGACGACAACTGATGTTTGAATGAACCTAAGATAGGATTTGGTTTTCTTTTTCAAGTGGCTGCATTCCATCAATTGTCTATAAATAGAAAAGAGGCAAAGAATACTCAATAGATACCCAACACATCTGTCACCAAGGTGAATTCTGTCAAAGAATGTTTTATTGAACTGTAAGTTCCAAAATATACAGATGCTTATTTAGATTTTTCCACAGGCTTGTATTAATTAATCTGCAACAGTTTGCATAAAAATTATGTACTTAATTTCAGTCAGCATTTTGGGGGATAGATTCTTGGCATGTTATCCCATACAAAGCCAGGTTAGGAGTATTTTCTAGCATAATGCTTCAGATGTAGATTTCGCTACTATATTTCAAGGGTAAATAGTCATCTTCACCTCTTCACCCACTACATTTTTTGTTGCCTTTTTAAAAATTTAAATAGCTTTCATTGTCATTGTTTGTTTCTTTTTAATGTCTTAGAGGATTTTAGAGGACAAAAGGATTTAGAGGATTTTAGAGGACAAGCATTTTATCTGAATTTGCGAGAAGTACGATATTCTGCTTTGCTGGTTTGTAGAGTGGTTTACAAATGATACGGTAGGTTAGGTATTGTGTTATGCTGAAGATAGCTACTGCACAGCACACTGCAAGAGAGGACACTGCTGGAATGCTGCTGGTGAGTTGATTAGAAAAGTAGGATGCCTCATTGCATGACTGCTCCTCAACAGCTCAGCAACAGTCTCTCTGAAGTACCTCATCTGATAAGTCATCTTGGGACTCTATGAATTGGCAGCCCCTTTTGTTTCTACAAATAACACTGCTTCAGTCTTGTAAATGTCGGACAAAACCTAGTAAACCAAAGCTACAGGATTGTTTCCTTGCTTTTCACTGCCACTGACTTACAGAGTGATTTATGCAAAGTCACCAGCTTTTTACATGCTTCAGTTTATCTGCTGTACAGTAGTGGTAACAGTAAAACTCACAATGGCAATTATAAACTTGTTTGATCTAAAGAACACCTTAATATACGGAACACCTTTACAGCATCTTTAATTTAGTGACCATATAGTCCTCTCCACTGCGCTGTATTCTTGTAAGCAACTTATTTACAACTAATATTCACAGCACATGACTCTCAATCTTTTTTTTTTACCACAAGACCTGATTGCCTTATCTAGATAAAATTCTGTTTCAAGTCACTTAACAGTATACAGCTAATTGAGTTCCTACTTATTAGCAAGTAGGATAAGATGTATTTGGTGCAAGACCGTAATACTGAATTGGTTGGTAATACTCTGTTGGTGCTCTGGACAGGCCTATTCTGGTGGAATTCAACACAACTGAGTCATTTTCCCTGTGTGATTGCAACAGCCTCAGCTTCAACAACAGGCTGGCAGGTTCAAACATAATTCTTGAATGTTTGCTTGAACAATGCCTTCTCCCCTAATAAATTTCTCTAAAATAATTGGCTATTGCGTATAATTGCACCTCCTGAATACAGAAATACAAGCTTGTTTGAGAAAAGCTTTTCTGCTTTTTTCCCAATCCTTCTTTTATGAAAGTTAGCTCTTTTTTTTTAACTGGCAGTGTGATAAGGATGCTTGTTGCTCCTCTGAGCTACAGTTCAATATTCACAAAGCTCAATGGCTGTAATTATTCTATACTTTAATATGTGAAACAAATCCTAGATGGCCCTATACGCTTACCCCCAAGAGGCATTACCATGATTACATATTCAGGGCTGGGGGCAGGTGGAACTATAATCTCAAACTGCAAAGTCAGCAGTAATATACATGTTGGCAACTTGCCATAGTGAGATAATACTGTGAGGTTTAAAAAAAAGCTGGAAGAAAGTCTATGATGTATTTGAGAAACAGGTTTTAAGCTACATCTGCTACATCTATAAGGTTAGGATGATCAAACTCCAAGCCGTTGGAAGGGAGTTCATAAAACACCAGGACTGAAGGCCATGGTCAGCTGTATTACAACGCAAAAGTGAAGAAAACCTACTCGTTTTCCATATACCGAGGAGACCAGTTCCTGGTGGAAACCTGACAGTTGGCTTGATTTACTCAGTGATTTGGGAAACAGAGCTACCATGCCTTTTTTTCTCCAATAGATCAGCAGCTAAAACATTTGCCTGGGACACAGCAGATTAGGTCTCTTCTCTATTTGAAGGAGACTTAACATCCTCACTACCATCAACTTGGACGTCAGGTTGAATGGCCTCTTCAGGCATTGTTCTTCATCTTTGGTAGGACTGCCATTAAGTTATTGATAAACATAGCATAGAGCAAGACAAAAGCATAAGCAAGCAGCCAAGGCACTCACGAGGCCAGGACACCTTGCTTCAGTCTTGCTTTAGGAAACATTTAGACATTCCACAGACATCGCTGACAGTTAGCACACCCCTCTGGGAGGTGGGAGATGAGGTGAGGGTGTGTCCAGTGGGTTTTGTCCAAGAGTCCAGTTTTGGGAAGGCTCTCCAATTATGCTGTAAAAAGTAGCCTCAGTCTCCATTTCAGACTAGCACCTGCCAGTTTAAAGGCAAAGTCCAGCTGGTGAGATTCCCATTTACTCTGTTGCTTTCTTGGGTGATGGACAAATACAATTTTTCCTACTTTAACCACCTTTTTTCTTCCCCAACAGAGAGGACAGGTTAAATCTATTCTAATTGCCTGCACAGGAATAGAGAATAATGGAGGAACAGTGTTCCTAGGAGTTACAAAAAAAAAAAACCAAACAAAAAAACCAAAAAAACCAACCAAAAACATTTCCTTCACATCACTTCCTTCTGCTGAACAGAGGAGAAGTGCTTTGACGACAAGTTATCAAAGGTACGCAGAAACTTTCTGTTTCTGTCTGTTTTGCCCATAAGGGTAACTTTAAAGATTTCTCCCTGTCCTTATCTCAAACCTCGAGCCGTTTTTCTTATATCATCTCCCACTATTCTCTCGGAGGGTGGGGGGAGTGAGAGAGAGATTGTGTAGTATGGGCCCAATCGGGGCTGAACAGTCCCCTACAATGTTGGAGGACAAAGGGCTTTTCCTATTCAGAGGCCAAAGCGTACACAGTATTCCTGCCTCTGCTCCCCTTAGGTCTGCCAGGTGTGCACCAGATGCTGGGGTAGGAGTAAACCTTCTTTAATCTGCACAGAACCTGACAGTCTCTTACTCCTTGGCTCCTAGCACAATGAGAAGTCATCACAGGCTGGCCGTGACTGAAATTTCTCTCCCATTCACATGTTTTCAGTTTGATGTTCAAGGTCCCAGACTGATTACTAGAAGTGGTTCCCACTTCCACCCTTGCTTCCTCTCTCCGTCTCCCAACTCCCCCTCCCTCCAGAAACAGACCAACCAGGTTAGTGCAATGCTGCTAAATTTAGGGAAGACACCCATTAGAAGGTTTACAGCCTCTCTCCAATCCCTGTCCAGGAGTTAACTAGCCAGAGCTGCCAAGGACAGCTGCTCATCATTTCATCCCTCATCCCTTCCATGTTCTCTATGCCACAAAGCGTAGCTTTGCCCCCTGCTATATCTAGCAAAAACCACATTCTACCAGCAGGTATGTGCCTCCATCATTATTTACTCTCTAAGGGTTCAGTGCTCATTTCTTTTAGCTGCCTCTTCTTCTCAGGCAGTTTATTCTTCTCCATCAGAGTGGAGAAGATGGGCATCTAACACAGCTCCCTGATCTCACCATCACCACACACACCTTTTGTTTCTCTTACATCCAGTAGAGCACAGGATAGTACTGTGTCCCTTTAGAGCAAACACCAAGTTAGTTCATTATATTAAAAAGACGGCTTTTTTTTCCTAGGCTCCTATCAACACAGTCATAATTGTGCCTCATGCTCTATTTAATATTCTGTACATATTTCAGTACTCCACATGTTGCTGGTGCTGTCAAAAAGCCACACAAATACACATGCAAACACACTGCTTGCATGTTGGGGACCCTTTGAGGATCACACATCACTTTCATCTGTGCAGAGGGATATCAATCCAGCAGCAGCAGCTGACTTTCAAAGAGGATTAGACAGCAGGGAGTGCACCATAGATGGGGAAGAAACCAAAAAGTAATATTAAAAAAAAAATCCAAAGCAAAACACAAAGTCTTGAGGGGGAGATAGATGGATGGGACACCTTAGCATTCAAGCATTAAGAGACTCATACATAGTTATGAGTAAGTCACTTATATCAAAAATCAGGAAGATGAATATTTCACAGTCCAATTTCGTCAACTGCAGTTGCATTCTTTCATTGAATATCTTACTAGCATCTCTTAAGGGTTTTTTCTCTTCAGCTTTTCATTTCCATAAAATTTAATTTCTATAAAATTAGTAGGTATTCCTATCATCTCTCACTTTTAATTTTTTCTTTCCCTCTTTTTTCACTAGTAGGAGCAAACACTGATGGTGCTGCATCTATACAAACTGATGATCTTGTCCCATTCTTTACAATTGTTGTCAAAGTCTTGCCCTTTTGTTGCTTAACTCAAAAGGCCTGGGATGACATCCTGTTGCCCTTGAAAATCAATGCCAAGGATTTAGCAACTACTGTGCATTCAGACTGAACACCATGTTCACAGCACGCACCACGTGGCTACCAACAGTATGAACCTTGTCAAGGAAGCAGTAACAGAAGTGGACCAGCATACAACTTCAATGCCATCAGAGGTCTCGTAGGATAGCAAAGTATTTAGGAGCTTAGGATCACCTACTTTTATGTTCAGTTAATGTTAAGTGAGGTACAAGAATAAAAACCTATTTCAATATTTTTTTTAAACAGGTCTTTGCAACAACAATGTGAAGACTCAATGGACTCCATATTACCCTACTGACACACCCCATCTGCCTCAACGGACGTTCTTTAGAGCTGAATAAATTAACACTAAAAGACAGATGTATATCCTCCTTTAAAAAAATACCGTTATCCTCCTACAACCTGACACTGCAGTGTAAAAAATAATCAGTTACCTGTATAAAGTATTGTGGATTCTGGGCACAATCTCCTTCTAAAAACAAAGAAACCCAGCACAGTGGAAACACTGTTGGTTTTTTATTTTGTTTTTTTTGGGGAGGAGGGGGTGGGGGGTTGCCTTTTTTTTTTTTTAAACATTTGCAAACATTTCTGATAATGTGAAAAGAATTGCACTGACACCTTCATACTTCTTATTAAATACCATAAAATAAATAATGTTGTGAAGATCAACCTGTGGAAGCTTTGTGCTGATCATAGTTGAACCAGTTGCACTGCTGACAGAACCAGAAAAATGCCAACATATTCCATGCTTACCTTTGCCTAAAAAATGCGTATCAGGCACTGCATTTGCTAGAAAGAGAACAGATTCAGTTGACACCAAGATAAGTTGTGGTTCACTTGCCTCAGACCAGTACCTTGCTTGTCGTGCCAGGCTCTATCCTAATCTGTTAACAATTTCATGCTCAGACGAAGTCGTTTCACAAAATGAATGCTGTGTTACTCTATAGACATTGTGCTAGTCACTCTTAAAGGAAGTTTCATTTTCTGTTGCTGGCACAAGCACTGTCAATCAGTGTTTATCATCAGTTGGAAGTGACTGACATGTTAGAGTGTAGATAAATGAACTAAACAATACACAGATATTATTTTAAATTCCTCCTTCTCACTTTGTAAACCCATAAATTGTCAAGAGATATTGTATTTAACCCCATTTTATTTTGTTATATTGGATATCACAGGAGCAGACTGCGGACATTTAACTGATAGACGTTGAAATCTGTGGGCAATGAAGAAGAAGTAGGTCTTCATTATAGAGCAGATATTTTGCAGAGCTCTGGGGACATCGGAAATCTCCACATGAATCCTGAAATGATCTTTTACAAGAAGCAGTGCTGCGAGTACGGACTCCTTTGCCCTCCCGTTCTAATACTGCCACAGGAAACATGTGAAAACAAATCTAGGTCTTAACATACGTTTTCCCTCACTTTTCCTTCTCATCTGCCCTCCTATCTCACTAAGAGACTGCTATGCGGCCAGGTAAGGTGTTCTAAGGTGAAATACTTCACTAGAATTGGGGACAAGCACTTCTGCTGCAGGTACAGGACCTTCTGGTTAAATCCTTGGTTTAACTGATCCATTGAGAAGAGCCAAAAGGTGTGCTTCCGTGTTGGACATCAGTTGCAAGTGATAAGCTGAAAAGTTTTCTTCCTTTCTCACTATTACATCCATACTGAACCACTGACCATTATTATCTCAGCCTATGCGTCCAAACAGTTTTAATCCACTTTATAATTTCACCTGTATATGCCATAGCCTTGCAATGCGACCACAAAATGGTAAACTTTGATTATTATTCATGTTAGCATTTTGTGACACCACAAACATGCAATACTTTATGTTGTATTACCCTATCACACACCCCAACAACCTATCAAAACATCATTACAGTTTTACCACCTTTCTTATGTGCCTTCCCTGATTTTTTACTTCCCGCATTTGACAGTGATTTATAGTTATATAAACATTTGCTACATTGCCCTCTATCTCATCTCCTCTCAATAAATGCCATTTTGCTCTCCTTGAAGCACATTTCTCACTGCCTGTCTACTGTCTTGCTATAACTAATAAGTCTATGTTTCTTGCCTGTTTTTTAGCTAATTGTAGTAGAATTTTATCTTTCAACTTCTTTTCCAAATAATACAAAAAAAAAAAAAGTTTAATGGAGTTAATTCCCTAGTGCATCTAGTTTTAGAGGGATGAAAACTGAATTCCTGGCCACAATGATTAACTTCATCTTCCTCTGAGTATTTCATTGTGTACTCATGATCAGTAGATGAGAGCAAAGTATTTGTCAAATGCTGGTACACTTGTAGCATTTATCTGCACTCCTTCCTCCCACTTGTTACACTCTGTGCCCCTCCCCATGCATCTCTCACTGGAGAATTTCATGTTTCTCCTGTGAGGTCCTGAAATTCAGTACAAGGTCATCTGAAGTTAATGACCTTTTTTATCCCTTTTAGTCATACCTGAAGAACCATAGAGACAAGCATTCTGAAGAATAAAATATTGTTCAATTCAAACAGACCAAAAATATTTAGTCAAAATATTTTTTTAAACGTACATACTCTTCCATCATACTTATGTGCAATATGTTCTTTGCATCACTGGTGGCATCTGTGAGTCTACCTTTCTTAGGAATCCAACTTTTTGTCTGTATCAACTAAAAAAAAAAATCCTTTAAGAATAGAAACACTCCTACTAGATTAAAGAGTTCTTCTCCCAGTGCTCCTCTCACAGTGCCATCTGGCTTGACCTTACATAACATAATTCATAGCCTGCCTAGCGTACAGCAGGAGAGTAACTCAGACATTGGCTCTGAAAATCTCTGAAGTATTCATTATGAGTCATTCTTCTCGCTTCCTGGTTGGGCTTCCTGCAACACAAAGATTTGCACTAGAATAAGTGTTGTTACTGAGTTATTATTATTTACTTCCCTTCTCATGAGAAAACAAAAGGGAGTCTTCCTTGACCCTTCCCACAGAACAGGCAGTAAAGTAAACAGGAGCAGGCAGCAGAATAAACAGCAGAACTTGCTAAGGAAGCAGGTTTCACAGCCTGACAAGTCATAGCATCAGAGGACTGTGCGTGTGCTGTTAGAAAAAACAGCACAAAGATGCTTGTCACACCTCGCATGCAGTCAAGATGAGTAATGCTTCACACACGAAGGCCTTCTGCCTGATGAGGCTGGCTTTCAAAATTTGCCTGTCCTGACCATTGCCTTCCCAGGAGAACCACTGCCACTCCACAACCCAGGTGGGACCAGAACACTGGGAGAGCCATGTTCTGCACAAGCATGGCGAACGCGCACAGCCAAGTCTGCACTGTGTCTCCCACAACGACGTCCACCGAGTATTTCTCCGCTTCCTGCGACCACCACGAGAGTACGTTACCAAATGCTCTCGGCCATCTTGGCAACAGGGGGCTGTTTCAGGTGAAACTCCTACGCAGTCCTAGGAAGCATATCAGGCTTATACTGCCCAAGGTGACAAAAAAAGAGAAAATAAATAAAAGCCTCAAAGCAAGAGGTTCCCACTAACTTGGTTTCAGAGTGAATTCCCTGCCAATTGCATTACTTAAGTCTGTATTTTTCACAGGTCTGCATGTACATAGCTCCTAAAGTCCACTTCCCTAGTCCAGCTCCTCTTCATGCTGCCCGTAGACACTGTTCTAAGATATTCTACATACACTCTGCTATTCAAGTAGCTTAAAAACTGCAAGCCCTGGAATTCGAAACAATCAACATAATATGGGACAAGAAACAGCAGCTTGATATTTTTAGTAAATTTAAGCATATAAACAATGATTTTCTTAAGTAGAGAAATTGTTCACAATATCCATGTTGGTTTGGTTTGTTTTAAAGACAAAGACTTACAAGCTTAAAATTACCACATACCTCTATTGTGGACAAGACAGTGTTTTGGCAGAAAAAAAGAACCTGTTTTCATAGAAAGAATTTTAACATGGTATGTTACCCCAGTGTTTTTTATATCAACAATATTAACACCTTCTGGAAGCAGTATCATGGCACTTATTACAAACCAGAGAAATCTCTGCAAAGGGGCAAGAAAATATAGTCAGCACCTCCACCTCCCTGTTCAAACAGACATACTTAAGGCAGTCTTTTTATAAGATATCGACATATGCTATTGCTATAGTAACATCAGTATTTAAAAAAGACACAATCTTCATTTAACACTGTTATAATACTTCCAATATCTCACAGATAATGCTCTTAACTTAATCCAGAAGCTTTTTATTATGGGAATGTTTTTGCAAATTTAATAACATACTGATATTTGAACATATAAAGGAATATACAATAATGAAATTACTATAATGCAATATACAGTAATGACTGTAATGTGACTACAAGCACAGCTATTTAGCTATACTATGCATATGTGTGTAAGCATGCATGTGTACACATATAGATAAACCACATTATTCAATATCCCTTGCAAGTGAAGGTTGGGAATTTCACCCACCTAGTACTCTCCATACCCTGTCCCCATGGAAACGTAGTACTTAGCACTGTCTTTGAAAAGACAATTCAGCTATAGAAGAGGAAGCACAGCCAGGTTACCAGACTTGTGGGATATTAAGGAACTAGCGATAAACTGAAGTCCTCTTGTGCAGATGCTCCCACGGCTCTATGTATCCCAGTAATTCTTCCTCAGCTCTAAACATTATGCCTCACCCAGGACACAGAAGTGAACTTTCCAAAGAGGAAATAGGATGCAGGGGAACATCAGAAGCCTGTATTTTTCATTCCTCCTCTCAGTCCATGTGTGCTCTCTGCTTCTTCCCAGTTAGGTATCTATTAATCTTAAGTAGAGCGATTGTATTTCAGTAGGATGGTTTTGGTGAATGGTAAAACACTCACTTGAAATAACCCAGAAGCTTTTGAAAAATGGAAATTAATCTAATCCAACAATTCACAAATATTTTCAGAAGTATAATTAAGTGGTAAATATTTGGAAAAGACAGAATGGTTCTTCAACGTCCTTCACAGTTTTAAAAATTATGTGGTTTGAATTTTTAAAATGTCAGGTTTTGTTCCGATTTTTTTCCTAATAAAAGAGTTGCAAATACTATTACTCAGTTAAGTGGATACTGTCATTCAGGTATCTGATGCCTTTCTTCTCTTCCTCATGCATTTTCTCTCTCCAGAAGCAGCAGATGGAAGAGATCTCCCTTGTGTGGAGCTTATAGCACAATCAGACCCCAGACTTTGTTCATGTACTTTGCGCAGACGCTCTGGCTATGTCTGAATTTGCAGATAATTCAGCACACCAAGAGCAGATCAGTAGACTGAACTGAAAAGACTGCTGAAAGCCTACACCTACACAGTACATGGTTCAGCAGGTTTGCTTCAGTGAAGTCAGCCTGATTCCCCGGACCAAACACCCACCTTGCACACAGTTTGAACCTATCTCAAGGCATAATTCATGGGTTCAGAGATGTATCTGTAAAAGCAACAATTTCTTCTCAAAATCAAACATACAAAAGCATTGGCATCTCTATAGATGCAGGACTATAAAACTCATGTAATTAAGTGGTCACAAGGGAATATCTCTGTAACTTAAATATCTGCTGATTTATAACAAATAATGAAATGTATTTAATTAAACTTCAAGTGGAGGAAGCTCCTCCTATGGGAAAAATAACAATATAACTTGTATTAATTTAATGACTAAAAAAAATCTAGCACTGACAAAATAAATATTTACTTTTTAATAAATTAATTGCTCATTTTAGCTTTATATGTTTAGTTACAAGTATGTGAAAAGACCAACTTGACCAACTTGGTGCTCTGAGGGTAAGAGAAATGCAAGTGGGGATCTCCTTCAAAACAGTCCTAAAAATCCATATTTAACCAAGATTTTACTGTTTGGAAAAGGTGTAACTGTTTTCCATAAATAGTCCCTAACTGTGGAGATGTTTTCCATTGGAAATGTGTCTCTGTCTCAACAGTGTGATTTGGGTGCAGGAGAGTCAAAGCTTAGCAAAGCACATTTTCCTGCACAATCTTGTGTTAAATAAAGGAGGAGAAAGAAACCCTCTTTTATTAAAAAGTGATGGTTATGGCAGGTAGCGCAACACCCAGTGACACAATACAGATTCCTCTCGTGGCGTGGACACCCCAAACAAACAGAAGGGTTGCTGGAGTAAAGGCACTTGTACTTTGATTCAAAGTTGGATGCATACAAGGATGCTGTCTTGATGCTCCCTACAGCATTAGAATGGAGTAAGTATTCCTCCCCTCCAGCCTTATAAACACTTTATTTTTTTTTTTTCCCATTCCTTTCCACAGAAATCAAAGCAATCACAATTCATTTTTTGTTTGTTCACTTCTATAGTGTGCCACCCTTTTCACAGCTTTTACACTTGTATGTATTTTCTGGCTATAGCACAAACATCCTGTAAATAGTGCAAGTTAAAGTCAATTCACAAAATATGACCCAGAGGGTCAAAGGCAGGCCACAAGAACCAAAGGTCAAGTAGCTATCCCCACAAGCAGAGGTGAAAGAAACATGCAGTCAAGAGTTAGCTGTTCGCAAATCAGCACTCACATTCACGTAAGAGTAAGAAAAATACCGGCAAACCTTGAGATAGCAAGATGATTTTCTTCACATATGGGGCTACACAATTTTTTACCCAATTTTATACTATGCTTTTAGATGTCTTTAAAACCACCATTCTAGGCCAAGGTTGCAATTTTCAGTTACTACAGCAGTATGTGTAAGTCAGACATAAAAATAAAGTATTTTAGCACTTACAGCAAAATACAAAAATGCCCTAAAAGTCTTAATTGAGAGCTCATTTTTTTTTTACTGAAAAAAAAAATTGCACAAATTCTTGCCTAAAGCAAAAGGCTAATTATGTATAATATTTTTGAGCTCTAAAACAGAAACTGGAATGTACTGATACTTATAATCAAGGACTTTCTCCTTGAGTAAAAAAAAAAAAACCAAAAAGCTTCACAGAAATTCAGTACACTGGTTATATCTATGTAACTACAAATGCAGAGAAAACAAAAGCTCAGGGTACAATTACTAGTTTATAAATCAAAGCAAAGCTTTATTTCAAAAAACAGAGGCAGACTTGAGAAAAACCGCTGATTTATAAAAAACATTATTTGAAATCAGCAAGCAATTAAAGCATTTCTCTTTCTGCTATATGAGCAAAGCACACACAGGATGTAAAACACAATCAATGATGGAGAAGGCTGTTTCATCTGAAATATTCCATCCTTACAGGAAATACTGAAGTTATAAAGATTCCCTTGACCACAGTTCAGTCCATTTTCTGAACAGTGCCACCGCAGAGTCTACTGAAGCTGCTCCACTACATATGGTTAAGCCTCCCAGCTCACTTTAAAAGCTGAGTCTGTCTATAACTTCGCAAAAATACCAGCTCAGATCTTAAGGCTAGCATGGGAAGTTACAAAGACCAGACATTGTGTTTATCATGTCATCAACTCCAGCAGCTAAACTTAAATGAAGAAGTTACACACCACAGACGTTACTCTACCAAGCTTTCTGCTCTCCCATCTCCCACCCTTATGAAGATTTTTTTCAGGGCTTTCCTAATTTATTTTCATCTTCTATTTCATCGATGATGGAGAAGGTATCTTCTGCCAACTGAAAATCTCCATGAGGACCATAGAAGGCCTTAAAAAATAAACTGAGATCATTATTCGTCTTCCTCAGTGTTATTTGTCTGCTGAAAGATCAAGGAAGCCAGATGTCTGCTAAAAAGGCTTTATAGAAATTAACAGGCTGTGTGCATTTGTCTCTCAAGGTTCAGCATCACTAAATGCAGAAAGAAAATGCAATAGCTTTACGGCATGTTCATACACATGTATGTATAGTCATGTATAAAAAAAATAAAAAATATTAGCTCAGGAATAACATATAGCTTGTCTAACCACAGGACATCGTACAAGGCCAAGACACTCAAAATACGACATACAATGATGCCCAAGAGAGAGGAACGTCTATTTCATGCCTAGTCTTCATCAGTAAATTTTGATCTTAATAGTTCTGGAGTAGCATTTAGATGGCAAATTCAGAAATATCCTGCTGAGGTTTCTGGAGTTAAAATGAGGGATCAACGCGAGATTTGTAATGGAGGTATGAAGTCAAGAGGAAATAAGGCATTAAAACAAGGTTTAACTATGGGCATATTCAGAGCTCTTCTTCCTCTAATACCAGTAAAATCTTCTCTCCAGAAGTTTCCACATCCAGAATCACCAGAAATTCTGACCCTGATCACTAAGTTGCTGAAAATAAGAAATGAGCCTAACTTGTCCTCAAAACATGAACTTGAGTCTAAACAACCTGGTACTTCTACTACAATTATAGAAACCAAAGGCCAGAGAGACCAAAATATCTGAGGCGGCAGGGAGCTCTATTTTATGTGATGCTGTGTAACAGGAAAGCAGCTGAATTAAGCAGAGTTTTGTCAAGCCCTTCACTGGCATACAATCAGATTACAGCCACTATAACATCTGTCTTGCATGTAGACGTAAACTATGATGACTTGGGACAACGTGACCAGACATACAGGAAATTAGGCACTGCCTGTGAAACTAGCCCTGGAAACCCAGAAGAACAGTTGGCTGACCAGTTCATGTTAAGCATTGTGATGTGGCATCCCCTTACGATCAGCACCCAAGTCAGCTAGGTGAAAAGTAAGCCAGATCCCTGAGTTGAAGAGATTCTTGAACACCACAAGCAGTGAGACTTTATACAGGAAAAAAGGATGCAAGGGTGCAAGAAACCTTTTAAGCTTGTAAGAGATGTCATGGAAATAACTGCAAGGATTCAAGCTGTGAGGTAAACAATGGTCCTTCACCTAGAGTAGCTTGAGTGAAAAGTACAACAAACAGATTGGTGATCTGCATCATTTACCTGCCACAGATGCTAAGAAAAGGAAAATCTCCAACATCAGGGGGCTCACATATCCACTCTGTCTTCACTTCTGCAACACATCACCAGGTTATTGCCATTGTCAAAAGGTACCTTGCAGGCCCTGTGTGGGAACAGAGACTGTAGTACAGCTGCCTGATATTAAGGAATTTGAGCTATGTCCTTGAGCACCACTTGCTCAATAACAAAAAACAGCAAGTAGAACAAGATAAAGAAATGCCAGAGGCAAAAATAGTAAAGACAACTAAAAGTTTAGACCCAATCCAAATGAAGTTTAAGGCGTGTGAACAGGATATTGTGGCCAATCCAATTAGATGTTTAGGTGCATGCACTTGGTGTGTAACTTAGAAAAGTTATAAAAGATTGATGCGGACGGAGAATAAAGGTCTCCGGAACACCATCCACGGAGTCCATACCCTTACTGCAACAGCCCTGTCCTGAGAAAAGCAACGTTCTTGATGACAAAGAAATGCCTTTGCAACCTGAATACAACTCCAGGACGGATGTGGTAGATGCAGATATATCCTAGAGTACCTGAGTGCCTTGAAGTAACCTTGTAAACAAACAGCACACAAACACCGCTGTCTCAGAAGAAGCAGAGACACTTCAAAAGAAAAGAAAGAAAAGGATGACTCATTGATCTCATCATTACCATTCCTGCATGAATCTGAAGGTTCACATGGGACAGATCGCCATGAGTACACCCAGTAGCTAGAAAATAAGTAGACTAAGCTCAAATAACACTCAATAAATAAATAATTACAGTAATACTGTAAAAGCAAGCAGCAGTTTCAGAGATTTGTTGGTTGTACAGTATCCAGCTAAACTCCAGAACACAAGCAAGTAAAGCAACAAAAAACCCAGTATCATCATTAGGTTTGGTCATCTGCACTCTCTATTCAGTGTGAGTTTTTCAAAATTATATTCTGAATGTTTGCAGTCTAGGTAGGTTTAAAAGAAAAATCTCACCAAATAAAAATGCGCAACTCTTTCTGGAGTGTTATTTTCTTCATTAATATTAAAACAACCAATTCTTATTCAAGTCCTTGTTATTTACTCATTACCATATCTATGTGTCAAGATGAATACGCATGAGTGTACAGATGTATGTGAATAACAAATCACACCTTCATATGCACTGCATATAACTTAAGCTGGATAATTAAGATAAAATTTTCAGCTCCTTAGTTATGGTATGCAGAATGACAGATGCTTTAAAGGAGCTTGCTTTTTAGTGATGGCTTAGCCCTTCTTGGAAATCAATCTTAAATTTCTTTTTCTCTCTCTTCCCTTCTCTCTTTGCATACCTCTGTGACAGGTTGACCTTGGCTGGACACCAGATGCCCACCAAAGCTGCCCTATCACTCCTCTTCTCAGCTGGACAGGGGAGAGAAAATATAATGAAAGGATCGTGAATCTAGATAAGGACAGGGAAAGATCACTCCGCAATTACTGTCATGGGCAAAACCAGATTTGACTTGGCAAAAATTGTGGTCAGCTCATCACATGTCATCTCTGCTGCTCCTTCCTCCTCAGAGGGAGGACGACTCACATTCTTCCCCTGCTCCAGCATGTCCCTCCCACGGAAGACAGTTCTCAGCAAAATTCTCCAAGGTGGGTTCTTCCCATAGGCTGCAGTTCTTCACAAACTGCTGCAGCATGGGTCTTCCATGGGGTCACAAGTCCTGTCAGCAAACCTGCTCCAGTGTGGGCTCCTTTCTCCATGGATCCACAGGTCCTGCCAGGAGCCTGCTCCAACATGGGCTTTCCGTGGGGTCACAACCTCCTTTTAGGCATCTGCCTGCCCCAGCTGGGGGTCCTTCACAGCCTGCAGGTGGATCTCTGCTCCTCCATGGGCCTCCATGGGTTGCAGGGGGACAGCCTGACTCGCCGCAGCTTGCACATGAATCTCTGCTCTGGCACCTGGAGCACCTCCTCCCCCTCCTTCTTCAGTGACCACAGTGTCTACAGAGTTGTTTCTTTCACATATTCTCACTCCTCTCCCTGGCTGCTGTTGTGCAGCAATTTTTTCCCCTTCTTAAATATCACAAAGGTGGTACTACCATCACTGATGGGCTCAGCCTTGGCCAGCAGCAAGTCCATCTTGGAGCAGGCTGGCGTGGGCTCTATTGGACATGGGGAAGCTTCTAGCAGCTCCTCATAAAAGCCACCCGTGTAGCCCTCCCACTACCAAAACGTTGCCCCACAAACCCAATACAACCTCAAATTTGAGAGATCTAAAAGCACAGATCAAGTAAGCTTTTTACCTTATATTGTTAATTGTAAAGTATCAACTTCTGTTATACCCCATTAAAATGGTTTATATTCAACAAACTATATTTTCCCAAAACATTTGCACTTTTTTTTCTATCTTAAAAGTACACTACAAATATCCAAGTAAAAGAAAATGCTGTGATGAAGTGAACAATTTTCTTTAAACTGCCTCTGCTGTGCACAGCTGCGAAGTTTCTTCAGAATCTTTTCAAATCTTCATGACTTCCAACTTCTTTAAAATCCTTAATGATAAAATATTTATTTACAACAGGGTAGAAATCCCCAGATTTATTATTTAATCAGAAGAACATAAAGGGAAGTTTGTAGAAGATCAAAGAAATACAGATGCAGTAAGAAAAGCAGTAAGCTACGTAAATTGGATAAACATTTTAAAATATGCATTATGTGCCTGTTACATTTGTGTGCATCCAATTATAATAACCAAAATCCCAACCAAACCCCTGAGAGCATGCAAGTATTTTATCTAAAGAAATGTTCAGTAGAGCACAAGTGACTCACATTTTTACTTCCTGGTTTGCTGTACTAAAAAAAAAAAAAAAAATTGATGAAACAAAAAAACATGTGATCTAAATTTAATTAGGGCTCCAGTCCTCACATCTAAGATTGATGGAGGCTTCGTCCTTCACTGAAATAAGAGCATAATTCAAGTCATTCAAGTCATAACCCACAACACTGGTCTGAAAGCAGGTGACCTAACGTGAGTGGTGTCAGCACCTACTTCTATTACCAGGCGAGGTAACAGCCTACCAGGCTATTACAAACCTCCTCTGTGTAATAAGCTAGGTATTACACCTAGATTAGGTGTCATTACCTATTACCTCAATTACCTAGATTTAGATTAGATATTAGAAAAAAAAATTTTTTACAATGAGAGTTGTAGAGCACTGGAACAGGTTGCCCAGAGAGGTGGTGGATGCCCCATCCCTGGAAATGTTCAAGGCCAGGCTGGATGAGGCTCTGAGCAACCTGATCTAGTCAGGGATGTCCCTGCTTCTTGCAGGGGGGTTGGTCTAGATGACCTTTGAAGGTCCCTTCCAACTCCAGCCATTCTATGACTCTATTCTATGATTCTACACAGAACACTAGATATGGCCAGCACAACAGAATCTGCTACTTGGAAGAAACAAAAGAAGGTAAGAGTAATGGCATTCATTTTAATTAGCTGGCTGTGTATTTCTAAGCTGTCTCTGGCATCTCAGTACCAATTATCCTGGTGTGTACTATTCTATCAAGCCCCTGAAAGTCTGTATTTCAGGGTAATTATATAATTCAGAAGCTAAAGCTATGCAAGTTCCCTTCAAGTCATTGAAAATGCTATCCTTCAACACAAGGGGATATATTTCCATATTAAACACAGTATTTAAGGTTCAACATTTTACTCAGGATACTCTTGCGAGAGCACCAACGTGTTACTTGGTTAACTGACTTGGAGTGTCTTTTATTTTCTTCATTGCTCAGCATGCTTGCAGGTCATCAGCTAACAGCATACATGCTGTAAAGAAACAACTTCCAACCTCAAAACACCCCAACCATCAATTGTAACAGCAGAAAAGTGTCAAAACCAAGTTTCATTCTTTGTTTCAGCAATAGGACAAAATAACAGCAAAGCATTAAATCTGCCTTTAGAACCAGATATTTGGCTAAATCTTTTACTCTCCCATTACTTTGCATTACAAATTCTCATGGCAGCAGAAAGCCTTGGCAAGGAGGGGCAGGTGCAGTGTGTTCAGTTGACACTAAGAAGAAGAATGGTCCTTCCACAAGATCTGATGTGAGGAAAACATCACAATGATACATTACTGGTCTGAAAAATATTCTTCTAAAAGATCAAGGCGACATTTTGCCTTCCCAAAAGCTGAGGTATGCAGCCTCCTGCTGTCTCTCCACTCACAAGAGCAAGTGGAACTCGAAGGGAGAAGCTGCTTTAACTGTTTTTTCTCCATATTATGGCTACTTACTATTACTCCTCTTCCCTCTGCTTCCCCTTGCTCTTTTTCTACCTCCTGCTACTGCAGCAATCCATCCTCTAATGGATGCAAGCACTGACTACACGCACAACTGCCTCACGTGGGGCTTTGTGCTGGCGCATCCAGAAAGGAAATCGCAGCAACTGATGCATTTCTGAGAGCATCAATATCACTTCGTCTGCCCAGTAATGATTATTTCATCTTACATTAGGCCAACCTATGCAGCAACAATTCCCATTTCATTTCACATTTCCAGTTGTTGCTAATAGAAAAGGAACAATGAAGGTGTTTATTATGGTATTGCCCTCTGGAAGTAAGTTTCACTATTGCAAAATGCTAATTCACCCAAATATTGCTCAACACATAGTGCCTCTGTTACATTTTTCACCCATGTAAGTTTTAAACCCAATTTCTAACAATTATCTCACATTTCATATCATTAAGTGGCAGCAAAAATCTGGCTTGCTTCTTTTTATTTTAGAACAGAAGTTGATTTTGGACTCCCCAAAATTGTTAGTCTTTTTTTTTTTTAGATTTCCAATGATCATCTTCCAGCAAAATTCTCAACCTGAGTTAATTAAAAATCATCTGCCTCCCTTACGGCTTTCCATCAGTCTTCTTAGTATCAGTGCATTGCTTTTTATTGACTCTAGAGCACCTGGCATTGTTCATTGTCTGCCAGAGACCAAAGAATTCATCACCATATTGCAAAGGTGTCAGATCCCCTAGCAAAGCAATTTATTGTATATTTAAAAAAAATAAATAAATCAATATGCTCCTGTGATAAACTGTACCTTTTCCATGCCAGCCCAAACCTATTCTTCTAAAGCAGGTGACGCATAGACTACTTACTGTACATTGTGCTCTTGCTTCTGTTACTCAGTAATGTTATTTTCTCCCTTCATCTGGTTGTTTAAATGGCTCTCAGAATTAGGATTTTCACACACGTCAAGCTTGAGAGACTTTTCATTTTTCCAACTTATTTTTAGAGAACTGTTTAAAAACAGCTAACAATTTATCTCAACAGCTTCTTCATTCAGCCTTCACTTAAAAACTCGATCTCAGAATTAAATTTCACTCATCTTATTATTTTGAATTGTACATAATCAAAACCTGCTATCAGCATTACAATAGTCTGTCAATGCTGCACCCTGAGCTGTCTGTAACAGACGTTGAAGCTTACACATACCTTTATTCTCCCTCACCCTGATCAGGGTACCTGCCCTGCCTGTTCTTTGTATTACTTCCTTTTTTTTGTTTTCCCTCCCCGTATTTCAGTTGTGAAGTGACGGACTTCACAGCCTTGGAAAGCAACCTCGAAGAACGACAACGGTCCATGCAGCACTTGGGTTATATGTCTGACCACATGGGCAGGAATTACTGGAAAAAAAGAAGGTTTATTTGTAACGGCCCTCCCTGCTCCTGTTTGTCTTATTGTTCAAAGAGTGAAAGACACTATTGTACTGAGGAGTTATAATGTGGAATTTTGTTGCTTGTCTGTTTGTTCGAAAATCTCATTAAATCTGAACCTCAGTGTTATTTGGAAGATTAATTCCCCAGCCTAACCATACAAAAATAATTGGATTTATTTAGTGTAAATTTGATGATGGTACATTTGGTATCAAAAGGAACTGCAAAAGCACTTAATTCTGTACCACATAATACCTTCTGTACTTTCATTGTGTCCTCTCATCTCTTCTGTAAGGCAAACTCTTTCACTCTCATGTTCCTTTTAACAAGAAAGCTGCTAATGAAAGCTCTCATAATTATCTATTAGATCCTTTTCAGATCAGAAGTAATGACTATTTCAGGCAAGAAGGCACCTTCAATTTGCACAATGGAATTACAAGACCATCAGTGTTATCTTCCATCATAATTCTTGCATCCTCCAGTACTTTGTTCACACAGGTACAGTTTTTGCTGATGCATCTTCCTACCTGACTATTTCCCATGAGTTTTCAAACTCAGTATAGTACACCCGGCCAGGTTCCTCTATCCAGGTGGCATTGCCTAGCATTTGTCAAAAGGGCGAAAAGAAAAAAAAAAAAAGGAGAAATAAAAATAAATCCCAATCCAGTCAAAGCTTGAAATCAAACCTTTACCTACATCCTTGCAGATACCTTTCACTTCACCTACTCTAAATCCTCCTGTTGCTTCTGAACACCTTGGCATTAATTTCCAAATCATTGTTCAATAAGCTAAAGAAGAAAAGTCCTTTAATATGAAACCTCACATGCCTCTAGTCAAAGCTGAACATTCACTGTTTGTTCCTACACCTTAATTTCACCTGCAGTTTCTAATCTATAACAACTCATTATTTCTAACTTCCTGATAACATCATGACATGTTCTTCATCTTTTTTATGCCATTTTTTTCGGTAGCTTTTGGAAATCAAAATAAATTAATCCTATGAAGGTAGGCAGAGCAAACAGCAAAATGAGCAAAGACTAGAAACTTACTCTGGCACCTGCAGTTTTATATAAACTAAAAATGTCATGTTTACTGTTTTTTAAATAGTTTAACAAATACTAATGGATTTATTGAAATTGGAACACTATTCTGCATTTCATTAATAATACAATCCTCTAGAGTACTGGTTTTGTTCTTTATTCATTTGCTAAATGTAAATGACAACATTTATCCAACTCCTTTGTAAGACAGAATCACATCTACCAGTGAAAAGTGCTATAAGATACACATAATGGATGTATTTTAATTTTTTTCTTTGTTTCTAGAGACAATGGCATTACAAATTTGAAAACATACTTTAATTTAAATGTAAGTTGATTCAACACCTATTATCATTTCTCATTTTATTAATTAATATCTAACATAAATAGCTAAAACCATTTTTTCATTACATTAACGAAACAACTGCGTTCAAATATGCTTAAAAAACCCAAAAATATACATGAAACACTGCAGAAAAATCACTTGAATTGCGTAACATATCAAAATGTTTTGATGGAAATGATGGCAAGATTATCTTCTGAACCATGAACAATCTCATCAGATGTTCTTTTGTGAAAATTATTCGGGCATGCCTAAGAAAATTTTATCTCCCTCAAAAATCAAAGATAAACTTTTTCCATGCACATCCAAGCTTCTAAAGAAGAAAGCATTGCCATTGAAACTATTTTAAAACCTACTTTGAACTACTGAAGCTTCATTTTGTGTAGCCTTAAATAGATAATTTTCTACTTACACAAACTCCTATTTGTCATCCAGTCGTGAACCCTTTCAACCTCTAGTAAGCAAAATTAGCTATCAACATTTGAATTAAAAAGTAGGAAAAAAATGCTTTAATAGTTTTCAGGAATGGCTGAAATTACCTTCCCAAATGTAACAATGACTTGAATCACATAAACCAGGCCCCAGTTTTTCAGGCAGACACTAGCTGGTTTCTAGGTTGCAATTGAGTGGGGTTACCATTTATGCTGTAGCTAAAGCCGAGAGAGAAGAGGAGGAAGAGGGATAGGCGAAGGAGGTATTTAATGAGAGCAGGAGTTTGAAAGGTCACTTGCTTTGGCAACACAGACTGCATGCCATAAGAGCGTTGGTGTAACAACCAAGTCTGTCCAGCACTGGTGAAGAGATGTAGTAAAGGTGTAGCAACTAAATTGTATTAATTATCAAGGTAAGACATGATGGAAAGACCTCTTCCAAGAAGCAGAAATCAGAGTAGTTTATGTTTGGAAAAATTTTGACTTATATCACAGATGCATCTCTTCTTCAGCTCAGGACACTTCCAAGCATTTGACCCAAACAAGTATGACTTACCTTTCCCTCTTTGAGAGTTTACAAACACTGTGGGAAGAGAGGGCAGCATCTTCACTCCTGGCAGCACAGAACCCTCTTTACTGCCACTAGTGGGAAGCCTCCTTGCTGTTCCCAGGCCAACCTGAAACACTGCAACTCCTTCAGACTGTCCCACAACTCCGTTTCAGGTTGCAACTAATAGTTTGAGAA
The DNA here is from genome assembly GCA_009806455.1 of Tetrax tetrax. Classification (NCBI taxonomy): domain Eukaryota; kingdom Metazoa; phylum Chordata; class Aves; order Otidiformes; family Otididae; genus Tetrax; species Tetrax tetrax. The sequence goes on along the minus strand of WHYT01017475.1, from coordinate 124,937 downwards.
GTGCTGCTCCCAATCTCCCTATTAAAATCTATTCTGCATCTCTGATCGTACTTGTTGCCCTTCTTTGTGTCTTTTCAGTTCTATCAGGCTTCTAGGTAAAGACCAGAACTGCACATGCCATCAAAGATGCTGGTGTACTATAAACTTACTATTTCTTATTCCTTTTACACTAATTTCTTAAATATTCTACTTGTATTTTCATGATTACTAACTACTGAGTTTGTGTTTGGAAAAAGAAGTTATCACTAGTGATGTCAAGATCTCTTTTCTCAACAGACCCCATTGCTCCATATGTGTATTTTAGGGTATATATTACATATAATAACATTGGTGTGTTTAAATAGATGCATACATGTGTGTACAAAAAAAAATGTGAACTTATCAACATTTAATCCCATGTGCCGCTTTGCTGCCTTGTCACTAAGGATCAGAAGTCTCTGCGCAACTTTTCTTAGCAAACTTGATCATTTCATTATTTACTCTTTTCCCAGAATAGTAAAACCACAGTTTTTAAAGGAAAGTCACTAATAACCTCCTCCCAAGGAAAGTGATCATTTAGTCCTACTTTTCTGTCTTTCCCATTTTTTAAAAATCAGTACTTAATCCATGAAATACATTCCCTATTATTAACAGTTTCATTTCCTCAAGAGCCTCCACTGAGTTTACACATGGAAAGCCTTTTAAATCCAAGTGTAGTATGGCAACTTCATCACCCTCATTCACATGCTCCTTGGCTCCTTCAAGGCCCTCTTCTCAATTTGCAAGGAGTGACTTTGCTCTCCAAAATTATGTTGATTCCTCCCTAGTATTCCTGGTGTAAGTATGACTTTTCTTTATCAACTTTGTTATTAATTCAATATAGAAG
>WHYT01017475.1:63114-124052 GCA_009806455.1 Tetrax tetrax | reverse complement strand
TCTTTTCCCAGAATAGTAAAACCACAGTTTTTAAAGGAAAGTCACTAATAACCTCCTCCCAAGGAAAGTGATCATTTAGTCCTACTTTTCTGTCTTTCCCATTTTTTAAAAATCAGTACTTAATCCATGAAATACATTCCCTATTATTAACAGTTTCATTTCCTCAAGAGCCTCCACTGAGTTTACACATGGAAAGCCTTTTAAATCCAAGTGTAGTATGGCAACTTCATCACCCTCATTCACATGCTCCTTGGCTCCTTCAAGGCCCTCTTCTCAATTTGCAAGGAGTGACTTTGCTCTCCAAAATTATGTTGATTCCTCCCTAGTATTCCTGGTGTAAGTATGACTTTTCTTTATCAACTTTGTTATTAATTCAATATAGAAGTCAGTCTTCCTGGAGTGCAGTTTGCCCGTTCCTGTATCCCCTTTTAGAAATCACGATCGCATATCAAATCTGTCCACTTTCCTGGTTCCATAAACAGTTTAGGAGATAGTTTTCACATCACAGTTCAACGATTTCATTTTTGAATTCCCGTGGAACCTGTGAGCAATCGCCATCTGGTCCTGGAGACTAGCTTATTTTCTTTTTACTGATTCAGTCTAAAACTTACTCTTGAGACTTCCAATTAAGGCATGCCCTCACACAGCGAGAGACTGATGTGAAAACTCCCTTAAACTCTTTCCAAAAAAAGCCAATGCAAAACATTTATTTTGCAGTCCTTAACTGACTTTATCTTCCTGGAGTGCTCCTTTTCCGTCCTCCTCTTTAGTTAGCACATTCAGTCAAAGACTCTCCGGAAAACTTCCTCCTTCTGATATCTCTGCACAAAATTTTATGGTTTTTTTTGTTTTGTTTTTTGTTTTTTTTTTTTTAAATTACTCTTCCTCCGTTTTTAATGAGTGCGTCAGCTGTCTTAATTGACTGGCAAGTTCTGTCACCCGTGTTATAGAAAACCAAAGAAAGTGATCAAAATTGAATTGCTACACATTTCACAAGGAAACTTCAATTTCATTTTAAATCCTACTAATAGGTAACTTCCTCTCCATCCCTACACATTTTGATCTGAATTGATACAAATGGGCTAACCTCCAAAGCATCATTTCAGCTTTTCTGCAAATTCAGCAAACACAACTGAACTGGTTTGGTTCTAACCATGTTTTCCAAAGCTTTCTCCATAAAGCAGCTTAATTTGTTTTCCCCATGAAAGTATAAATTACCAAAGCTGTGGCCAAATGTTTTGCACAGATTTTCAAAATCAAAGGGAATATTCCTGCAGGAAATTATTCTTATTTGAAAATAATCACATTCCAATAAAAAGCCAAAAGTATTCCAGAAACAGATAATCTACTATCACTCACTTACAGAAGGGCACCATCACCTACACCGGAGCTTTCAAATTACTGGAATAAAATATGACCCTGTATTCACGGAACATCCTGAAGTCTTCCAGAGCTGATGATAAGATGAATAATAGTAATAATGAACGATGCACTGCTATTTTTTCATTACTGAGTAATTCACTTTAGAAGTCATTAGGCAATTTCAGATTGTTTAAAATGAGATGCTGAGCTGCTGCTGTTATTTTTTTTTTTTACGCTTCAGATTCCTGACTTCAGCCTGTAGTTATGCAATAATGTAAAAGCAGATCCCTCTGGTTTCCAAGAATAGTTTTACTGAGTATACAATTAACTAAGCAAGAGCCCAGGAGTCCTGCAAATGACATACTGCTGTTTACTGTTTATTATTTCTCCAATAAGCCTGATTATTTCACCAATAAACCTTATTAACAGAGGTCCTGTACAACACCAAGAAAATAAAGACTACAAGTAATACTTTGCTTGTGCGCTTGATCATGTACCTTAATGTTCTGCTACGTTACCCACTGCAGAAAATTACATTGTATGCTTACTTTATGAATTTTCTCACCTGTCAAAACTGGAAAGAATGCTGTTATATGAGAGAAGTCCATTTATATCAAAGTTTATCATTAAGCACAGACTGGCAAAAGATACTGCAATTACCATTTTATTGGCATTCATTAGCAAAAGAAAATAGCAAGAATATATACTACTACTAAGTATTACATGACTTAATTCAGTAATGTTTACTCTGCTTTTTGAGCTTGCAAGCAGGTAACAAACAATTTAACTGTCAAAGTATTCAATGTAAATGCAGTTACAATAGCAGTTTCCAGGAAGCCAATCCATTGCATTTTGGACAGATTTACCATAATGCTATAGGAGGTTTCATCACCAGAAGGGATGGAGAAAGCTCTCCTAGAAAACCTCCAGTGGACCTACAGTTCACACAGCAGGTCAAACAGGAAAGGAGCTGGCAGCCTTTGCAAGTGATGTGAGTTCTCAGAGAAAACTCTCAGACCACCTTCTGTAACAGGATTATCTCCTTGGATCTACCTGATCTTCGTTCAGACAAAGAACTGAAAAGTAAGGTCAAAATACAAAAAGATCTGTCTTTCCTAAGCCTAAGGTCCTCCATGTCATGTCAATCAAACTGAGTCCCTGTTTGCCAAGGAACATTTGGCAAGCCAGTCTAAAGGTAGTTTTGCTGTTACTTGGCGCTCTATTTGTTCTGTGCTGGAAATAGTTCAACTTCCAGGAAATATCAACTTCCCTAATTTTTGCAAAACGGAGGTACTGAGAAGAATGTTGGTTCTGTATCTTCCTCAAAAGGACTCTCTTCAAAAAATCATTTATAATGGTAAATCAAAAAAAAAAAAAGTAAATTAACGACCCTACCACTGTGACATAACCAATGTACAATTTTTCTATGATAAAAAAAATGAATCTTATTGGAAATATAGATGTTTTAGTTGCAAATATCTGTGTGATCTTACAAAAAGGAGGCAGAAAACTGGAAGACTGACATGCAGCACAGCAGGAAAGAACTGCTCCATTTGATTAGTACGGAAAATTACGAGAATGTCAGAATAAAGATTGGATAGATAAAGCAGCATCCAAGAAGTTACAGTATTTTTACAAAACAGTTTACTCACATCTTCTTCCTAAATGGACAGATTTTAAGGAATTAGCATCTTAAGGATGCTAGGACATGGCACTCCATCAGTACAAATGAAAACTGTTTCTCAACCACATTTTTTCATTTTTCATTTTTAAAGAGCAGGGTTCAAATGTGCAATGAACAGCACCACCTACTGTCCCAGAAGCAAGGAAAGTATTTCCCAAATCTTCATTTCCAGGCTGCGGCAAGTAGAACAGATCTCTTGCAACCCCCTTCCATTCTGCCCCTTTGTAACGAAGGGCTATGTCTGAAAAACCTTAATATCAAAGCAAGAAGAAGAAAAGAACTAGTCATGTAATATCCCACTCTGAAGTTCTTCAGATCTCCGTTAGGCAGCTGAAGGTCCACCCCAGCCAAAAAAAAGCATAAGAAATCCACTGAGACACAGACCCTCCCACTCAGCTCCTGACACAGAGCCCTTGAAGAGAAGGGAAAGATGCTCCTCAGCAGGTTCTGGTTTCTTGATGTCTTTCAAGAATAGCTGCCTCTCACTGCTGGTGTCTGTCTCCCAGTGAGAAAAACACATCTGACTGAAAAACACTAAAGCACTATGAGGGCCAAATCAAAGCTTGACACAATCTGCTGTGGATCTTTTCTGAATTTTGAACATACAAGCTTCTTGAGTGCTAGAGGGACTGTATCCAGAAACAGGAAAAGACAGGCAGCTTGCGCTTGGATCTTCTGCATGACACGAGGAGCAACACCGTAGCAACCCCTCTGAAATCAAGGGGCAAAATTCACCTATCAGTTCCTACACTCTCACAGTGGCTCAGCTATTTTGATGCATTTGTTAGACTTCTACTCACACCAGCTTTTCTGAGTGAAACTCTCCTTATAAATAAATCAATTATAAATGGACAAGGAGGAAAGACTACTTCCTTTCCTTTCAAGTGTCAGAAAAATATTCAAATATTACAGTGATGTGGCGCTCAGAAAAACTTAACCTGCGATCTTTAAGACTGCGCCCCAAACTATGGTTTGTAACTCACAAAATCATTCAAAGGATCTCTAAGTAGGGAAAAATAAGCTTATTTAACTTAACGTTTTAAAACCAGAAAGTTTCCTGGTTTAAGTAACCAGTAACTTAATATATACAAAATTAACCCAGATATTACTTACAGTCTCGGTAGGACAGATAGTCCAAATCAAACAAGCATAGACCACCAATAACTCCTACTCTAATCAGCAGGCTGTAAGCACCTTTGAAAAAAATCAGAACTACTAACAGGCTCATGAAAAAAGGAGAGCACAACTTGTCTGGCCAGCTATTTGGGAAACACCATGAGACTGCTCTGTTGCAGTGTCCTGGCTGCATTCATCACCAGCTATCACTCCAGGGTGGGATGATGCCACTAAATTTGTAACTACTACCAGCTGTTTGAAATTGATGTAGTTTAAGATGGCAAAAATACCCCTCATGTAGAAAATTAAAAAGAGAGAAGCTTAAGTGGGTTTTTGTTTGTTTTTTGAGGTTTTTTTTTTTTTTTAAATCCCATAAGACTAATTCAAATAATTATACTAAAGTTAATTTTGCTGAGAGTAACTTTTGCTTACATGACAGACAACTTCCATGAAGAGTCATATCATTTGATCTTAATACACCTAGTAAAGTGAAGAGTTGTGCTGGGAATTTGAGAATAACGCAGCTTAATTTGCTTTCACCAGGTGACACAAGTAATGACATCACAGGAGAGAGGTGTACAGAGGAGAACTCACAGTAGCAGCATACTGCTTGCTTTCAAACGGTCCTGCCGTCTTCCTCCAAAGCCCCAGGCTGGATCATCAGTCACACTACTTTATTCTGATTTTCAGTCATCTGCCAAATTTGAAGCCATCAAATGCAAGGCTTACAGCCCAGAACACAAACTTGCAATGAATCTGCCAAGATCCGTATCCTAGCCGTCTTTCTCTGACTAAAATCTGCTTTAGCTTCTATATTTAGGATCTGTTACTGTATCAAGTAGATGGCACTACAAGCTTTGGCTGAGTAACAGTGGGGGACACACTCAATGAGAGCATATTCCAATAGCAGCACAGCTCAGAAGCATGCATAAACTAATACAATACAACAATTATTTTAGGAAAAAGCAGCGACACCTTCATACCCTTTGCAGGGGAAGCTAGCCAGATGGGTCAGTGCAGTTACTGGCAGCAGACTGCTGCTAAAACTTTCAAAAACAGAAGCTGCAAGTTTAAGACTGTTGTTTTTCATAAATACACATCTATTCAATAAATATGAAAAAAATTATATAAGGAGGAATTTATATTAACTACCTAGTATAACATCTTTGTCCTTAATTATTAGGATAGCATGTGGGAGCATGCCCATTCCAAGGAAGTTAGAACTTTTCCCTTTTCCCAGCAGTGAAAATACGGCTGGCTGAAGCCTGGCTTCACCTCAGGTGTCCAAAAGGACTGTCCTACCTTAAGTTATGCCCTGCCACGACAGTAGTCCCCATGCCTGCTATTATCTAGCCTCTCTCAAGCACACTGAGACACACAAGAACTGAACATGTTGGTAAGCGGAGGCTGCACACCTTGCTTTGCGTTCATCAATGCTACACTGAGAGGAGTTCAAGGCGACTTTAACAGTGTAGACTGTACCATCTCTGCATGCAGGGCAGCACAGACCCCTCCACAAAGTGATGCCAATAAACATTTTGGTGCACTGATTCCTTGCAATTTCTGCTGCTTTGCAAAGAGGGACACCTGAATCAGCTCTAACATCAGGTACTACCTGAGCTGATGAGACTGCAGTGAAGATGCAGTTTTTCTGCTCCATATTGTTTCGATTTCCATGTCCAATGAGACAGAAAAGCTACAACTATTCATTCACATATGCCATTTGATATTTGTGTCACTGACCACTGCAAGACAAAAGCTCAGCAAATTCAGCAGTGAAAAACAATTTAACAACTCGGCTCTAGGGATACAGAACAGGATTCGGACATTTGCTGTTTGCACTGAGATTTCTACAGAGAAGATCTCCAAGTCACTGCATGTGTGATCAAGTTTCCTTAATGTGTGCCATGAATATATAAACTATCACCTCTGCTGCAGCAGAGTAAGTAAATGGAGTGTCTAAAAAAAAAAGTCAGAAAACTCTTAAGACCCACGAGTACACTGTATTTGTGTCCAGCAAGAAAGTTCACAAAACCCATCCCTTTACTTCGTGATAAATGGAATCCCAGGCAAAGCTTTAGCATCACTGTAATGAAAGTATCCATTGCAATTAAAACTAGTGTTAGTAATCTTACACTTTGCATGTCTCTCAGTTTGAATACATTGGGTCAATCCCCATTTTGTTCTTTCTTATGGATAAACCAGGTATTTCTTTAGATGGATAAATGTGAAATACTGTAAAATCCTAGCAACCACTGAGTGTCTAAAAGACATTGAGACATATCATCTGACTCACACAAAATACTAAAAAAAAACTAATGTATTGTTTCCTCTATTTTCAGTAATGTCCTCTTTCGCTCAGTACAGTAAAGCAACTCAGTAGAGGTGCCTTAACACTAAATTCATGTTGGTGTTCTATGAGAGATTTTAATATAATTTTATCAGAAAGAACAAACTATCATATTCTGAAACAGATTTAGTATTTACATCTATTATAGACTTTTATTCTTATATATTGTAACATGATTGACTGTATAATTCTAAAATTCTCAAAAAAATTTAAAAATATATCATATGATAAAAAAATAGTGGGGGAAGAAAGAATACATACACAGCACCAAGAATAATGTGCATAAAATAACTTGGTTTATTACTGGCATCTTTATCATAAAAAGAAACAATGAAAGCTCTGTTGTACTGAAAAAAGTAGCAATAGCTGTTCAGATGCCAAGCCTTAAGGGCTCCATATGTCTTATCGCCTAAAAATCCTGAGTTTAATAAACTGCAGAGAGAAAAAAAATGTTCATAGCAGAAATCAAATTCATGTCTTTGTCTTCTTTTTTTAAAACAAACAAACAAAAAATCCAAATACAAAAACACCTGGGAAGACCACTCTGGCTCCATCTAGATATGGATCCTAAGGAGGGTCAGAGTATAGGCTAACCAAATGTCCAGTTTTGGCCCATTAGAGCATGAGACTGAGTTTCTCTAGGTTTCCTCAATATAAGAATCATTCCTGATTCAGAAAATGCACAACTCCTCTCTCCCCCAATTCCTTACATATGCAATGATGATATTTTAGAACGTGTTAACAAAATTAAATTAACTTAGACCAATACAATAGGGATTTTGGCCATCAGAGAATATTTTTGAATTATTTTTTATAGAAAATAGCAGATACTTTAAATATCAGAACAATTCTGAACTTTCAAAAAAGTCTACATTGTGATGCACTGCAGGTACTCTGTGGGTATGCACAGCTGAAAGCTCGTACAAACAGCCAGTTGACAGCAACCATCATTAGTTCCTGGCCTGGCCTAGATAGATTAACTGCCTGGGAAAGGCCAGTTCACAGATTACTAATAGCCTCCCATGCCTAATGATCATGGATATTACGAAGGTATAATATATCGTGACACAACAATGATTTACATCTTTTCAGTGTGTTTCAGAATACCATGAAATATTGCTTGTACTTCGCAGGTCAAAGAAAAGGTCAGGGTATGGTTCTGTTTCTCACAGAGGTTAAATAAGAAAACATTGCTATTCATTTGGTACTGGATACCTTACATATCATCTGGCTAATTTTCAATATTAAGACATTTTACTACCTGGAGCATTGGCTGCAATGTACCTGCAACCTTGGTTGCTGCAGATGCATTAAGAATGAAAAGATAATGCGAAACAAAAGAGATTAAATTAAACGTTTCCTTAAGTGTTCATAGATCTTTGTATTTCATTAAACTAAACTTGAAGCTTTTGTGGCTGAGAGACAAAAGGATATTAATTATTAAAAGTATGTAGTTACAGTCAAAATTTGGTACTATTTTTTCCCAAGTAATACAGCCATACAGTATGTGGGCATCTTGTATTCATGCATTTTTTTTTTTAAATTAAAAGACTTATTTTACTCAAAATTCAAAACAGAATTTCAAACAATTTTTTAATATTAATTATCTCTGTTACCTTCAGTGTCCTGCCTCCTGTCTTTTGTCCTACTAAAGAACAGGTGACTAAGAAGTGTTTTCAGCAACGGAAGCAAGGATCAGGGCAGCAGAAATGTCTGTCTTGGTGCTTTACATAACCTACTGGGACAGAGAAATTCCTGCTTTTTGAGGACATGTGTGTCAGTTGGCCAGTCATCTGATGTTATACATGAAGGTATGGTAAATTGGGCAGGGAAGCGTCTACATGAGATTATTTAGTTAATACCTCCCACCAAGGCAGAATCTCTTACATCTATAGGGAAGCTATAGGGCAATAGCTATAAGAAGCTCTTAGGGAATATTTCCTTGATCTTAAGCACTTTTAGAAATGGAGATTCTGCAGTCTTTGTAGGTAAGCACTCCAAGGTCTCACTACTCTGTGTTTAACGGTGCTTCCCAATGTGTACCCTCGCTTCAAATTAAACCCATTAATTCACATCCTATCACCAGTCATTTAGCCCCTTATTCCAAGAATCTTTTAACTTACTCAGTCTATGCAGTACGAGTCAACCTGAATGTGTTAGCCTGCAGGACCTTCAAAGTATAACATCTACAAAGTATTTCAGATTCATTCTTTGGTGCACACTACATTTATTTCACCCGTCTAAGTGAGGTTTCTCTCTGTTACTGAGCTGCTGTTCAATAAGCATTCATGCTAACAGATATAGGAGCTGTACAGCTACTGAACGACAGCTCCCACATCTTCCACAGCACATCAAAAATGTTCAAATGGGGAGAACGTAGGAGGACATAGGAAGACCACACATGCTCATGTTTTCTAATTCAATACACTTTGACTTTCCTTCTTTTTGCCTGATGGTTAGGGTTCATGTGACTGCCTTTCAGCCTTTCACATCTTACTAAGTGTCAGCCAAAACAAGCTTTATATTTAAGAAACTGTATAAAGTAGAAGCTTGTGTGATGTCTTATGAGATACAGTGAACTAAGTTTGATTTGGGAACTATCTGTTTTTATAAATGTTACAATCAGGTCCGTAACGCACAAACCTTACCACATGCCACCCATCTCTTTCTCCCCCACGCCAGCTGGTGAAGTCCACAAGGGAAAGGGAAATACACAGTACTTCAGGTCCATTTATTGTCCATCCAAAGGCTAGTAGTACATGACAAGCATTTTAACAATGCTTAATTAGAACAATTTAACCACTTTGACTCAAGCATACACTATACACCCATCCACCAGCTTAACAACAAGGCTAATCTTTACAAGGAAGACAGGCATGGACATGAGACAGTCTACTAAGAATTAGTGTCATACCTTTTACAAAACAAAGAACTGCATAAAGTATTTTGAAATCCAACAAATCTTTCTATAACTAAACTTCATTACTTCAGCTATTCTATTACATCAACCATGAAATCACCCTTTGTCCTCTTTTGATGTACTCTAAGAACATTGCTTTCCATTTTGTACTACCCCACTGACTCACTGATTTGATCATCTTTTGAACACAGAATGAAAACATTCCTTGAGTAGATCACACAAATAGGATTATTCTGAAGCAATTTCATTGAAGCTGAAACCGTAAGATACAGACGTGTAAAAGAAGAGGTCACAGAATGCTCTACTTAAAAGAGAAGGTACATGCGAAAGCTTTCCTCTAAGTAGAAAGAAGTTCAGGGCTAACAAAATGGGTAAGACCATCCACAAGGCATTGAAATCTGCTGCAGAAACGAATGTCATCTGAAAACAGGCAACACTGAAACATGACAAGTCAAGTCAGTGATGTGATATCCATTTTACAGCTACCTTCAACCTTAAATAGTCACAAATAATTGTTTCCAAAGCCTTGAGTTCCTACTCATTGAAATGATCAGATTTTTTTTTCAGGAAAGACTGTAGTATCTTAACTAATTAAATAAAACCAGCAATGCAGATGCATCCACACTATATTACTACATTCTTCCAACATCTAAAAATATCTTCAGGGGACGGATCATCTTTTGCTCTGTCCTGACCAGGGCTTTATGAGTAAATGAATAAACAAAGCCATAATTTACAGAGACGTTTAGAACACAGGCAATTCTGAAAGAAGTGGCACAATCACAGTACCCCACAGATGAGAATTTAATACAAAAATAAAAAGCCTTGAATAAGTTAGGATGTGCATGGACTGAAGCAACATCTTTCCCCTTGCACAGTTCTGGAAAAAAAATGAATTGAAAATTCTTATTAAAAGTAACTAAAATACAGAATGGCATAGCATCAGTAATAGAGGAGATCTACAACATGAAGTTGCATTTTCTCAGCTAGCGGACTGAGTTCAGGTTACTCTTACTTTTTTGCACCAAAATTTCCCAAGAAGGATTCTTACTTTCATCCTGGTCTGACATTACAACAAAGAACACAACTTTGGCAGGATTTTTTATATCACACCAGCATGGAATTAGGCTTTAACATTTAGGTGGATGAAAAAAGGCTGTCTTTGATTCTTTGAAATTCATGCTTTACTGTATTCTCTCTCGTCTCCAGATCTTGAATAGAACTTGCTTTAATAGTCTTAATGCTACCAAAATTCTTATCATACAGCAAACTACACAACACAAATCAAAACAAGTATCTCTTGCTTTTGATAGAGGTAAAACAACCAACAATAAAATGGCAAAGATGAAATGCTTTTCCCTCACTTCTTACATATCTACATCTATAATTACTCATGACAGCTTCAGTTAACTGAATTTCAACAAATAAGATCAAATTATAAAGGCCTAATTAATTTTACAAATACTCAGTAGGATAAACTAAAATTTCCCTGGGGAGTTAGAGAACCTTAGAGGACTAATTAAGAACAAGAATAAGATGTGGTAGCTTAAATTTACAGAATTTTTGCATGCATTTTCATTCTGATGCAAACTGTCTGGAACCCACTTCAAATATTTCATTGAGTTTTAGTTACAAAGTAAACCAACAGTGTTGAAAGATTACAGAGAAATTATTACTCTCCCCACTTTATTTATCTTCACTTCTTAGTGAAGGGAAGCTCAATATTTCATCTGTGTTGACGTATAGGACAGAGTAGGACAGCTAGTAGGTTTTACCAACACTTAGTTTTCTAGTTTTAAATACAGGGGAGTTTACTTCTATTACAGGTTCCAGAAACAAACACCTATATGAAATTTAGTCCCTTTCAAAGTGAAAAAAGGAAAGGAATATACTAGAAAGCCACAAATTCACTTAAATTTTATTCTGAAAAATAATATAGTTGATTTCAAGGTACACTCTCTCTGCTTTCACCCAAAACTGATAAAAGAAACAAGGTGTATCTGTAGCATGCATTGGCATGGTGTGTTCAAAGCACACACCAGTACATATAAAATTCTAGCTATTCTAAATACAGATGAAAGCTTGGAGGAAAAACAAGTCTTATCAGAAACGTAAAGCGATAAAAACCTCGATGCAATTTACAAAAATATTCAAATTTATTTTTTACTTCATAATTGCACAGTTCACTATGGTCAATATTTCAGGCCAGCCACATCAAGTGTATCTTTTGATATGATCTGCCAGTGAATAAAGTGAGATAAAAACACAAGATCCATTCAGCAGTCACCTGTTTCACAGTGACAGTGAATACGACTACACAATACATATAGTTTTACTCCGTATGTAAAGGACGTGAACAAAGTGAGATAAAAACACAAGATCCATTCAGCAGTCACCTGTTTCACAGTGACAGTGAATACGACTACACAATACATATAGTTTTACTCCGTATGTAAAGGACACATGATATCCTGTGGACACTAATTGTTCTGCTAACAGAGCCAGACAGAACAGTAATTATGATTACCTACATTTTTTTCCATTGGATGGATTTCTGCACACATCACTCCCCAACAAAAGGAAAACTTATTTTAATACAACAGAATAAATAACATGTCTTAGAAGCAGGGTAAAATATTACTGCTTAAATAATAGCAGAGATTGGAACTTACTGTGGGGATTTTTGTTGGGTTGTTGGGGTTTTTTTTTGTTTTAGAACAGCCCTATACTATTTTTCATATCCCATTCATATCTCAGCTCAAAGATATATATGTCTAGGCTCTGCACCACCACCAAAAATACAGTATATATTAAATAACCACAGTAAGAGTGTCAGTAAAAAAAACAAACCAGAATGCAGACATTTTTCATTGTCTTTTGCTACAGTTTACACTGTTCTAATCACTCACAAGTGCACAGATTACTCATAATATCCAGATATTTAAAATTACTTTTGAAATTGCACATTGCTTTTGCATCTCTTAAACTTGCAGTCATTTGCTGAATGACCTCACGAACACTTAACATGACGAATCTAGTCATGCCATTATGACTAGATACATACAGCTCCATGAACTCTGAATACAAGGATGCTGTTGTCACACAGGAATAAACAGAATCTCTCAAATTCTATTACAAAAAGAACTTCTGGAGAGCTTCAAAATTCTTTAATTTCAAATTGCTTTGACAAAAATGAAGTCTCATTTTATTACCAACAACCACTTTGTGGATAGTCTCTCTAAAATCACTAAGAAAAAATAATGTATTTTCAAGAAATGCTGTACTTTACTTTTAACATATAGAAATAAGCCTTATGGCTTGCATTCATCATCTCCCAGACACAGTTTTGTGGTATTCTTTTATTAAATACCTCACAAGCATACATAAGCATATTTTTTCCCTGAAAAATTATACTTTTATTAAAGGCATCTCCTTTTAATAAAAATATGCTCTAGCCCTTGTTCTCTGACTATTTGGGCCTGACAAACACAAATAGAGCTTGTCACTTCCATGCAAATTAGTGGAAAATCAACTTGCATATGGGCAAGGAATATAAATCTCTTATAGAAATAAACCCTTAGTTGTCACTTATTTGAAGGACTATTAAAATGATTCTATTTATATAATCAGTCAGTGAGTCCAAAAATATATTTTAAGTTACATTTATGAAGACAAAGAAGTGTGGAAATTTATCTGACTTGATAACAAAATGTAAGGCTTTCCTGACGATTCCCTTAAATTCATATACTAGAACGCTGCTTAGAAAGGCAGAAGTGCATTTCATCGTCTCTTATGACAGCATGCATTTTCCTACAGTATCAAATAGGCCAGCAATCAGTTTAGAGACTCAGAATGGACGAAAATTAAAAAAGAGGACTGGGGCAGTGTTCAATGCCATACCTACAACACTGTCCAAAGCCTGAGATGCCTCAGGGCAGGATATTTAGCCCTGCTTCTACAGGGTGCCTAGGCCAGCTTTTCTGATGCCTGTTCCTCTCAGAAGTGCACAAGAAACGCTACTCTTATGCAACAGCTGTATCTTTTTCCAGTATTGAAGAGGTCACCCTGTCATCTTCAAAAAGTCCTTCCTGAATACATCTAGGCTTCAGTGACATCACCTTTCTTAAGCTTAGTCTCCATCTGCGAAATGGGGACAGGAGCGCTTTCCTGCCTCCCCTTGGTCATGAAGGGAACAAACAGAAAGTTTGCTCAGGTTCTCCAATGCTACAGTGACAAAGAATGCATTATTCTTGAGTAAAGCAGGAGACACCCCACTCAGCTACATCTCACTGAAATTAAAAACTACATCAGAGGCATGACAGAACCTGAAATTACTTTAAAGGCTAACACATACACTGACAGAATAAATTGTAAAATAGAAAGCCTTATTAAACTATTCTGGATCAAAAGCAAAATGGCATAATTCCCCAATATACAAATAGTAAAACCAGTAACATTTTAATTTTCCTGATCTTTTGTTGTGTTTAGTGATCATTTACATGCTTTTTTTCGCTCCACCACATTCTATTAGTATGGAAGGCTGATTCTGCATTGATTTGCTGACTAGTAGAGCTTTGTGCAATCAAAATAAAGTACTGTTGCTGTGTTTTGCTTTATCACTGAACACTGCAGCATTTTCATCCTTTTGAATGCATTATAGGGTATGTTTGAAGAATTAATTTTAAAGTGGGATCCTCAAGCCATAGCTGCACTACTGAGGATTTGTCCCTCACTGAGCAGTTTGTTGCTGTTTGTCATCCTTTGCAGTCACTGAGATCTCTGACCTACTTGCCTGTGATTGTTAGAAAGGAAGAATTTTGACCTTTTTGTTGATCAGAACTTAAATTTTGGCAGGAGCTGTATCACTTACGATTTTTCCATAGTGTTTGTGGTTGAGCATGATGCCTTTGTGAACAAGGAAGACTAAAAATGCACATAAACTGGGAGGAATGCTCAACAGTTCAACATGGAATACCATTCACTAGCACCTGTAAATCAAGCAGCTTTGATTTTTCATGGTAATCTTCCATCCCTTGCATCATTAATAACTGAACTTTGTACCATGCAATATTAATCTGCTTACCTTTGCTAATCAATGTAGCAGAAAGAAAGATCATGGAGTTAGCATACTGATTACCACATTAGATACTCAGTACTCATTTACTCCACAAAAACTATGAAGCATTATCACTGTCATTAGTCCATTTAACTATTACTGAAAGCACGTTGAACTTTAAGCAAATGTTTTTGTAATAACATGATAATTTGAATTTGGGATGTTGCATGTTTTGTAAGTTTTACCTTGAGGGCGAAGGGAATGGGAGTTTTCCAGTATGTTCAATAATCTGTTCCCATATAGTTCAGATGAGGTGTGTTTAGACAACATAGTCTGAAATGAAAACTTAGCTCTATGTTGCCGTTCATTTAATAACTTTGGAAAGAGAGCTGGCTTGGAGGATATAACACTTGCATACAGTCAATGTAAGCATCAAAGAAGATACAGAAGTGATGTCATATCAATTTTTCCATATGACTAGGTCCAAACTTCTGTGGGTGTTTAATCTTAAAGTGTTTTCCTAAATGAATGTAACATCTGCTCAGCTTGAGAGATCTCCCTTTGAATATTCCCTAAATATCTATCAATAGTGCTGACTACCCTGGAAATGGAAAAACAGACACAAGGTAATGTACAGGTGCAAGATAATACCAGAATGAATTCAGTTGTAAAAAAGGAAGCCAAAGACTCTTCTAAGATTGTAGTTTGATTTCTGCATTTGTCATTAACAAATCTTTTGCTTGTTGAGAAGTTATTAACATCCTGAACTCAGGGAAAAAAAGCTATGAAAATACAATTATGTATATTCAACAGCGCTGGCCTACTAGGTACATAACATGCATCTTTAAATATTGCTTAACTACAATTCCATTCTCTTGGGTAATCAAAAAAAAACCCATAAAAACACACATCTGAAATATTTACCTGAGAGAAGATAATTAGAATCTTTAATCATAGAAGATGTTACACATTCTTCACAACGTTGGTTTAGTTATGCCATTGCCCCTCTCCACTACAGTTAACCACCATAAACCTTCACCATTTAGAGAGCAACAGCCAACAGATCCAAGTTTTGAAATTGAAGTTTAATCACTTTTTTTTTTTTAATAATTGTTGATTTTCTGATTCGCAAAGCTGTGTCACATTTCAATCTCCCCAGAAAGGCCTGTTTGAAACTGCCTACTACATACAATATTCATGCCTGTTATTAAATAATGCACGTTCTGCTGGCTTTAAAAATTTCCTCAATATAGGAAGTCTAGTATATATATATATATATTTTTATTAGACTGCAATACATTTCTGCCTTGTTTTCTCAGCCCTAGGCAAACAAGGGCAGGCTGTAGCTCAGCCTTCAAATCAAAGTTGAACTCCATTTTTTCCTGCAAGCACTCGTAAGAAAAGAAAAGAAAAGAAAAAGTAATTTTCAGATAGATGAAAACTACCTAAACTGGTCCCAGGCAGAGGAGGCAAGGAAGCAGGCACAGAGCAGCTGGGCAGAGCTGCTCCTGACTCTTCCAATCCCCCAAGGCCGAGCAGGTTCCAGGGCAGGCAGAAGAAGAAAAATCTGAGACTATCGGCCAAGAGCTTCTGCTTATAGCATGCAAAGACGTGCCGTGCGCCCCAACAGATCAGCAACTGTCTTGGAGCTTTGGCCTACTTGATCACAAGGTTGTAAAAGCAGCTTAAAGTAGCCTTTGTGTTTTGGCTGTTTCAGCTGACCAGAATTCAGCGGTGAGGGGAGAGCAGCGTTAGACACCAGCTGGTTTTCCTCAGCAAGACCCATGCACACAGTTGCAGTCTCTCCCCTACCAAAATAGGAGTGTGCAACCTGAGTTGGGGGCTAACAGCTTAAATTCTGCCTAAATACCAAGCAAGAGGGTCAGTGAGCAATGAGACAGCCTAAGCAGGCAGTCTTGCTGGAGTTACTGCTGCAGTGGCCCAAACAAAAGCCCTGTGCTCACAGCCAAGCTCCTCGGTCAACGCTACTACAGCTGCCAGGCTCAACCCCCTTTCTCATGTGGGGCGTGACATCCTGCTGGACTCTGGACCAAGCACACAGTTCTGGGTTCCATCTCGAGGTCTGACAGAAGACTTCATCCCCACAGTATGTTGGGCATTACTGCTACTCAGATATCTGAGACTGTAACAAGAAGCAGAAACAAGATGTGACCAAGAATCCATAGCACATTACCTCATACCCAGGAAAACAGAAGGGACAGAATAAGCCTTCATTCCCATCCTAATGCAAACTTATTAATGCAGTATAGCAAGTGCTAGCCAATAGCAATGAGGTGTCTCACCAAATGAGACACTTAAAATTTAGACCACCCGACTCGTACTGCTTGATGAAAAAATCTGGTCAGCTAACATAGTTTGATTACGCTTTTCCTGAGGATTTTCAGCATCCACTGTGTTTTGCACAGCTTACAACATGCGTTATCTCTGACACTCAAGCCTTTTACAACTAAGGATATGCTGTACTAGGCACTATACAAACGTACAGTGCGAAACATTAACTGTGCCAGTAACTGCTCCTGCCTGCTCTGCCTCGTTAGGCAAAACACTGAGAAACAAAGAGAAGAATTAACTTGCCAAGACTCACACAACTACTTGTTCATAATGTTCTCCTAGCACTCCCAAGACCAGAGCTGCCTTGTTTCTGGGTCATAGTGTCCCCCACTCACAGAGATTATTTTCCCCAAGGAAGGTGCATTACGAATGAAATAGGTGTGCAGAACATAAGCCCTGCAAGCACTTTAAAGCCTAGCAGTATTTGGCAAGCAGCTGGGATCCTCTGGCCAAAATAATTTTCTTCCCTAACGAAAAAAGTTTATTTCAACTTCTGCCTGTGTCCTTATCTCTAAATTTAATGAGGAAGCAGCTCCTTTTCTACTGTTTTCCAAGTCTCTTTGATCTTATGATTACGTATGTGCTGGTTGCTTGCCATTCTATAGAGTGTGAATAATGTATATTAATGCTAGATAGCTGCAAGTACACTATGTACCCAGGAATAAAGAGCCGCTGCTCTCTCTGTAACAGGAATCTTAGAAGTGGTTCAATACGTTTGAGAAAGAAAGGAGTGACACATAAAGCTGCCCCATGGTGATTCCACCCTTACTCTATGCCTGTATAGCCCTAAACCACATGGGGATACACATGTTAAAAACAAGCAAACAAGACACAAAAAGTGAACACTGCTGTCCTGGAGCCAAGCTCCTTTTGCATCATTTCCAGTTTGGAGGTACCTTCCAAATGTGAGGATGTATTCTACTAATTTTGATGTCTCTCTAAGATTGTGATAGCTGAAAAAAAATAAGCCAGAAAGGTAGAAAGAATAGTGGAGTTTGGTTTGGGGATTTTTGTTTGGTTTTTGTTTTGTTTTGTTTTTTAAGCTTTCCCCATTATATATTTTGGACTCTGTTCTATAGGACTCAGCCTAAGTACTTGCTGTAACTGTAGGAAAAGGCAGGAAGCCACAAGAAATCAGTAAGGTTGTGTCATTCTCACAGCAGTCTACACTTTTCTAAGTCTAAGAGTGAAATATCCACAGCTTCACAAACTAGATACCTAGATACGCAACCTTACAGAAATCACTTCAGGAAACACTGAAAGTTAAATGCATTTATATTTAAAATACTGGAGTGGCTGGGTATCAGCTCTGCTTGAGGAATCATGGTGCTTAATTCCTCAACATCAGTCAGCAACCATAGGCACTTGTAGATGTCTACACTTGGGCTGCCACATTGTCACTGCTACAGCAAAACAAGTCTTATGTTGCCACCAGCTGCAGTGTCCTAAGTAGCATATACATAAAATGTTTAATTTTTACATAGAAAATGTTATTTTGTTGATTTTACATTTGCATAAATGCTTAATATTTACATGCAAGTGATCATCAAATTGCAAGTATGTTGCTGTGGACTGTGCAGATAATAAATATGGTGGCACCAATGGACCTTACCAAACACACACCTCAAACGCTCTTCTCCTCCGTAGCTCACAGGGAAGGACTTTGTGGGAGGATGGAGCACCTCACCATTCACAGGCCTGAACTACCCTCCCATCCACTTACAGCTTACCACTGCACTTCACTGCAAGATGTTTTCAACCTTAATGAACAAAATCAGCTCCTCTTGGCCTGTTTTTAGCTTTGCATTTGTAACAAAAGCAAAATTTCCTGAATGCCTTTCTCTTTTAGGAAATTCTACCTCTTCTGGTTTTGCCATATTAATTCACTAGCTCACCTTTTCCCTTGTACCATACACTTCTGAAGAGATGAGAGATTTGCCAAATACATCCTCCCTGAATATATCTATATATCAGGATATATGGCAGAGTAGTAAGTAGTATTCACTACCTTTTATTCAAACCAGTGTATCTGCCCTACATTCACTTCAGACTTGCATTTAATTGTTGGTTGTTTTTTTTTTCTCTAAATTGAGTTGATGCGACCCCCCACCCTCACTGATGTGGTGGTCCTATCATCTTTAAGAGAAAGCTACTATACAACAAACAGAATGATAAATTCCTCTTTAGATCAAAATTAGATTCTTCTCCTCCCTATCCATATTAATATGAACCCTTCATACAGCTAAAGTGCTGCTCCTTTTGCAACAAAACCTGAAGGACAGCATACTAGTGTTAAGCAGTTTTGGGGAAAGATTTTAAACAAACATCTTGCTATAGCTAGAAAGTATTAAAATAGTATTTTTTCTAAATTATTAAAGTAAATGTTCAACATAACTTGAGTCTCTGCCGTTTGTAATTCAATATTAGAAAGCAAGTACACAAAAACGTTGAAGGACACTGTTGAACCTATTCGGGCACAAAAGCTTCCAAAAATAATAATAATAAAACCCCTTTGATTATTACTTAAAGTCTGACTTGACTTCTTTTTTTTTTCCAAATTTTTCTTTTTCTTATTTCAGTAAGACAGTTGGGGGCAGGAGATTGGGGCGGTGGATACAACACATTTCCATGCAGGTTGACTCAGACAATGCTGAATTACCCAGACTTATAAAAATCTGAAAATGAAAATTACTATTCATCGGACAGAAAGAAAGATCTGCAGCTAAAAGGAGCCATTTTTTAATTCTTTCAGCTTTAATAACCTTTAGATCACTATGCTCCTTTTTCGGTTTCATAGCTCACAAATAAATTCCAAACACAGAACAAATTGAAATATTAAACATTAATTTTCAAAATATCAGTTGTTCTACTATCCTGGGAATTAGATTAAAATATTTTATATGATAATATAAAGGAAAAAAATTATTATTAATACTTCTGAAGACCAAAGGATACCGTTATTACTATAGTTACACATCTCAGCTGCATATTTTGCACTCTGAGCCACACTGCAGAAAACACAACAGAAATGGATGTTTCCAAATAATTATTCAGAGGAAGGACAACCTGCTGGCTTGGGCTAAGGCTCAGACATCAGATGTAGTGACCTGCACTGTGGAAAGCTCCTGTGTGGCATCTGACATGTAACTTCTTGTCTTTGGGCCCCACCTGTTCCCCAGTTTTTACCTGGCTGTCATATAGCCTCAGGGATGCACAAAAGGTTACACAGACTAAAGTCTCAAGTACCTACATGCTAGTATAACTAAAGATTAAGTATATACTGAAGTGAGAGAGACCTAGAAAATCTTGCTGTTTATCAAAGACTATAAAGCCTTAATAGAAAACAAGTGTACTGCAGTCACGGGCACAGGTGCTAGAACAGAGAGGAGCTAAGCCTCTGCACAAATAGCCTGCAGCCAGCTCTTGACACTCAACAAAAAAAAAAAAAAAAAAAAAAAAAACCAAAAAAAAAACCCCACATCATTTCCAGATCAGGGCTACACACATTGATTCAAACTGTTTTCCCTGAACTCACAGCAGTCTCCAATAAAACACCTATCATCTTCAGCAAGACGGGGGAAATAGGCTCCTGAGCTTAGCAAAAAGCAAGGTGGCTGAAAATACAGAAAATTACTCTTATTTCCTGAGGCTATCAGTGTTAAAGTGTCAGTTGTAAGGAGTCATTTACACAGAAATCTGGTTGTATAATGTTATTATGTAGGAATCCTGATATAATTAACTATTAATTAAATCAGACTAGTAGAATTGTGCTTGCAGGCAAGCTACCTTTTCCTGAATTATAATTAAGTAAAATATTACTGAATAAACACTGCAGAAACAAAATGATCTATGTTCACTGCTGCTGTGTTTTCTTAGTCATAAAGGTGAGACTTCAATATTACATCCTATTAATTAGGAGTACAGAGACAGAGGAATAAATCATCTATTGCAAAGGCATTTACAAATATCTTATTGGACTGCAGTAAAAGTTACAAATGATACTGAATCCATTCAAGACGGAAAAATCTGAAAAAAAAAAAATCAGCAGACACAACTTTATGTTCTAAATCTGAGTTAAAGCGACTACAAAGAAATTGTCTAGGTCTTCAACATTATTTTTGTACTGGAATACTTAGAGTTCTTTAATTCATGGCAGGAGACAAATGCAGCTTTAGGAGGTCCTAAGAGTCAGCTTTCTTCTAAGAGATTTTAAATAGTTTGCATAATTTATGAAATTTGCATTTGATATAAGGATGCAACCCAAGCACACTCATTCTTTACCCTACGCAATGAAGGTAATGGTCAACACAATTTGGTGGGAAAAGAATGGAAGAGTTTTGTGCTTTTGGCAACTCACGCTGTGAAGAAAGGCAAAGTGGAAGAATCCTGTCCAGGCTGGTATTACAAGCTGTCTACTATTACACAAACTTGACTATTATCCCCCCTGCCCCCAAACATTTTGAAGCCTAGTCAAAGCCTAGTTGTACACTGAGGCAAGGTAACTTCTTCCCTATCCAAAAATCCCTAAAGAGGTTTTGAAAAGGGGAAAAAAAAAAACCAACATAAAGAACTCTGTGGGAAGGATGAACTTCACCCTTTGTGAGCAAGTATGACCTTTAATAATGTAAAGAGAATATATAGGTATATTGAATATCCCTTGGGACGTATTAACAAAAAAGTACAAGTTTAAAAAAAAAAATCAGTGGCTAGAATTTGATGAAGCAATTTAAGAAACAAAGTCTACAGCACATTTTAAAATAGCATCTCTTAACTATCTTTAACCCAAAATACTTTGGCACTTGCCAGTTATTTAGTATCTTTCTTCTCACTAATTTTGGTGTTAAGAGGATTCTATGACTCCATAGTCCATATGATCTGGGCTCCCATCTTCTTTAATGTATTCAGAGGTGCTATGAAGATGAGGAGACACTGAACACTAATTCTGTTTTGAAGAGTCGGATTTTAGTTAGATAAATACAGTGATGTGATTGCCAATGATCTTCCTGCAATGGCAGGGACTCACATGTCAGTGGGGCACAGCCTTGCATGAGCATCAACTTGCCAAACTGTACTGTCACACTTGGCTCTTCAAAGGCATTTAGACATCTAGCTCAAGGAAGCCAATGGAAGTAAGGAATTCAAATACCTCCACAGGTGTGTGACCAACTGATTTCCCCAGTGAAGTCTATATGAAAAACTCCAATTCAATTCCAGTCACAGGATTTTCCATCTTTTCTGTGAGACCACTGGTGCAAACCAAGCTGGATAAAGCTGATACAGGGACGGAGGAGTTTTCATCGAAGTAAGGAACATGGAGGGAAAAACAACTTTAGTCGGTAGGGCCTTCCATACTACCTCAACAAGTAATTCAGCATCTTACCCATTTGAGTGAATAGGGTTATATAGATTACTCAGTCAGTTTTATAAATAATACATTTTAGTAGCAGGCAACTCCACTTATAATAGAAAAAAAAAAAAGTAATTGTGGCATCAGTTTCATTATTTTACTTTAGTTCAATCAACCTACAATAAAATCTAACCTAATCAGCTACCCTTATGTAATTTACAGTAACTGCACGTGCCAAAAAAAGTAGTTTTTACAAGATTTTATTATAGCAAGAACTAACTCTGAGCTTTTCAGCAATCTTCAAAAAAAGCTTCTCATTTAGCTCTTAATGAAAACCTTTCAAGTTAGGTATTTAGATGTCCTTTATAAAAACATTAAAAATAAAGATGAGTTAATCTGTGCTGCATAGTGTCGGTATAACAAACGTAGATGTAAAACTAACTACAGTCAAAGAGGAGCTATCAATGGACTCAAAATTGAAAGATATATCAAGTGACACTGCAAGCTATTCCAGTCAGTCTTAATTAATGAAGTTGAAAAAAAGAGTATGTGTATTTGCAGATGACAAAGGCAGTCAGAAAAAAAAAATAAATCAAAATGACTGAGATTATTGGTAAATTGGCTGAAAAGTAACCTCCATGATATTCAGAAAGGGACAAACCCAAGGCTGAAAACTTACACAGAGACAATCAACTGTGCAGACACAGGATGAAGACAGCAGTGGAGTAGTAGCACTTTAAGGATGAATTCTCCCAGGAAAGTATAGAAAAAATAGTATAAAGCAACAGTGTTTTCAATACAGTTGCAAAACCATAAAGCATTGACAGCATGACTACCTGAAAAATATCTGAAATCATCCCTCCAACCTGCTTTACATGGATAAGGTCTTAGCTGGGTTCATCAGACCAGGGTTAGGTACTGTTTTTCAGTAATCTAGGGAGCAACTGAGTCAGAGGCAGCCAAAATTATCTGAGATCTAGAAATATAGAACGTAAGAAAGAAAAACCTGCTACATAAAAACTATTACGTCAAGGCGGGGGGGAGAGAGCAGTTGATTTCCTAAGGTCCCTTCTGTGTCTTTTGGGGGGGACTGGGGGGGAGGGACACAACCACCAATCAAATTATATCCAGAAAATTACAGAGGATCCTGATTTAAGGAGAGTTGTCACTTATCAATAACCTTTTTCCATGTAAAAATGGGAATGTTTTCACATAAACTCTTTTCATAACAGCTGTGGTAGCAGCAGCACCCCTAGCCTCCACTTTCAAAATGTATTGTGAAACAAGCATGCTTATTCCTTAATAAATAACAGATCGATTGCTTTAGAATGCATCGCTCTTCAGAATTAAAACCGCACATCCATACACATCTCATCACAATTTTTTTTTCCCTCGGGTATATTCTGAAAGTTTATCATTTTTCAAGGTGAAGAAAATGGAATTGTGAAATAAATGTAGCCCCTTCCTCTCCTGTCTTTTCATAGGCAAGGAATAAAGCAATACTCACAGATTTAAGGAATTCTCCCCTAGCCACAGGCTGACCTCTGCAATTGGGTGTTTTTCTTTTCTATCTTTCAAACATAAGCACCCAAGGAAAGCCTTAATCTCACTTCAAAAGTTAGCAGTTGAGCATCTGAGCATTAGGATTTTGCATGTATAGTTAGAATAAAGATTGAACAGGTATGAAAAATAAATTGTCTTACTGCTACAGGCAATGTTTCACACTGAGGTAAACTGAGAAATGATTGGCAAATTTTATCCAATTTGCCGTCTCTCTGAACAGCAATGTCAACCCCTGGGAGTCCTTCACAAAAACCAAATACAGTAAAAGAATTAAATCTTTATTTACATTTGAAAAGTAACCACTATTTTGAAACAGCAACATAAAAACTTTTTTACTTACATTTCACAATACTTTATATGTAGAGACATTGCAAACTAATAGAAGCAGAGTCTTCTTTACACTGGTCTAAAGATTTTTCCCTGTTTTTCAGATGTCACACTGTATAACTTCAATACATTTTTATTCCATTTCAGAGCTGTTGCATTCAATATTCTAAAGTATGGCTGACTAACTTCAGATAACACTCCTGAACAGTCTAATTCAGAGTATTTTAAAGGTCATGTTCTGAACCTCTTAGAATATTTGAGATGTCAAAGTACGTATGACTTCTAGGATGACTGGACTCATCAGTTAATATTCTTTCCCAGTAGCTTGTGAATGGTCATAATATTTCCTTCAGTTAACTTAATAATCATGTGTCTGCACATGGATGAAGAATCATATTCATTTAGATGTGCTTTTTCCAACTTGTCCACTGTTCTCTTTGTAGTAATAAAAGCTATCCCCACTTTAATCCAGGCAAATGAAGCATAATTTACTGCTACAGAATGTTACAAGTGTGAGAAAATAAATAGAAAAAAATTCACTGCATACTGAAAAGCCAAATAAAAGGCAAATTCAAATTGTCAGACTAGTCTTTAATTTTCACTGGAATAGCTGTATTTGGAAATTTGTATTTTGGTGCACTTTGTCTTTGTAGTCTGTAAAGATCAAATACCCTCACAATTACCTAGTTAATGTAATGAAACAATCATATTTAATTAGAAGGATTCAACTGTGATACAGCAGCAGACTTAACTTGAAAGAGGCACATTTTGGAAACTGTCTAGACTCAGCTCTGATGAATTAAATAACAAAAATTCAGCACACTACAATAATAAACCCCTGCTATTTACTCACTCTCTCTCTCACACCATTCTCTAATGAGAAACACTGAAAGTCTCCCTTGAAAATATCAGGGACTAAAGCATATCCATTTGGAAGCTATTGCTTTTGTGCACAATAAGGAGTTTCTTCATGGAATAAACCATTTCATTTTAACTTCTTTATTCCAGTATGTCTTTTCCTTAATAAATTCACTCTTTACACAAACATAATTTCTAGCCATTTCATTGTTTCAGAAGCCTGACGGCACAAGCAAAACCAATCTCCGTACTCTTAATTTCTGTCTAATTTTGTGTCCTTCATTATTTTTGCCTGTTCCAGCACAACTGATAAGCGTTTAACCAGAAAAAAAAAAAAAGCATGTATACTCCTGCATTCATTGCCTTACATATTATAAATTTGTCCACAGTGGGCTTTTTTTCATGCTGGAATAGTCAAGATGTTGGATGAGAACCTTTTCTACATCCCTGCATGGATAAAGCCCACTCAAGTGAGGTCTGCAATGTGATGGAGCCTCTAGAATCATTAACAGTAATAAAAATACTGAGATCTATATTCATTTCCAAGGGTTAGAAAGATACTATTCTTCTCTCTATTTGCAATACAAGAGTATACCAGCAACCGCTACCTAAAGAGGAGAAAAAAGAGAAATGAAGAAACAAGGGGGGAGAGCTGTCCTCAAAACCATCACTTTAACTTTTGCTTCTGAGAAAGGAACATTAATTTTAGAGTTTATGGGAAAAGATTTAATCATTGGAAACATTATTAATTTTTAAAATAAATTGATAGTAAGATTTTAAAGGAGTATAAATAATGTCGTGCTGACAGTTACTGTAAGGGGATAATACTGTTTTATAGGCACATAAATGCCAGAATCACCAAGTTATAAGCAGCCATAAAACAGACATTTAGCGCAAGTCAAAAATATACCCACAGTATGGATGACAAGCTACATGTTACAAAAGCACCTACCCTCTGGATCTTTATCAGAAAGCACAGAAGTCAGAACAAGTAGGCCACACAAAGAATACAGAAGGGATCAGCATCTTAGAGCCATGCTTGTCACAGGAAACTTGTCACAGAAAATTCCTATCCAATATTGGGAGTGAGATACCTGGTGGGCAGAGAGTGAAGTGATAAATTCATAATAGTCCAGTGAAGCCAAAGGAAAACATTCACTCTTGACAAGTCTGGCTACCAGCACAATCCTGAACTGGACAAACTGTAGCTTTTTCTTTTGGCCTTGAAAGAAAGAGTGATCCTCCGGCTGCTTCCCATGGGCTCCCCAGATGTTCAACCAGACATTGGAAGGAAAAACTAATAGGGCAAGGCAAGCAAGACTTGATCTGGAGATGACCAAAATATGAAGATTAATAAAATAGATATGGAATGCAGTAAAAGAACAAAAATTCTGCAAATTTTAAGCCCTTTCAGGAACACGACCAAATCACAACACCCAGCACCTCTGATTCAGTGCAGCAGCCCAGGCTGCTTTGGGAGGAAACAACAAGTACATTTGCTACAGAACAGCAGAAGATTAAGAAATTAAGTGTGCTGTAACTGGCAGAATTAAAACAGGAATCAATCTTGGTTAATCATAGTGGGTATTATTGGTAGAGACTTCAAAAATAAAGGACAAGGAGTCCAACTTGAGCAACTCTGAAAAAAGCAAGCTGGCGAAGGAAGTGACAAGCCAAGCAAGCAGCTGAAAGCTTGAAGTGTGTGAGGCAACCAGCACTGAGATTGGACAGATAAAATTATAATATACGCAATCATCATGGCATGGCCTACAGTTCTGAAGGCAGACAGAAAAAAAATTAGGTATGGCTACTCAACCAGTTGATATCAAGTGCCTATATCTTTTGCTACAGCCTAGAGACGAGGACCTAGAAGTACCAGTCAAGGATGCCACTCAGGTTACAGGTTCAAAGCGAAGGGCTGTATGATGAGTTAATCTGCAATGAAAAAGGCAGCAGAAGAGGCAGGGCAAGCAAAATTTAGGAGCACTATTTTAGGTACAGATGGGTAGTTAAAGTCTCACAAGGTCCTCTGGTGTGTTTTTAGAGAAATGGGCTGGAGACTGAATTTGAACCCAAAAAAGAGAAAGGTCCAGGGTAGAGATGGATCAGCTGTAAAAAGACAGCAATCCTACAGTAAGACATATAGAATTAAAGATCAAGAAACAGATCTTGCAGGATGTGAAAGAAAAGATGGCACCAGCACTGGAAAAAAGACAAATTCTCCAAAGTGAGAGCTAAAACAGCAACTAGGAAAAGGAAGGCAGTTGCTCTCAACTTTGCTAAGATTTCAAGAAAAGATGAAATTTCTCTGGTTCTGAAGACTACTGTGATGGCAAAGAGGTAGTTTATACTTCTTCACTATAACTGAAAGATACTGGTGTGAGAGAACAGGCTAAAAGGACACAGTTTTTGGTAACTAGAAAGAGCTGAAGGATAACTGGAGCTTTTTGCAGTAGTGAGATGTAGGAAGTATTACCAGGCCAAAGAATGAACGCAATTAATACTCACAAATCTGTCAAATACTGAAACAGCTAAAAGGTTCCACAATAATTCCTTGACTTCTCAACTGAAGACTTGAGAACCCTTGTATAGGTGATATAGGTAATGACCATATGACAACAATGTGACTCTATAATAATAAAAAAGAAGAAAAGCAAATAACCCTATGCACTAGAAGCTCCACATTTGAACCTTTCTACTTACTTTTTAAATAAAACAAAGCAAAACCACCAAACAAATCAAAACTCAAAAAAGTTTTAAATACAAGCAAGAGGCACAAAAAGGATAACATTAAAAAGTTCTCTTTTTGGAATATTTTTGTAGTAGTACTAAAAGTCAGTTTTAACCCTGAATTTTTTCTGTGGGTCTCAATCATATAAACTAATATTTTTATCAGATTAAAAGGTGTGTAAGAGGCATTTACAAGAATATATTTCAGTCACAAAGTAATATTTATAAGAAAGAGTTGCTAAAAGAAAAAAAGTCTTCATTAATACTTAAAAGGAAAAAAGCTTATCTCCCATCCAAACAACTAGTCTTTTTAAGGTTATGAATAATAATGAACAAGACATTTTATTTATTTATTTTATTTATGAATTATAACATGCAGGAAAACTTTACAATTGACATTACTGGAGAAGCTGTGTTCAAGTAAGTCACATGAAAAATTAATCCTCCCTAAACATTTCTCATTTTTACATTTATACATTACGTTAAAC
Source organism: Tetrax tetrax (assembly GCA_009806455.1). Taxonomy (NCBI): domain Eukaryota; kingdom Metazoa; phylum Chordata; class Aves; order Otidiformes; family Otididae; genus Tetrax; species Tetrax tetrax. Next base: position 95,899 of record WHYT01017475.1, on the reverse strand, counting down.
AAGCATGCACATATCTCTGAGCTTGTGCTCATATCCGATCTCAGCTTCAGAAAGACTGAGGGCAAAGAGGCAATCTGATTGAGTTTGACTGCTGTCTGACCACATATTTGCAAGAATAAACCCACTTCGGAGGAGTCAGAGAATAATTATGTGTCCAGATGCCCATTCAGTTCTTGCCCTCTGGCAAGCTCAATCTCTCCCACACCATGTGCTACCCGGGCACATTTCCACAGAGCTCAAGGCTAGGACCAACAACTCATTGCAAGACAGGCTGCTGAGCAGAGGGCAACTACTTTGTCATTGTCACTTACAGTTAAATCTGAACTTGTGAACTCAAGGTGAAAAGCTTCATATCCTGCCATCAGTGTGTTAAAATTATTTAGTTCTTTAAACACAGAAGCACTAATGTAAATGGCAAAGGCTAGCGAAAAAAAATTGTGGGGGAAGGGGTCTGTAAAGTTATTACCACAAAATTTGATGCACTGTAATGTGCCTTTCACTTATTCTGTTCCTCTGCTGCTGATATTCTTGTGATATCCACTGCTTTCACCATAGGGTAATACAGATGATGTATGCATCCTGTCTTTTTCAGCTCAAAAGATCAAAGAGCAAATATGCCCCTTATTTTACTAATTATCACAAAGTACAATCCTGCTCAAAGTAATTTTTTTTTTTTTTAACCCCTGTACGGCATTATTACTGGCAATTTAATTATTTGTCACTAGTTTCATTCTTAAAGAGTGACAAATCTATATGATATTCTAAATTTCTACATTTTGCAATTAATTTTAATGAGGCAGTGTTTCTCATTATAAAATGTTTTATGTCATTAAATTCCCAGAATGAGCAAACATGACATACATATGCATCTCTGTGTTACTGTACTTTATATTATCACAGTGCACGCAACAGTATTACAACAGGATGCTGCCTTTTAATTTAGTGCTTTTCCATTATACGTGTCTACAGTATAATACCATGTAGCTACTTACCACTGCTGCTTGGCTTTTACTACAGTGGCTCTCAAATTAAAAACACAGCATTTTTCAGACTGGGTTGCAAATTCCTCTTATAGTCTATGATCACTTATTGGCCTATCAACACTGCGCAATAAACTTTACTGCCTTTAGACACTGTCACATACACAGCAATTACAGGAACACTTACATATCACATAATCACTGTATGGTTGAGATTCAAAAGGACCTCTAGAGATCATCTGGTCAAATCCCACTGCCCAAGCAGGGTCACCCTCAGTCCATTACCCAGGAACATGTCCAGATAGCTTTTCAGTATCTCCAAGGATGGAGACTTCACAACTTCTCCAGGCAACCTGTGCCAGTGTATGGTCACCCTCACAGTGAAAAAGAGGCACTGCTGAAAAGAGTCTGCCTCAGACCTCTTTGCACCCTTCCTTCAGGTAATTATACAAAACTGATAAGATCCTCCCAAATCTTCTCTTCTCCAGGCTGAACAGTCCCAGCTCTCTCAGCCTTCCTCACAAGAGAGATGCTCTGGTCTCTTAATAGTCGTAGTGGCCCTTTGCTGGACTCCCTCTCGTGTGCCCATCTCTCTCTTGCACTGGGAAGCCCAGAACTGGAGCCAGCACTTCAGGTGGGGCCTCACCAGTGCTAAGTAGAGGGGAAGGATCACCACTCTTGAACTGCTGGCAATACCTTGCCTAATACAGCTCAGGATACCATTAGCTTTCTTTGCAGCAAGGGCACATTGCTGGCTCCTGTTCAACTTGGTGTCCAGCAGGTCCTTTTCTGCCAAACTGCTTTCCACCTGGGAAGCTCGATACGTATGGGTGCACCGGGTTGTTCCTCCCGAGGTGCAGGACTTTGCACTTCCCCATGGTGAACTACATGTCTACTGCAAGAAAGTATTAATGAAGAATATGGAGTCTATTATTTTGTTTTGAAGTCCTATGCAGCCATGCACAGAAATTTAATAAAAGTTACTTCCAACATGAAAATTTAACACTAGCCTTTCAGCTAAACAGACCTGAAGAATAAACAGCATGATTTAATACCACGCTTAATTAACTTTCTCTTCTCTCATTATAACCTCAGAATGCTTTTTGGAATAGTCATACATGACCTATTACTTCATAATACAAGATCATACACTACTCTATATAAACAAAAAAAAATTACATTCTTTACCTGATGTATCTAAGAAGTAACTAAGAAAACAGAATGTTACTGCTTCTAGTTCAAAAAAACTAGCATGATACAGTATAACTATAAATTATCCATATAAATATCAAATTTCTTCTGTATGGAAGAAATATCAAAATTTCCCTCTTTTAAAATTAATTAGGAACAAGCTTAGAAAGTTTCTTTATCTTAGCAAAAATCAGGAGAACACTCAGAGACCAGCAAAGTTCTGCCAACAGAATTAATGGTGAGCCACAGGATATGAAGGATAAATGTGTGCAAATATAAAGAAACTTAACAGCATCACTGTGTGCTGAAGAGGCACCCCAGTCTGGCTGTGTCGCGGAACATCTGAATCCTCTTATCTGTGAGAAACAATCTGGATCTACCTGCATTTACTAGATTATTATTACATGATGGTTTTCTCAGACTGCAGTATTTTTAACCTGGCTTGAGCCTGTTAGCAAGGTTCAAGCAAATATAAGAAAAAGGTAGAGTCTCAAGATTGCACAGAGTCTTGCAACAGAAGGGTTAGACTCCCACAGAGAGGGCATCAGTTCTATTTAACCAAAAGGGAAAGCTCAGCTGCTTTGATAATGGCTCGGAGGCCTGGGAGCAGGGATATCCCAGCACCCAAACAGCCCCAGACCAGCTCCCCTAGCACTGCTCCTTGTCCAGGAGCCGCCGGGAGACAGGTGAGGACCTAGAGTTGCTGGGGACACAAAGCAGGCCATCACTTTTCACAGAGCAATTTCTGAACACTCTGGTGTGATTTTAAGGGAGATGGTTTTGATGCTATTTTTAACTGCATATCCAAAATAGTACTGAATGAACTGGAGTAAACAGAAGCAAAAACCAGAGCAGTCAGCCTCAGAAGACGTTTACCTTGGTCTTCCATTACCACAGGCTTTGGCTCTCCCAATCATGTTGGTCTCAACTATTAGGCAGAGAGGGCTTATTGCTGCTCAAAGCAGTACAAAATTCATTGCATCATCGATCATACAATCTATAAATGCACATATTTCCTTTCCTAGCACTCGAGTAAACAGGCAGGCGCCGAACAGCTCAAGATGAGCTTGTTTTCCCCATGTAAGTGTCCACATGCAGAAAAAAATGTATGTTCCCTTTGAAGAAACATTCATCCCAAGGAAAAAAGCAAGCTTGCAAATCTCAAAAAAGGAGTCATTAAAGATTAGTTACTGTTAGCAACCTTCCACAAATTTTGTAGATTGTGAAGTCATGTCTTACAAACACACACACAGAGCCCTGGCTACAGCGCAGGAAGGCCTATGGTGGGGTTTTTTGGGGGAATGAGACATTGTCAAATGAATATTGCCTCCTTGCATAGGCTAATTTGACCCTAAATGCAGTAAAAACTGCAGCCTTGGAAGAAAGTGTTCATTACATTACACATTGCATAGTTTAAAAAAAAAGAAAAAAGAAAAAAAAAAAACAAACTCAAACCAAATATTTCAAGTCAACAGCAATCCAAATTCACTGACTCAACTAAGGAACTAATAAGAGACAAACCAGAAGCTTTGATTTTCAGAAGGCCCACAGAAAATACCAGGGCATTGAAGAAAACAAGTAATCTGCATTAAGTATTGAAATACTCATGAATTAGCTACTGTAAACCTGGAGGAAATATTTCCTGTTAACTTTTAAAACAAATGGAACCCAGTGGAGAGTTTTCCAAGCAAACTCAAATACGCATTCTTCAAAACTGGCACTAATGAGTTTCCACAATTACTGTGGAAGTAGTTTCCTTTTTTCTTTTCTTTTTGTAAACAGCATTTTGCATGCTGCAATACAAAATAAATTTACAAGAAAATACTCTTACTTAAAAGAGCTTTTCACTGTATGTTCTACTATTCACGTCCATATTTTTGTCATCAAAATACTCCTATATATTCCACCTCCTGCAGGACATGCTTAAAACACATTTCAAGAACACATCCCTCTTTGTGCTTATCCCCTCTTTGGAATTTTCTTTCATTCCCATAATTTAGGCTGCTCTAATTCATGCCATCTGCTAAGAGCCAAAGATGACTTGCTAACCCAGCTATGAGAGCACCACCTAATTCTACAAATACTCTCACGGTAGGAAGATGGTGCATTAATTGCTGGGCCAAGTAAACCAGACCAGCATGGTAACGAAAGGTCCATTTAGCACAGGCAGCTACATAACCCCACATCAGAGCTCAGCCAGCTGACTCGCATGAATTGTTTTACAGGAAATATACATAAATTTGTGAGAGCTGCAACAGAAGCCACAATTATTTCGCTTGGCGAGCACTGGTTACCAGAGGTAAATGAATTACCTCCACTTCAGTGATCTTGGGGAAAATCTCCACCTTATGAAAGAGCAACTACTGGTAACATCTCAAAGGAAAGTCACATGATTTATTTCTTTCCTTGAAGGGTAAAAGAGGGGGTTCATAGCTACCAGCAACAGCTACATCCTGGAAGAGGAGATTGCTCATTCCACACTCAATCCTACTCGCTTTATTGCTTCTGCTTAAAGAAGCATAAGCTAGCCAACCAAGACAGTTGGATTCCTCTGCACAACACTGCTGCAAGTCAGCAACAAAAGCCACTACGGTGTCTTAAGCAGCCCACTGGTGACAGAAACTCAATAAGTCTTGGCAAACAGAAGTTAAGAAGGGCACACATTGTCCACTTGCCTTTAGCACTGAGCATCAGCTGCAGAAACGAATGCTCTTTCTGGTCTTCGTCCTTCCTTGCCATATGTCCTTCTTGTGGGGTGTCTAAGAGAGCAGGACTGTGCTCCAAGCAGTGACAACCCCACTCCCAACCACTAATTTCTCCTCCTTTCCTCTAAAAGCATCAGTTAGTAAGCCTGTAATATTTTAAACCAAAAATTTTAATTATATGATACAGAAATAACTAGATGTCATTATCACAACAACAAAAACAAAATAGTTCTGTAATTAACTGTATTCTTTCATTGTGTTTCTTCCTTCTTAAAAAAAGTTACATAGATTCCCCCCCCCAACCCCATACAGTGACTGGTTAATTTGCAATCAAGTAGACCAAAGGCCTCAGTACTCAGACTTAAATAATTATTTAACAACCAAATCTTGCAGAACTATAAAACAGTGTTAAATACTTTTCCTTTCTGGATCACAGTCATTCAATTTAAATTCAGCACAACATAATACACCTTAGTCCCAAAGGTGAAGTCTTTGAAATCTTGACGAAAGGACACTGACTGAACTTACTGGAAAATCTTCACAATTCTTGGTCTTGCAGTGCACAAAAATAACACCTTATAACATCCAAAACTAGATCACTATAACCAGTACAACAGTAAACTCAACTCAGGAGAACTTAAAATTCATACTGCAGCCCAGGCAAGCAAACACTTGAATGCAATTATTTTACTCATGTGCAGATGTTTATTACTAGAGCTGAGCAAGGAAAGGCATTTCCACATTGGAGAAAATTCCCAAATCTGTTCTGGCCCCAGTGAAATGAAAATCAGAAGTTTCAACTCATCCTGAAGGAGGTGAAAGACTATACCCGGAAGACAATTCTACCATTGTTGGCCCTGAAAAATCAAACTTGGCAGTACCCTGATGGTTAGACTGCTGAGGAGAGAAAAGACAGAAACATACGGCAGGAAGCTTCCCACCTCTTGAGACAGGGAGATAGGAGAAAACATTGCCCCTCACCCATCAGACCCGTACCAACACTCAGTGCTCTGAGGTATGTAACAATCTTTTGAAGCTTTATGGAATTGTAGCTAAAAACCATCATAATTCACAAGCCAGGTCTAGCCAAATTATCTTGACCTTGAAATAAAGTTAAAGCATGATAAAGGGTAAAATATGTTGTCCTAGTACTGACAGCATCTTTTCAGACTAAAATTTGAGTTAGGCATTAGTGCACTTCGTTTCTTCCTCTTCTGAAAAAGGAGAAAAAGTTGCTCCATTATTTATATTTAATCAATCATTTACAGACACTTGTGTCTATTTATAATTCCAGTGTTTAAAACTAAATATAGTGCACTGATTGCTTCTTGTCTTTTTCAAGTACCACACAATAACATCTGGGAGTTTATTTTTGAAAAAAAAAAAACCAAAACCAAACAACAAAACAAAAAAAAACCAAAAAACTCCAAAGCAATCAATAGAACATATAAAATCAGAGCCCAAGTGCCTCTTAATTGAAGATGGTGACACTGACTGGCAGTTAACAGAACTTCCAGCCTTGGTTTGTGTCCACTGGAGTGTGATCCCTCCAGCAGTTTCCAAGTACAGTATAGCGCAGAAGAGCAAAGCGGAGAGAAGAAAGGATAACCCAAGAGAGATTGTAATATCATGTTCATAGCCAGCTGATGCCAGCTGCTTCTTTCCCCTCTTACTCCCTCGGTTTAACAGCATTTTTATGTCCATTCTTTTTGGGGAGAGTTAATTACTTCTCAGCTATACTATTGGAAAAGGGATGTCTGTCAATCCCACCTTTCTGAGAACAGCAGCAGATATGGTTCCCTATTTCCAGGAAGATTTTTGAAGAAAATGCTGCCTCTAAAGCTCCAACTATCTACTGATACCACTGCCACAAAAGGGAACAGCTAATGACAATCAATGCAGAAGCAAGTTTTCTGCTGGACAAGACTGCACCAAGGCCCTCTCTGGCTGCCGATGGGGACAGCATGCCTCTGCTCAGCCCACCAGAACTTTCTCTTCATAGTCTCTTCCTTACAGCTCTTTGTACAGCTCTAGAGAAAGGTCTGTGAAGCTATCGGGACCCTGCTTCTCTTGGGGATGGAGAAAGCAGGCTCGCATTTCCAAAATCATCATGTGCAGTTCTGGTACAGCTGCCATGCCCTCTCCAAACACACAAGCATCCAGTTTCTCTATCGGTACCATTTCTAGCTGCTACCTCTTCCTCTCCATGCCTTTGTAAGAAAAACTCCTGCACTAATTAAAAGGCACAGAGCAATTTCTTATTCTCACATTTAACACATTACAAACTCACCTACTTTCCCATGGGCTCATCGCAGCAAAAAGTGAACAGAATCCAATTCATGCTGTTTGATATCTAACACACGTAGAAATTCTGATATCCTGAATGCACTAACCACTGAAAGAAATAATCATACTAATGGTGGGGGCAGAAGAGAAAGCCCCATTTAAGATCACTTTTGCAAACAACAGCCACAGTCTAAAAATTTATTGAAAGCCACAGAAATCACAGGGAACTTTTAAAGAACCTCACTGTTCACTCAGCCTGCTCTCCAAATAAGAACCAGATACAGTGAAATGAAAGCAAACAACAAATAAAACTAAAAACAACTAAAAGTTCCATGTCTCAATTGAAAGGATCAGTTGAAATAAGCCTGCCTTTTCTGATCGAGTCATTACTTTAAGAGTACTGCTACAATTCATTTTGGTCTTATTCAAAGCATCCTCATATCCAGACGATCATCTCCACAGAGCATCGCAGGCCATCTGCACCCTGAGATCATGAAACAAGAACTCATCTGGATGCTGGGCATGTAAAAGCTTAACTGATCTCCTGGCACCTTAACAGGATATAAAGGCTTCTATTAGATTAAAGCAGGTTTTTAACTACTGAGGTGAGGTTGTCCATAGTGCACTAAGAAAATGAGGATGCTGAGTATGGTGTACATCTCTTTGACAGTTCTGCACATCCAGCATAACAGTGCCCATTTCACAAAGGCATTCACCCTTCTTCCTGAGAGGTGATGGATGACACTAAATTCCCTTCAAGGGGTTATGCCCACCCAATTTAAATGGAAAGACAGATTACAAAACACAAGTTCACCAACCAGTTGCTCTCAGCACGGTGGCTGTGTACCGTAACACTGCTTCAACACCCCCTGTTCCAGTCCTTGCTTTTCAGCCCTCCTGAAGCAGTGCGTGTTACCTGATATATCCTCCCGAGTCACCCTCCTGAATGACCAGATCCCCATGGCTAACTGCAGCAATAACTGCCACGCAAGCAGCCCCTACTCCAAGACACAGCTCATAGAGTGTTGAAGGTGTGAGCAGACTAGAATAGAGAAAGTCAATGCTGTAAGACATGAAGTTACACTAAAATGGTGGGTCACACTTGAAGGAGGATGGGGGGGGGGGGCAAGGAGAGAATTAGTTAAATCCATAAATTTCTTATCTCAAAATATAAAATTGCTTATTTGACTTAATATTCCATGTATTTTTCCACACAGAACAATACTGTTGTCAACTGCTTATAATTTCATAGGGATTTTGTAAAACTAAGAATTACTGCTGTAATTTTCCATCGTGAGAAATATGGGTACCTTTGAAGTTCTGCAACTGAATGAAAGGGTCAAGTAATTTCCTAGTTGAGATTTTCTTTATTTGAGTGAAGTACGCAACAATTGTAGGAAGGAAATGCTTAGGCATGACATTTCAGAAGTCAGAAGAACAGTACAATTCAAAACAAGGAAAAACCACATTAATTACAGGTCAAAATACTGAAAACATTAAGGAGGCGGGGGGAGACACAGATGGAGAGAATCAAAATATTAACAGTCTAAAAGAGCAAAAAAATACCAGAAACAACTAGAACAAACCAACATATATAAGCAGAGAAAGTAAAAAAAAATCATTTAATTGAAATCTGACAAGGCATCAAAACACTAGGATAAAGGGACATATTAAGTATTTAAATGGTCTGGGTTTTTTTTTTTTAAGAAAATAAGTATGTCAGTTTTTAACTTAAAAAAGCAGAAACAAAAGAAATCTGCAGTCCTGTTTTTGAACAGCATTGATGTTTAATTAATATATTTTGGCAAGCCAGTGGGCTATCTGTCCAAATCAGTGGTTCATTAAACAAGACTACTTTCATTGTTCTTAAAATACCACTGCTGCATTTATATATTAAAAAGATTTATCTGTGGAGAGTGTTATTACTTTTAGACTATTTGAAAGAATACACATATATTAAGGAGAGTGTAGATCCTTCTGCCCCTTGTCCCACCTCCCCCCTCCATTTACTACTAGGTCTCCTTTAATTATTTTTCAAAATAGACACTTCATACTCTGTAACAGGCATGTCAACTAGGCTGTCTTACAGTTTCCTTTTCTTCTTTAGCTCCGCAACAACTAATTGCTACCTTCTCTAGCAACTAATTAATCTAACAACATTGCGGTAAATATCAACCCAGATACTTAACACTGAAATAACCACTTAGAAATATACTGGAGCGATGCTATGCAAAAAGCAAAACAATACCAAGTGGAGACAGTCTAGACTTCAGACTACACTCTGGCTCTTCTCAAGGAAAAGCTGCAAACAAAGCAAAAGGCATGTGAGCTTTTGCCAGACTACAGCTAGCCATAAATATGGATCTGACCATTTGGTAAATGCTGCACAAAGTTATAGAATCATAGAATGGTTACAGTTGGAAGGAACCTTCAAAGGTCATCTAGTCCAACCTCCCTGCAAGAAGCAGGGATATCCCTGACTAGATCAGGTTGCTCAGAGCCTCATCCAAAATGGCCTTGAACGTTTCTAAGGATGGGGCATCCACCACCTCTCTGGGCAACCTGGGCCAGTGTTCCACCACCCTCATTGTAAAAAATTTTTTCCTAATATCTAATCTAAATCTACCTCCCTCTATTTTAAAACCATTACCCCTTGTCCTATCACAACAGGCCCTACTGAACAGCCTGTCCCCATCCTTCCTGTAGGCCCCCTTGAGGTACTGGAAGACCACTGTCAGGTCTCCCCGAAGCCTCCTCTTCTCCAGGCTGAACAGCCCCAACTCCCAGCCTGTCCTCATAGGAAAGGTGCTCCAGCCCTCTTATCATCTTCGTGGCCCTCCTCTGGACCCTCTCCAACTGGTCCAGGTCCTTCTTATGTTGGGGGCTCCAGAACTGGATGCAGTATTCCAGGTGGGGTCTCACCAGGGCAGAGTAGAGGGGGAGAATCACCTCCCTCGACCTGCTGGCCACGCTCCTCTTGATGCAGCCCAGGATGAGGTTGGCCTTCTGGGCTGCAAGCACGCATTGCCCGCTCATGTTGAGCTTCTCATCCACCAGCACTCCCAACTCCTTCTCCTCCGGGCTGCTCTCCATCCATTCTCCGCCCAGCCTGTATTTATGCCTGGGACTGCCATGACCTATGTGCAGGACCTTGCACTTGGCCTGGTTGAACTTCATGAGGTTGGCACAGGTCCACCTCTCCAGCCTGTCAAGGTTCCTGCAGATGGCATCCCTTCCCTCCAGCATGTTGATGGCATCACAGCTTGGTGTCATCAGCAAACCTGCTGAGGTGGCCCTCTATCCCACTGTCCATGTCACTGACAAAGATGTTGAACAGGGCCGGGCCCAACACGGACCCCTGAGGGACGCCACTCATGACCGGTCTCCACTTGGACATCGAGCCGTTGACCACCACTCTCTGAGTGCGGCCATCCAGCCAACTCCTTATCCACCGAGTGGTCCGTCCATCGAACCCATGCCTCTCTAGTTTAGAGAGAAAGATGTTGTGCGGGACAGTGTCAAAAGCTTTGCACAGGTCCAGGTAGATGATATCCGTTGCCCGTCCCTTGTCCGCCGATGCTGTCACCCTGTCATAGAAGGCCACCAAATTGGTCAGGCACGATCTGCCCTTGGTGAAGCCATGTTGGTTGTCACCAGCCACCTCCTTGCTCTCCATGTGCCTTAGCATGGTTTCCAGGAGAATCTGCTCCATGACCTTGCCAGGCACAGAGATGAGGCTGACCAGCCTGTAGTTGCCCGGGTCCTCCTTGTTTCCCTTTTTAAAAATGGGGGCTATGTTCCCTCTCTTCCAGTCATCAGGGATCTTACCAGACCGCCACGACTTTCAAATACAATGGCCAGTGGTTTGGCAACTTCATCCGCCAGTTCCCTGAGGACCCACGGATGGATCTCATCAGGTCCCATGGACTTGTGCACCTTCAAGTTCCTCAGATGTTCCCAAACCTGCTCTCCGAGTACAGTGGGCGGTTCTTCATCCTCCCAGTCCCTGCTTGTGCCTTCCATAACTTGGGTGGTGAGCCAAGAGCCCTTAACAGTGAAGACTGAGACAAAAAAAGTCATTGAGTACCTCAGCCTTCTCCATGTCCCAGGCAATCAGGACACTGGTTTCCTTCTGGAGGGGGCCTACATTCTCCTTGGATTTTCTTTTGTCCCCTACATACCTATAGAAGCTTTTCTTGTTGCTTTTTATATCCCTGGCCAGATTCAATTCCTTCAGGGCTTTAGCCTTCCTCACCCGATCCCTGGCTGCTCGCACAGCCTCTTGGTAGTCCTCCCAGGCTACCTGTCTCCGCTTCCACCCTCTATAGGTTTTCCTCTTCACTTTCAGTTGGTCCAGGAGCTCCTTGCTCATCCACACAGGCCTCCTGGCTTTTTTGCCCACCTTGTTCTTCATCGGGATGCACCTCTGTTGAGCGTGGAGGAGGTACTCCTTGAATATGGAGGAACTTTACTGGGCCACTCTTCCCTCTAGGGCCGCCTCCCAAGGCACTTTGCCCATCAGGTTCCTGAAGAGGCCGAAGTCCGCCTCCTTGCTGCCCCGTGGATCTTGAACTCCACCGCGTCATGGTCACGGCAGCCAACGCTGTCCTTCAGTTTCACATCCCCCACCAGTCCCACCCTGTTGGTGAGCACAAGGTCGAGCATGGCACCCTTCCTTGTCGGCTCCTCTATCGCCTGCAGGAGGAAGTTGTCATCCACGCATTCCAGGAACCTCCCGGACTGCCTGTGCCCTGCTGTGTTGCAAAACGTTTTACAATTATGCATATTAAGAACATGCAGACTTCATCAATAACTAGGCCACGTAGGGCTAATTGTTTAAATCTTTGTAGACCTTAAAGTCAAGTCTGCAAAAAATAAGATTATAGTAAAATACATTACTGGCACAACGGCTGCCATGAAGATTAAAAAATGGTGAAACAACTACGCCTCTGACACAAACACATTATCTGTAATGCTTACATAGAATCATAGAATGGCTGGAGTTGGAAGGGACCTTCAAAGGTCATCTAGTCCAACCCCCCTGCAAGGACCAGGGACATCTCCAACCAGATCAGGTTGCTCAGAGCCTCATCCAGCCTGGCCTTGAATGTTTCCAGGGATGGGGCATCCACCACCTCTCAGGGCCACCTGTTCCCAGAGAGAACGTCATGCTCTCCTGCTATCATGGAGAGGAAGGAACCACCAGGTACAGATGCAAGAAGGTCTGCATTCAGAATAAATGCTTTTCCCTTGTTTAAACTACACAGCTATACACAATTTACATGATTATTTAATCCATGGTAATTTCCACAACTTGCTTATTTGAGCAGCCAATGCAGCAGGGGAAGTGAAGAGCAAAGACATTTTTTGGACACATGGGGCTTTCTTCAGACTACTCTGCTTTTAATAACTGTGTCTCTTGATGTAAGAAAGAATATTCCCTCTTCCTACAAACTTTATCTTATGTTTTTCTGTAGACAATCTTGACTACACTGCCAGTACAATCAGTTTACAGACTCTGAAGGAAGAGAATCTTTGATTTGCTCATTCATTTGCTCTTCTTAAACTACCTGTATCCTCCCTATCCAACTGTGTACACTAACCCACATCATTAACACGAAATGGTGAAAAAAAAGGTCTATATTCACATTCTTTACTCCACTCAGGATTTTAAAAACCTATTTGATCTAACCCCATATAGCTGGGTTTTTTTTCCTAAGCTGAAAAGTTTTAGTCCTCAGACAGAAAATATTCCATACCTTTCATCAAACATGACAACCTTTCCGGTACAACTACTACTGCTAGAATATTTTTAAGATAACTATAACATTAGGGAAGTGCATATAGTATTGAGAAGTTGATGTGGTACAGATTTACACATTCACTGCTTTTCTGCCAAGAAAAGATAAATGACATAAGTTAAAAAAAAAAAAAACAACCAGTAGCTTCAATATAGAAACACAGCTGGTTACTAAGAAATAACCAAACCAAAAATAACAACTCTACCAAATCCAAATTCAAAGAATGCATTTTCATTTTCTTTCGATAGTACTTTTTGCAGTAAGTCTTTCAGACACTAGGCATTAGTATTTCAGGATGACTTGCTGCAAGTCAGCCTTGTGTAAGTTATCATTTACATTTTGAGAAAATTGATTATATGCAGTTGAAGCAAGCTGCTTGAGCTAAAAAGCTGGAATTCAACAAATGAAAAAAGACAGTATAGACTGACTGGCCAATGTTAAAGTAACATATGCCTAAGGTACCTTTACAACATCTTTTAAAATTCTGTTCCCTATAAATAAAAATACAATAACTAACAACAATTAATTAGGCCTAAATCCAACTTACAATAATGTTCTGAATCATGTGAATATTTTTCACAACTAGTTGCTGTGAAGAGGATTGTGTTGTCATATGCAGAGGATTAGGATGTCACATTGGAAGTGATCAGGAGTGGACAGATTTATAAGAAATACTGATCCTGCTTTTATGGTAAGAATGTGAGCATATTTTTTCATACACTTTCCAGAAAGTAGTAGCAAGAATCTTGAATAGTAAATACTTTATTATTGATTCTTGTCTAATAAAAATTTCAAAAATTACAAACCAAAAGACAAACAGAGGATAATAAGGATATACGACTACCGGAAAAGCTCCGAGTAGCTCAGAAAGCCAGACTTACTGAATCCTACTTCTGCAGTCAGCTCACTGCAAGTTCACATGAGGCTGTGCCTACACAGATGCCCTTGATTTAATCATCATTTAACTGTATATAGTACACCAGAGCAAACTAAGCCAGTGCAAGACCTTTTCCACACCTATCATTAGATATGCAATTCTAAAGAAAATAGCATTCACCTGAATCAAAAGCACTCATACCTCTCTGCCTGCAACAGAACTAGCCCCCAAGAAAGCGCATAAACATGAAGGTTCTAGTTTAAAAGGCCGAAATAGTTTAGGTTGGTTAGAGTTTTGCTCTGTCTTTTCTTCTCAAACCTATTAGCAAGTTTGTTACTAGAGGCACTTTCAGAAATGGACAGATTTTTTTTTTTGTCTTTACAATATGAAAACTTAAATATAAAAGCCTTCAAAGACCAGAAAAATGCTGGAAAGTACTGAGGCCTGCCTGCCCTGTCTGACATTCTCCTCCTCCCCATCCCCCTAATTAGCACATCTTTCTTTGAAATTAAGTCCTGAGTAAAAGGAAAAAGGGGCAAAATGAGGTCTAGCAGCTTTCCTGTTTCCTCAGTCATTTGCATACATAATGCAGTCACTTATTAAGTAAAGTGGCTTCTTTCTTCAAGGACCACCTCCCCTTCTCACGCTCCTGAAAAGTCAGCCTGCCTGCACACCCACACAGGAACTGCATCATCTCAGTGGGACTGGCTTTCCAGAAATGCACACCACCTCTGAGGGAAGAAAACAAAACCCTACAGGAGACTGAGGCATTGCTATAGTTAAATTATATCATCCATTAGCTATCATATACAAAAAGTGGACATTAGACCTTGAAACCGATGGGCTTTTCACAATATCTATAAGAAACTGTCTAGTTCAGGGCTTCCAGTACAAGAGAGAGATGGACATACTCAAAAGAGTCCAGCAAAGGGCCATTAAGATCATGAAGGGACCAGAACATCTCTCCTATGACGAAAGGCTGAGAGAGCTTGGACTGTTCAGCCTAGAGAAGAGAAGACTCGGGGGGGATCCTATCAATGTGTATAAACACCTGAAGCAAGGGCACACAGAGGATGGAGTGAGGCTCTTTCCAGTTATTCCCACTGACAGGACCAGAGGTGATGGGCACAAACTGAAACATGGGAGGTTGCCCCTGAAAATCAGGAAACACCTCTTTACTATGGGGGTGACTGAGCACTGCACAGGTTGCTCAGGAAGGCTGCAGAGTTTCCTTCCTTGGAGATATTCAAAAGCTGTCTGGACATGGTCCTGGCTCTAGGTGGCCCTGCTTGAGCAGGGGGGTTGGACAAGATGACCTCTGGAGGTCCCTTCCAGCCTTTCAACCATGCTATGATTCTGTGAACATGAACTAAGTAAGAAAGTGCCATTGCAATTTACCTTTTTCAGAATAAACTGCACTCTAAATTGCACATGCTGTTCAAACTTCAGCAATCTTATTAAATGCTGTAGTTCTCATCAATACAGCACTCTTTAGAACGTGACTCAATATGTCAGACAGGGAAAACTCTGAAGCATCATTATTGAATCAATACTTTAATTAAAATGGATGAACTTACATTTCAGAATTACTTTTAGCAGCAATAAGGCAACAAATCTCCACTTTCTTACTCTGTTTTGATATTAAATATAAATCATAGTGGTTAATAAGCCTCTAGCAAGGTTAATTATTAAGGCGATATCAATGGAATATGAAATTCTCATAGGACAACTATTACCCATGGCAAAAATAGAGAACAAGGAGAGACATCCATCAAAATACTAAAGGGCAGCAAAGACTGGGTTGTTTTCAAAATGAGACCCTGAACTGGACAAGCATAGTGCAAAGACAACGCTTTAAAACAGAACTCTAATGCGTCTTCTAATACAGTAACTCTAATGCATCATCATGTTAAACTGCATCTGAATGGAACTATGCATCTAAAGCGTGCAGTTTTAAATATAATTGTGTTTTCCCTATTGTAAGCTTAGAGTCATCAATTATTAACCTTTTAGGGAATAAAAATCAGGAAACAAATATATGAAAGCATATTCCCTGATGCCCCTAGGCATTCAATCAAAAGTTTAGGAACAGTCCCACAGCAGTTCTAGTGGCTGGCTTCACGTGAAATGAATCACTAATTCAGTTTGACTACCCAAAACACATTGCTTAGGCTCAAACCCACCAGCTCTATTATCCATCTCAATTTGTACAGGATACACTATTCTACAGCTGCTTTCTGATTATAATGCCCAACATTTTTTTAAAACCCAAATGTTTCTGCAACCACAGATTATATGCAGCTTACAGTTTCGCACTCCTCCTGAACAAGATAGTGTTACAGGATCCACGTCTCCATTGAGTTGGTGTCATACACCTAATCTGCTGTACAGGCACTGTGTGCTTTCAACTCTCGGCGAGAGAATTAGAGCTAGGGACACTTAGCACTCCTCTGAATCAATCTCTTAATGAGACATGACTAGGTAGCATCCCTGGCTTCATTTACTGAGAATAATGCATGGAAAAGATGATGATGAGAAAGTTCTTCCCAACAATGAAATTTATTTTTACTTCCAATTAAAAACAAATGAGAACTTCATTGAAAAAAAAAGTAGCATTACAGGATGTCACACTTGCACAGTTAAAAAATTGTCCAAAAATACATGAGTTCATACAGAATGCGTCATAAATTAATTCTCCATTAGGAGTGAGCTTTTAGTTACATCATCTCACGTTACAGCTTCAAGATGCTCTGAGATCTCTCACAGATACACAGAGTCTTAACAACTTTCAGGGTATTTTTGACTCCAGAATCAGATTTTCAGTATGAAGCATTCCTTATTTTCCATGCTGTTGTCAGAAGTCATTGCTATGAGAAGTCAGATGGAACTCTACTCTAGGGTAGAGCTATATGCATACAATCACCAAGATACCAGCTTGGCTTACAAGAGAAGTGCTCTCAATACTCATTAGTTTCAAAAGGTAGTTTGAGCCTGAATTAAAGGTCTCCCAAAAGGACCTGAGAAAGAAACCTGGACCTCTCAAGCTGGCTAGCCACCTCATCCTACTTTCACTTAACTTTCTGGATGTTTGCCAACATACAGAAGGAGGAAGGACAAAAGCCATTTTTTATTATGGAAGGGTTCTAGTTAAAAAAATTAAAACTAAAAAAACTAGACCATTTAACCTAACACAAAGAGAAAAACTGCTGTATCAGAGTTATTGTTCATGATCAGTGCCCTAGGAACAAGAAGAACCTGAACCTAATAAAGAGTATTTTTTCTATGTTATCTGAAGAGAATTATCTTATTAAAACCGATCTAGCCTTTATGAATAATACATGCCAGCTTCAGACAAACCAAAGGAACAGTTACTTACTGCAAAATTACTTCTAGGAGGGAAAAAAAAAAAAAGGCACATTCTTACTGAACAAACCTGCTTCCTGATACTTTCAGTCAGAAAGATATCCATTCACTCTCATATATTTTAAAAAGGCCAAGAAAAAAAAAAAAGAAAACCAAACCACCTAACTTATTCTTGTCTAGCCAGTCTTGATAAGAAGAAGCACAAGCCACTGTGATGTGCTTCTACTGCCAGACCTACTCTTCACACACCGGTAGCTAGTCCAACGCACAAGAGAAGAGAGTTTCCGCAGGACACTACTCAAATGAACCTTCACCTGGGTATTCCCACCACAAAAGCATGAGAGCAAGGATCCTGTGGAATGAGATAGAGACATCAGAGGGAACACACAATTAGGCTTGACTTGAGATCTAGAAACAGTTTTATCCACAACCAAGAAGGTGAAACCCACTCAGTGCACAGGAGGCTGGCAGGCTACACCCAAAGCAACTGCCCTGGGAACTACACCACAAACTAGGCTGCTGTTGCACCTTCACAAAGGGGTCCACAACCTGACCAAAAAAAAAAAAAAAAAAAAAAAAAAAAAAATGTTGAGGAAACCCAGATAACCAAAGTGTTCATTATTCCTACGGCCTTCATGTAAGGATGCAGAAGTTTTTAAGAAAAGGTCACATAATACTAGCTGGGTATGAAGGTTAAATGCCCATCAAATACATTCCTGCACCTCTGCTGCTGTGAATTACTGCAGCACTCACTTCAGTTTACTAGAAAGACTTTGTTATGCTTTAAGGCATTGCCCAAACATTAAAAAAAATTAAAGGTTAAAAATTTAGTGGAAGACTATGAAGAAAATCCAAAACTCACGTCCTCCATCTATTGTTCAGCAACAGCTCCTAGATTCTAATGACGCTTTATAGAGGTACTCACACCAAGGCCAGTAGCTTTGCAGAGAACCTGTCCCAAGTAGATTTTAAGAGAACAACATATATACTTATACCTGTCACTTGTAATGTATCTGTTCTGAAAGCAGGATTTGGATGCATTAGGTTCACAGGCATCAGTTAAGCATTACATGTCAAGGCCAGAGAACATTGTACTCGAAAGCTATTAGCTGAGGGTGTAGGCTGTCAAATATAGAAGATAAGGCACCCCAGGAAGCACTAAGATTTTATCACTATTTTGGAGCAAACAATACTGGAAAACAGTATTGTGAGAAACCCTATAAGTATGTGCCAGCAACTAACTTCAATTCATAGAAACAACATTAAAACCACAATAAACAACATATTATACAGAAGCACACATAACTAAGCTTTAGCATATTTTCTTTACATACACATACTGCTTCCTTTTTGAAATGAACATCACAATTAATAGATGGTGAAGGACAAATTAAATGCAATGACCAACTCCAGCTGTGAAGAGTCTGATAAAAATTTCATTCAGATTAGAAATATCTATGCATAAAAATGCTCTCTAAGAGCATTTTATATATACTTAAAGATAACATGTCACTTGTAATGTATCTGTTCTGAAAGCAGGATCTGGATGCTTCAGGTTCACAAGCGTCAGTTAAGCATTACATGAGCATCTTAGAATTTTAGACTTCTTTATAACACATCATAAAGAATATGATTCTAAGACTGGCTTCTTTTACCACTTTCATCATTTAGAAAACAAGGCATCATAGAATCACAGAATAGTTAGGGTTGGAAGGAACTTTAAAGGTCATCTACTCCAATCCCCCCTGCAAGGAGCAGGGACATCTCCAACCAGATCAGGTTGCTCAGAGCCCCGTCCAACCTGGCCTTTGAATGTTTACAAGGATGGGGCATCCACCACCTCTCTGGGCAACCTGGGCCAGTGTTCCACCACCCTCATTGTAAAAAATTTTTTCCTAATATCCAGTTGGAATCTACCTCCTTCTATTTTAAAACCATTGCTCCTTGTCCTATCGCAGCAGGCCCTGCTGAGGAGTTTTTCCCCCATCTTTCTTATAAGCCTCCTTTAGGTACTGGAAGGCCACTATAAGGTCTCCCCAGAGCCTCCTCTTCTCCAGGCTGAACAGCGCCAACTCTCTCAGCCTGTCCTCATAGGAGAGGTGCTCCAGCCCTCTGATCATCTTTGTGGCCCTTCTCTGGACTCTCTCCAACTGGTCCATGTCCTTCTTATGTTGGGGGCTCCAGAACTGGATGCAGTATTCCAGGTGGGGTCTCACCAGGGCAGAGTAGAGGGGGAGAATCACCTCCCTCGACCTGCTGGCCACGCTCCTCTTGATGCAGCCCAGGACGCGGTTGGCCTTCTAGGCCGCAAGAGCACATTGCCCGCTCATGTTGAGCTTCTCATCCACCAGCACTCCCAACTCCTTCTCCTCAGGGCTGCTCTCCAGCCATTCGTCACCCAGCCTGTATTTGTGCCTGGGATTGCCATGACCTATGTGCAGGACCTTGCACTTGGCCTGGTTGAACTTCACGAGGCTGGCATGGGCCCACCTCTCCAGCCTGTCAAGGTTCCTGCAGATGGCATCCCTTCCCTCCAGCATGTCGACTGCTCCACACAGCTCAGTGTCGTCAGCAAACCTGCTGAGGTGGCCCTCTATCCCACTGTCCATGTCGCTGACAAAGAGGTTAAACAGGGCCAGTCCCAGTACCATTGGGGACTTGAGGAATGCCACTCATCGCTGGTCTCCACTTGGACATTAGTCTCCCCGTCTCCCGTCAAAACCCCTTTACACCTTTGTATGATTATTACCCCAACATTTTTGTCTCAACAAATCTAGCTGTTAGCACCAATATTAAGTGTGTCAAAGTTAGACATACAGGATGTTCCAGAGGGATAAATCTGTATGCAACAACAATCTGACTTGCCTTGTTCTCTCTAGTGCAGCCTAACATGGGAAAACTTATTTGTCCTTCTTTGCCCATTATCTCAAAGAAACCGTTCTGGCTTGACAAGCTTGCTCTTTCTGTAAGGAGCCTCCATTGAAACATTTACTCATTTATTTTCTTAGCTGAATATCCTTAATTTGGAGGGTGGCAAAGGAAACAGAAAATAGTTGTTTATATACTATTTCATTAATATAAAAAAGAGCTGATAGCTTATTGATATAATTCTTTAATATATATAAAAAAAGAAAAACTTCAAGTTTAAATCACTGGACTCATTGTTATAACATGTAAACAGCACCAGCCAAGGCAGCAACAATAGTCCTCTTATGCTCTGCTGAGAAGGTTGCATACGGGATTAAAGCTGACAAATCTCCGTGGGTGCATGGTTCCACAGAGTTTGCATCTTCAAGATTAAACATTTGGCTTTTATTAATACTACGAAGAGCAAGAACAAAACCCTGCTGAATCAGATGCACAAGCTTATTTCAAGAAATGCCAGAGTTACAGCTCAAATTCATGAAGCTAAAAAAAAAAAAAAAAAAAAAAAAAAAAAAAAAAAAAAAAATCCACAACACACTCTCAGGAAGGCTGAGGCTGGAGCCCAGATCACCATACCCAGCTAATCCCTTGCTAAGTAAAGGTCTCTGCCCAGCTACAGTCTCTGTACCATGTTGGTTTCCTCAGGTCGAGTATGTGCTCAGCTAAGCTTGCAAGTCTATTAGAAAAGGATCAGCTTTATTTCCCAGGGTGCTTAAACCAGCTCCCAGCTTCTCCTCTATCCATGGCAATCCTGTCCAGCTTCAAATTGCTGTATGAAGGGTCTGTAACCAGATGGGAGACCTCCAAGAAGCAGCACAGTGCAGAACCAGATAAGGCTGCCAGTTTCAGAGCAGAATCAAAGACCCACACAAGCAGTCTCGTTCCTCTGCCCCACGCTCCCCTGAGGCACAACAAAGTTAAAACCGGTTCTGGATTGGTGTAAGAAACATGGAAGGTAATAGCACAGCCAATTTCAAATGAAACCTAACACTATTTATACTGTACTACAGCTGCCCTTCAGCCGTAGTGAGAAAAGTACACCTAGCTCCTGGACAGGCTCAACCTTTTACTTCTTGACTCATGCCAAAAGACACAGGAAAGCAAAGCCACAAGCCTGCAAGTAAGTGATGAGGAGACAGACTGACAGTACACACACAGATTAATCAGGAACAGGCAAGAATTAGACATCCAGTGTGAACATGACTTTTCAGAACTTTGCCGTGAGATCAGGTGAGAGAGATGACAAAATGCTACTGCAGTAGCACCAGGAACGTTCCATGGAATTAAGAGCAACTACCCTAAGATTTCAGAAGAGTGAAGGTTGTATTTGTTCCGTGAAATACTGTATTCCAGTAACTACACGACTCTCCCAGAACACTTTTTACAGGAAAAGGTACTATCTGGTTTAAAAATCAGTTGTGGGGGATGGGAAAAACAAACAGCACACAACTCAGATTAAGCTTATTTCCCCAAGACAAAGCAACTTTTCTCAACTCCCTTTGACCAATGCCTCTGTTACCTATGGTCCCTCAAGTACTATTAAATCCATTACAGGGGACTTTATATAACTTAATAACCCTGAAACATCCTGCATTTATCCCTGCCAGGTATGTGTGACTCACATTTCAAAAAAGACCACTGTACCATACTTGGCAGCTTAATATATTGGAACCAATTTATCACTGTACTACAGTTGTGATAAGTTCACCAAATTAAAAGACTTTCGTGACACGCTGTAAAGGTCTGTCCTTCCAGCTGAATGAGCAGCCTACAGTTGTCATAAAGTTAATTCTATTATAGGAATCAACATAAGTCTGCATATACTGCTTACAATAATAAACATTTTTTAAAACATCAGTCACGTTTTCATGTTTGCATTCAGAAGAGCCAAATTCACTTTTATTAGATCAGGAATAGATTATTTTAAAAACTGTGACACGTTTCAAGTTCTACAAGAACAAGATGAGAAAGAAAAAAATACAAAATGGGGAATTTAGATTATTATATTTTTTTTATTTTCCCAAGTGTTTCTGAAAAATGCCTAAAAAGCAAAGTCCTACTTACCTAAAGACAAGTCCAATAATGTTCAGCTCCAAATACTCCAAGGGACAGATAAAAGAGGTTTTTGGTTGGCTGGGGGTTTTTTAATTGTTTTTAATTTTTGTTGTGGCTTAGTTTTTGCTTTTACTACACACAATACAGAATGCTATTCTAGGACTTTAAAAGTAAGATTAATAACTGTTGCCTTCAGAAAGCAAATAAAAGGAATTTTGTACCCATCATTTTAACTAGAGGTCTTTGAGAAATTATTTACTGGAGGGTGTGTTGTTTTTTAATACCTAAGTTGACAAGACTGAGTGATTTAACTTCTCTCTTACATACAATTATAGGGAAGTGTCATTTACACAACAGTAAATGTGTTGGTTGGTTCTCTGTTGCAAGGCTCTTTCTTGCGGGCGCTATGCGCATGGTTTTTTTAGGACTGCATCTATGCTGGAGTACAGTCAGACAGATTTGCGTGACCCCAGAAACAATCTAGTCCTGTTTGTTCCACCTAGGAGCTAATAAGCCCTGCAGGGACAGATATGCCCCTTTCTGCCTTCAGATTGTAGGTCAGCTTGGTAGAACCTGGTGCTACCGCATGGTCTTACCGACTGCAGTCTCTCCAGCTTTACTGCCCAGAGCAGGTATTCCCTAAGCAAGAGGTACAAACAACAGCATACTAATAGGTTTAAAGATTACAACCCACATCTTCTGGCCAATGCAACCGATGAATTGGTCTAAGGAAAAACCTTGGAAGGAGGTCAGAACATCTGGCAGTCAATGCAAGAAAGGCCTCTCTTCTACAAGCGTTCTCAACCGCCTACCACTAGGCAGAGACAGGTGGGAAATAATCAGACACTCTCACCTCTTCATTGTTGGGAATCATTTACCCAAACCATAGAATCACAGAATAGTCAGGGTTGGAAAGGACCTTTAAAGGTCATCCAGTCCAACCCCTGACTTTCTTCAGTTCAGAGCTAATGAAGTGACCAGACCAGCTGGCAAAAAGTACGGGAAGATGCAATTGAGTGAATGGAGCTTTGATTTGTCCCTGGAACAGTGTCTTGGCCCCGGAGGCTGGTCCCTCTCCTCCTTCTGTCAAGCTAGAAAACTGGCCATGGCAACGCTTCAAGAACATTCACGTGGATGCCCATCCCTGCCAGAACAGTGAAGGGATTTTAGCCACCGAGTTTTAAACCACTTATTTAATATAAGCTGATAAACTTATTTATATGTGAAGATAAAGACTTCAGACATCTAAAGCTCTCTTCAGATGAGCAATAAAGCTTTTACAGTATTAACCCCTAGATAGGCAAGTACCCTTATAGATATATTTAACAGGGGACTGAATTGCCCCTCTTACACAAAATGTTGAACTGCCTCAATGTCAAGATGCCAATACAATTACTACACTTCATTGCTATGTTTGGTAAGTAAATAAAACCAAATTTGTTACTAAACAGGTATAGTGGACCGGAGATACAAACATTACATTTGTCCAAAGCATGAAACAGAAAAGAACGCAGTAATATCATCCTCATATACCAGGGAAAGAGAAGGCGGGGGGCGGGGTGGGGGGGAAGGAAAGAGGATCACATTCTCCTTTGGTCTACAAAAATAGGAAAAAAAGCAGGAAAAAATTGCATTTCCTCCTTCCCTTACTGTTTCTCAACCCCAAACATAGGATAATTAATTTTATTATAGCCTAAATTTAATCAAGCAGTAAAAATGTATTATATGCTCAAATTAGAAATTCGTACAGAGTATAACTTCTGAGACTTTTCAGCTGTAAGGCACCACTTGCAACTTTCTCTACCGCAATTTACTGCATGGTGTATAGACAAATATTTTATTATAGATTGCAAGTAACAGCAATCACAGTATAAATCAGTGTTTATTAAAAAAACCACGAAAAACAAAAGTTAAATTTTACATATTTGCTTACCAAATCCTTGTGATGAGTCCAGAAATAAAACAAAACAAAAAAAAAAACAAAACAGAACCCTCAAAGTTTTTACAGTACAATCATAGAATGGTTAGGGTTGGAAGGGACCTTCAAAGGTCATCTAGTCCAACCCCCCTGCAAGAAGCAGGGACATCCCTGACTAGATCAGGTTGCTCAGAGCCTCATCCAGCCTGGCCTTGAATGTTTCCAGGGATGGGGCATCCACCACCTCTCTGGGCAACCTGTTCCAATCTATAATGTCAGATGCATCTTGGCTTTTTTGTTTGTTTCTTGCACAAGACAAACGTTAGCAGGGAAAGTCCTTTAAAGCCTACTTCACTGTTCCCGTTTTAGTAACAAATTCACCTTTTGCAACAAAAGCTAATCATAGATTATCCATCAATGCTAGTGGAAACAAGCTAAAGTAGGAGAAATCTAAGTATTGTCCACTATATGCATGTTTGCAGTCAACTAAATCTGCCTTTCAAGGGACAATTTAGTTCTTTATCATAACGTCCAAGTAACAATTTTAAATGGATGGGCAAAAGACAAATAGCCATAATTCCAATGCTCTATTAAAGATCTAGGTCCGTAATGGAAGCTAAAGCCTTTCATAGGAAAGGTTCATTTTAGCTAACAGACACAGAAATGGTATTTGATTTGCATCTAACCCATGGAAACTAAAAACATTAATATAATTGTAAGTATCAAGGGTTAAATAAAAGGCTCAGTACACCTAAAATTTTAACTTTCTAAGTGTTAAGGGTGGGTTTATGGGATGATAGTTCCAGTAACATTAACTTGAACTGAAGACAACTCTCCTATTTTTTTTAAGTTGCAGACTCTCTCCCAGTGAGTATGAAGTTATACTTGTTTGATGAAAATCAATATATAACTTCTTATTCCTCAGAAGCCCTGAAGACACAACACTGCTAAATTGAAACTTAGATGGTTTTATTACTTCTTGTGCAATATTTTACAAAAAAAAAAAAAAAAATCTAATTACTAACAATCATGCAACCCTACTAGTGAGGAAAAGGCTGCACAAGCAATACTTCCCATCTCACCAGTGCTGCTGGGACTTTAATAGGGCAATAGGGCATGAAATTGAAAGAACTCAGCTCTACTTTTGCAGCAGCGGTCAAGTTTGCAGAGTTAGTATTAAGGGGTTAGAGAATGCTTTTGATAAGAGATCACTAAGAAACAGTAAATAGGGGACTTCAAACAAACATTTTTACATTTAAGCTTTTCAAACTAGGTGTACATTAAAGGGTCTCATTCAGCCAAATACGATTGTACCTGCTGCACCTTGCTAAATTGCAAAGGCCATGAAACTACCTCCCTCAGTGCAGACAGAGATTTGGGAGTCTATTCTGGCATTACACAGAAGAGCTTCAAGACTATCTCCTATCATCTGTGCAGACACACAGACACTCATTTCACTGAGATGAGTGCAACTTTTCTCCCCCGACCACACACTTCATGAGCCAAGGAAGAGGCAGGATACTAAGAGAACATAAGCCTGGTGCTAGCTGAGACCTTCCCAGCACGAGGAGAAAGTTCCTGCCACCACAGTGCTCTACACCAACAGCCTGGATCACTGCAAAGCCGATGGCAGCTGAGTGCTGGTCCTCAGGAAACAACAGGCTTTTCTGCTTTTAATGGTGGCTGCTCATCATACAAATTCCCTCTCAGAAGGCCACTGTGCTAGGCTCCCCTTCCAGTCAGTTTTTGGGGTAATTCCACCAGATTTTGCAAAACGTGGAGGGAAAATGGACACCCTACCAAATGATTCCTGCCAGGAAACATCATCAGCTTTTTTTACCATCAGGGCTAAGCATGATCTTTGTTTAAAAATAATATTTTCTTTGCCTTTTCTGACATCAATAATAGAGAAAGTAATTATATAACTCCAAATGATCTGTAGTAAACACCACTGTGTGGTTTATTATAGCCATTGAAATAGATTTACTGTCTCAAACTCCAAAACTGTGACAGTATGTGCAATCTTCTAAACATTTGGTTATCCATTAAAGCAAACCTTAAATGTTTTTCTAGGAAGCACATGATGTATGATCAAACCCAATGAGTCAGTAAATAATAGCTCACAAGCCAGGTTGGTAAATGAATGCTTAGCATAATGTAAAGCTTTGCAAAGCAGTGAAATACTAGGAAGCAAACAAGGAGTTCAAAAAGAGAGAAGACCCTTACAATATGCATTGTCTGTATTAGTAGGCAGATCTATTTAGCACTCACACATAAACAGCCTCCTCTGAAATTTTCTCCAAAAAAAATAAGCTCCCAAAAACCAAAATCTTTAAAATATTTTGGAAGCGTACCACAATATCTCAATTTTGAGAAGAATCTACATAACTCTACACAAGGAAAGATGATTGGCAAATCATCACAATATGATTCTGTGTTTCAGGCTTATTTGTTTTTAACCTAGCTTTCAAATTTATCTTTTTATTGCTGCTACAGAGAATATTTTAAATGGAAGTAACTGTGGAAATGAATCTGTAACATCTATTATGCAGTCAAAGGTTTACTGTTAACAGAAAAAGAACAATGAAAAAGCAGAAGAAGAACAATACTGTCCAGTAGCAATGATGCTCCATTGCTATTGGACAGTTACTTCAGGTAGGTCAGTATAACTCATTAGAAACACTGTAAATAACATGGGCCCTTCATAAACAGCTTTCCAGATTGCTGTACAGCTTTTGTCCTATGCCTAAGGAGCTCTACTAGCCGATTATTAGGAGATTTAAAGAAAGGAAAGGTATTATTTACTCAGCCCCTTCATCAAATTCCATGTGTTTTCAGGAAGACCAGACTCTTCACCATCAATAAAACACTAGAATTCATCCGTCCCCTAAGTAAATTGCTCAAATTTAAAGAGAAAGGTCTGAAAAGTAGTTTTTATCCTCAAACTTTTCTTCTGCATTTCCAGTACAAAAGTCATAATTATAAATTGGTTTAACGTATTTGAACATAAGGTATCTGGTGATTTTTACTCAGAACATGGCAACATTCAAATATAACTGCTCCTAACCCGTGACATATTTTCTAATCACAAATATCTGTGGAGGATGTTTGTCTTTCCAAGACTGGGAGCATATAAAAAGATACAGTGCTTGGGATTTCTGTCACCCAATTTCTGACTGCTTCATGAAAGCTAATATCCATTAGCATCTCTATGGCAAGCTGTTTTGGTCTCGAGTTTTGCTACATTAGGCACCTACAATGTCAGGTAGAAGACAGGACCAGATTCCCAAATTGCAAAGACTTAAATATTTATGCATCTTGGAATCGTGGTGCCTCGCTGTTTGGCTTTTGCTATTCAGAATGACACAAACTAAGTCTTGACTTTAAATCCTCAGTGCTAACTGCTGTTACCTAAAATGAAAGCACTTGTTTGCAAGTGAGAAAATAAATCCACAATACCGAAAAAGAGTTTTATCCATGCAAAGCCAACTGAGCTAGATTCATAAACTAGAGGCAGCCAAATCAAGAGAACATAAGCAGGATAAAGCAAACATCAGCCTTTGATTTCACTGGGTAAAAGTGGCTTCCGCAATATTCTTTCTTCTTCCCCCTCTTTTCCCAGTCTCCCTTGTCTCAGATAACCCCAATCACCATTACAAAGCGTTGTAAAATGCTGAAGCAAACAAATCAAAGGAAAATCCCACCACACTAAGCAAGTTAAATGTGGAGACATCAAAGATATGCCTAAAATGCTCTGCCAAATTTCCGAGATTACTCTTCTGCAGCAAATAGCAAACATCACTATTAGAAGATTTATTCACTGAATGAAAAAAGCATCCTAGCTGTTTCCAAAATGCCTGCCTGTTCGCATATGCTACAATTATGTACTGCTGAATTACACATCACATTAATGGTAATTAATGCTAACGTTAATAACTGATGCTAAAGCAGCAATGCCTGCAATACCAAGATAACATATATATTTAAGATCATAATTTCTGCTCAAAGGGATGACATCAGACAGTCACATTCTCCTTTTGCAACAGTATCCTCTTTGCTAATTTACTCAAAGCAGGTGCTGTTTGGCCAGGACTGTTTGCTAGAAGAACCAGAAGAACATTTTAATGTAGAGACCTGTTGCTGGGAGTTCCCTGCACGATAGTCTGTGAGACGGCTTAGCAGCTGAATCCTAACAGTTCCAACTGTCATCCTACCAGGAGTCACTACTGCATCCAAGGCACACCTTACTTAACTCAGCAATTGTAAAGTTGGGACTGGGAGGAATTTTAAAAAAACAACCTATGTTATCATAAAAAATACCAATACTACCAACTTAACCAGAGAAATCTACTCTGGAAAAGTGCACAAAGTGAATTTCTGTTTTCAGATGATGGAGTTTGTTCTTTTATGAAACTGAATCCTAAGTTGATTAAATGGGATGCTGCATCTTTTTGTATTACCCCAGGGCAGAACAGCTAGAGTGCCTGGAACTGCTTCCTCAACTGATTAAAGACAAATGAAATTTGGGAGAAGTACTGGCCAGGAGAACACTTTTTGGTTGTCGTAGACTGTGCTAAGGACTAGAGTAATATTTTATTAGAAAAAAAAAATTACTCCCTCTTGTGCTACTAGTACTTATTTTCTGTCCTTATTTTTATTCAGAATGCAACAAGACAAAAATACCAGCCTGGAACTAAATAAAGAGTTTGGCAAACAAAGAATATAAAGGTTATTCCTCCTTAGACACACACTACAAAACATTAAAAACACCTTCCAGCAGTTACTCACAGACAATTGATGTAATCTAAGCCAGGAAAACCTCTGTTACAGCTGGCTGGCAGAACTGCCATCCAAAAGACTGTGTTTTACTCTACTCCAAACACATGAATGCTAATTCAAACTAAGTGTCCAGCCTCTCTGAAACCAGGCCACTCAGAGATTCCAAGCCAGTTTTTCAAATCTCAAGTCTGCATCTTTGGGAAGCTACAAGTCTACTCCGTATTAATGGCAAACATGAAGGTACAAGTTTGATTTGTTATAAACCTCTTATTCCCCAAGGCTGTCTTCCTCTGATTTCTCACCTGCTCTGGCACTCAAAGCACACTTTGCCAGTATGGTTGTGCTTATTAGTATTCTGTGACATAATGTTAGTATACTATAATATATAATAGACTATTAGTATTATATATAACTTCATCTAACAATAAATCAAAGTTTACAGGGAAATATAAACGGAGGAAGTCTAGATGGTGAAAATAAAAACAATGTTCAAGCTACTGTAGTTTGCCTGCTGAAACACAGACAATTCACCAGTCCTGGACTGAAACATACACTGCTTAAGAGCTCCTTTTTGAACTTAAAGCCACTCAATTTTACAGATTCACCACCAATCATAGAAAAAAAAAAAATCAGTCAGTTCACAGATCATACTGGCTAACTAGGTTTTATGTCAGCATTAAAGAACTGCTCTCAAAACCAGAAGTGTGTAAAATATGGCATTTTTCTTTACCTAGATGACCAATTAGCTAAATGTGAAACAAATTCACAATCCACTTTTAGAAACTAAATACAGCTATGTATAATAATATAACAGTGATAAATCAATAGGCAGTATTTATGAGGTATATAGAAACTTCAAATGGTATCTTATGGCATGGAACAGGTTTCTTACTCATGACACCATTATTTAGATTACAGCCTCCTAACAAGAGATGCTCCATACCTGTCATACAAGTATCTGACTACATTCATATTAGTCCACAATCCACTAGAATAGTTTTCAAGAGACAGAATCATGGGTGTCATCTTGTCATCAGCTGAAGCAACATTGATTGAAAAGACAGTATCAAGATTACCTCCAGGATGACTGACAGCCTAGATGCAGTTACAACAAAGCCTTTAAATTAATCACATTTTCAACATTCCTACTAGCAGCACACAAGTTTATTTTTTATACAGGAAACTAAAAGGCAAAAAAAAAAAAAACCCTCCAAAATCAAAACAGAAGCAAGAAACTGATCAACTCCAGCAGACTGAAGAACTATATAAAAACCATAGGACCACAGTGGCAATACTAAGGAACTGCCCTCCTGTTAACAACAGGTCTTCTCTGACAATACAATCACCCCCTCCCTCCCTGTATTATGCTCAGAGCAAAACTGTGTCCATCACGCAGTCATGAAAAACGAAGGGGAAAAAGGAGGAGATGCCACCAGCACATTAGTGACAAACCCTACAGTAGCCAAGAGAGACACTGAAGACACTTTTGTTATGTCTCACCCAAAGTGTTTCTGAACAGCAGAAAAATGTTATTAAATCCCTCCCACCTCCAGTAGGCTTCTCTTAATTGCTACTTGATTTAAAGTTCTTTCGATGGAGATTCAAAGATTGAGTTCTGTGTGTTTCCAAATTATTTCACTTCCAATGTGCTTGACAAAACTAGATAAATTCAGAAAATGCTTTCAAGCTAAAAGTGCTGCGGGAACACACCACCATTTGCAGCATATATCCTCCAATGCTTACTAGTCAAATTATAATCCAAACAGCACCAGGAATCACGGCTCCTTTGCCATAAGGCTGTATCATGTTTACGTCTTCATAATATACTGAAAAACTGCATTGAGGAAAACCCATTATGATTTCTGAAGATACTAATCGTGATGCAAACCAGCTTTATAGGGAGATTTATATATTTTTCTTCATGGAGTCTTGATAGCAGGCATTAGTAATAGTAAAGCTATTTTACTCATTCTAAAGCACCATATTTATTAAGTACTATATATATACTAGTATTTACTAAGTACTATAGAGTAAAAAGAAAAAGAGAAAGTATGTTTGAGTTCAGCTGCTTTCAAGAGAACTTTAAGTCATAAATAGGAGGAGAATCAAAGCATTAAAGCAATAAAGGATGAGAGGCATAAGCAAATATATTGACCAATTATAATTAATTCCAATAAAAAATAAAGGAATAGGCTGTTACACTGTCTCCTCTGCTGTGCTGTTCAAAGACTTGCTCTAACCTCAGACATAGACCCAAATATAGACAAACTGCAAATAAAGGCAACAGTAGATTAACAATTTACCCCAAGTTCCATTACAGTGGAAGGTGTTACTCTGTAGTAACTGCTCATATGTCAGCTTCTGCGCCTAAGCAAACATAAAGCTCCTTATGGTACACTTCAAGGATAAACTATAATTCTCTCACATTTGTCACAGAGTAGGATCATATACTTAGGTAGCACCCACTACAGCAATACTTGGCGATATATTAACTTGCATGCCACCCTCAGCTTAGATACAATGGATTTGCTTTCGTTACCTTTGCAAAAAATAATAACAAAAAAGTAGTAGTATAAGTTAACATGTTAAGTTTTGCATCTAAAATATGACAAGCAGACATTATCAGCTGTTGTATTTCACATATGAAAGCAAGAAATGTTAGAAAGTATCTCCAAAGACATTTCTGAAACAACACTTTGGAAGTGTTAACAATGTGTTTTGACAACTTTGGAATTCTCTCCTTTTTCCTTTAGCTGAAAACGTTCACCAATTTCATTTAGAAAAACTCTGATAATTTTGCCATTTGTGAAACAAAGATCAGTTATCTCTAACATACACCTCTTAACTCAGTCAGTTCCATTCCCCTCCGAAACTTGTCTGGCAGTCCTTTGAACTCACCACAAGCACAAAACATGCTTATAAACACTAAAAATTGAGCTCCCCTCTAGGTACACGTTGTGACATTTCTGGAAAGCAAGTAGATCATAGTTTGTAATGGTACACACTCCCTAAGCTTCAGAATAGTCAACAACATACTAATTTTGGTCCTTCTAATAGAGGGGCCTTATCTTCTCTAAGTGCTCCTTTCACACATTGAACATTTGTTTGCCATGCAGGTTCTGACAGGCTTTTAGTTCTTCATAGGCTTCAGAAAGGAAATATTAGTAAGTATTCAAAATGCACCTTTTTATAATTGAAAACACAGAGAGTAGGATACAGCTCCAGATTTATTTCAGTGCACAGGCCACCCAACTTCACAGCAGACCTCTTCCACTCTGCCACCTTCCTGTGCTGCTACTTACAGCTGTTCTTGGATCTGCTCTCAACTAGGGACACTGGAATTGGCCAGAAAAAAGGCCAGAGACTTCATTGTCTATGAAGAACACAGAGAAGAGAGATTCTTTAAGTAAGCAAAAGCAAAGACTACCCCTTGATTCACTAACAATATTTCCTCTTAAAATAAAAAAGTCAGCAAATTCAATTTCCAGTCAATATAATTTTCCTTAAACCTAGTATCTCTGAAATATTGCAATACTTTTTAAGAACGGTTACTGCTTTGTAGGTAGAACTCTTCCTTTTGCTGACGTTAGTGTTTCTTAAATGTTTGCCTTTGAACTTCCACAATGTATGTGTTTCTGAAAAAACTATTCAGTCAAATTTCAAATTTAAAATGACAAATCATATTTCAGATTGAGAAATTTCATAATTATGAGCAGTATCTCTTATTTTCTTGAAAACCAAACGCGAGTATATTTAAGATAGGAAGCCATACAGCTTCAGACAGATCCATCCAGATCAATGCAGCCAAGGACAGGTCTACAGCATGTTGCTGCAGTAACTCACGGTAAAACCACTCCCTTCTGGTTAAAAAAAAAAAAAAAAAAAAAAAAAAAAAAAAAAAAAAC